>JAZGTL010000059.1:0-600000 GCA_037349345.1 Oemleria cerasiformis
ATCGATTGTTGAAGTTTCAACTTCTTCAATCAATCACTCTCCTGTTTCCCTCGAATTCTAATCAATTAATTCTCTCTTACAAACCCAAATTAACTATCCCAAATAGCTAACTATTTGGGATTATGAGTTGAGTTTGATCTTCTTTTTAGCGGCGAGGAAGAAGGAAACTGGGCATTGAATGGGGAATTCGTTTCCTGCAGAAAGGGTTTTGCGTGAACTTTTTGGTTGATTGGTTCAATTGGTGGAAGGTTTCGACTTTCAAATGCCGGATGAGGACCTGGTTGAGCGATGGATCGGATATTGGTCCTTTCTCATACTCACCAGCCGCCTGCGAGCTCGTCGATGTTCTCAGTCCGACCATGTTATCGGCCTGCACAAACTTAAAACATGAGGTCCAACGAACAAAATAACTTAAACGATAGGGTTATTTTTTTTTTTTTGCAAAAAACTATAGGGTTGAATATATTTTAATTTTTTATTTCAATCTTAAATAATTTGTCTCATCTAAGTGGCAAAAAATAATTTTTAAATGTAAGTTCAAGCATTTAACGGATTTCTTAACGAAATAATTAACGGTATAACTAAATTGTTACGTTTTAAAAAATTTAAGGTATTTAAATGAAAATTTTGAAAAATCATGTATAATTCTGAAATTTAATATAAAACATATGATATTAAAATATAATTTATCCTATATTTAATTAGTCAAGTTAATTTTGTTTATGATCAACGACCAATTAAGACAGCCGTCTTTCTTCTTTAAAGTCGGCTAAATTTGAGTTAGTTGGTTGACTTGGTTACAACTTAGAAGTCCAAAACCAACTAGTCAAAGGTGGTGTTTGGCCGGCTATGATTTATTCATTCCAAGCCTGTGTTTTCTGCCATCAAAAGAATATTTTCCCACTTCAAATATTCTCCTAAAACTTCAAAATTAATGCTCGAGATTATGTGTTCAATTCGGAATTTTTCTTGGGAGGTATGAAGAAGGAATTGAAATGTAATCATATCGGTTAATATAGATACATTTATAAAGATAGAGAAACATATGAATGTAGCTTCCTGATTTTAATATAAAATCGATTCTAAATATGTAAGTAGACCAATGAAGAAATCAAAAGGACTAGTCACATACCTAGTAATGCCGTAGTAAATTTCTTGGTCACAAGTTCGTCTTCTCCTCTCTGCCATAATTAATTATCTATTTGCTAAGCAATAGGTCTTAACCTTAGAGAAAAAAGATCAGTCTTATTGGTGAGAGCAAAGATCAACTTATAATAGTCTAATCCCTTATGACACCCTATCATTGTCATACTAGGATTCCAACAGACTAATTAGCAACAAAGTATGATTGTATTAACTCAATAACACAAGTCAATTACAATAAGGAGCGTCGTCAATTATGATTCATTCACAATGACTCTATTGTTTTAGTCATGATGCAATTGCAAAACTACACACAAAAGGTGATTAACTTATACTCAAATTCTATCAAAGGTTGATTTTATCAGCTAACTTTAAAAAGTGAGAAAATGCAACGTGTGAAGAGTTCAGGGTTGTACGTTGAAGTAGTGCAGTCATATTAATTAGAACGAATATGCGTTTTTTCTTCTTTCAAATAGAGTTTAAATCTCTTTTTTTCACAATATAAATTAAATTAAAATCAAATATCTTCAATCTCACATGCATAAATCATAAATGAAAGTATATCCGCTTTACCTCTAATGTATCCAATACAATCTACGTAGGGTTTAGACTTAATATAATGGTACTTTTATTCCTCTTGATCGATTCTTCCACAATATGACCTAAAAATGTAACAAAAGCTTATATTTGAATTGATTTTGATATGCACAAAATTATTCCATATAATTCTTACAAGAATTATTGGGCTTCCTATGTCTTAGAAAGTCGAAGCCGAAAGCTTAAACTTTAAAAGAAAAAATATTTGATCGATTTGTCCCTTTTTGAAAGTACTCGTACGCATCTTTGTAAGTTTCTTTCCAATGGACCATGTTCTACAAAGACCTAAACCAAACATTTGCTTGTGCAAATCCTTGTCCTCCTAATCAGCTCAATAATTCATTCAAATTTCACGAGTCGGCAATAATTAGTACTATTGATCTTATTCATAGACTCCAAGTTTGATACCCGTTAAAAACGAGGTCAATACATCAATTCTCTTTTCCTCCAGTAAAAAAACGAAAATCAATATACAATATTTCCCTTATCTTTCCGAAATGAAGTCTATGCCCTATATATACCTCATTCCCTCTTGTAAAAAACGAAGTTGATACATAATGAGGATTGCTATTTGAACACCGAATCTACTAATTACTAGCTCTACCATCTAACTAAACTCCCTAACTTCGAACGGTATCATTGTATCAAATTGTTCATTCGAGTCATTTTAAATTGATTGAAGGAGCCTCAAAAGAGAAAAATTTATCACATATCAAACACCTCACATATATTTTGTGTAGGGTGTTTTGAAGAAATTAGAAAAGATGGGTGACCAGACGAATGAAGCCTATGAGCCAAAAATGGAAATTCATAAAAGACTCAATAGAAAATACTTGAGACGGCGAATGTCTTAATCGACCAAAGAATGACAGCGTGGTCCTGTTGGCACGCCTAGATGGGCGGTTTGGTCGGTCGCCTATGGCCGCCACTCTCATACCAAAAAGCCACCCTTTTTATTTTTCTCAAGGCAATGACCAATTAACCCTCCTCTATGTCTCATTTCTCACCAATAGTCCAATAGCATTAGCCTTGAAATTCAGAAATTTCACCGCCCATAGGACAAAATCGAGAGAGAATGAATCAAGTGTTAGTTGCAATTTCATGGTAAGAATTTACAGCATTGGTTGAGAATGTTATTGACATACCTCGACTCGGAAAGTTCACGTGAACACTGAAATCGAGATATGCTGGCCGATAACTGAACAGTGTTGTCCAGATGACGAAAACCAAAAGTGAAAACAATGCGTTTTAGAAGGTCGTGTGAAGGGTAATTGGTAAAAATCAACTAGCAATTCAACGCGACAGCGGAAGTATAGAGCATAGTACACTAATTGATGATCATAAGGTTAAGCAACTACTTGAGTTATCCCGATTTCCCAATACACCCGAACAGCCGGTGTGGATGCCAGAGCAGCAACTGAAAACTCTTCAATAAGTGTGAAGTACTACAAATATTTGAGGGGTACAAAAAAAAACAGAAGGGTGAGTAAACCTAACAATTTATTTCAGTGTAAAATAGTAGGTTGAAAAATATAATTTAACCCCTCAGTTTGAAAATAAACTTCAAGATATCAATAATGAACAATTGACAAATATACACGTTCTACGAGAACTAATCATAAAATATTATGCAGTCTCAAAAATCATCCCAAGGCAATAAGTGTAGAACGTATAACCCACTATTTGTTATGCTCTTGAGTCGTTCAAGTCATGCGCACATGACAAACTGGGTATCTATGGTTCGCTTGTGTACCTCGACCACGTGAAAGCTGGGTGCTAAGCATCGTCACCCCATGTCCCTTAGAGCTCAAGGACAAGCTGACGCTATTTAACTAGTATTCGAGCGAGCGTGGGTGATCAATCACTTGGAGGCTGGTCTATGGCCAACAGACGGGTACTAAAGATACCGGCGACTCCTAAGTGGGTATACAACCACAAACTCAACGAGATAGTCGTATCTCAGGATAATCATCCCAGGGTCATTAACACTCCAAACCCAATAATAATCAAGCACTAAGGAAACTCCTCTAATGCGCAATCATATGCACACACACACACACACACACACACACACACACACACACACACACACACACACACACACACACACACACACACACACCTCGTTAAAATAATGTAGGCATAAACTATCTCACCCTAGTAATCACAGACTAACGTCCAAGAATCATGCTCAAGAGTATAAGTATCACTGATAAATGTCTTAACTAATAATTATAGTCATATCATACTCTACCATCACCAATAATGGCACGACTACTAACTAATGCCAACAATCTTTCCCGTATCAAAGTTCACTAATCATAGGCAAATAAATCAAGCTTGGGAACATAACCAACATAGTCAATCAAAGATAAGTCAATAACTCATCTACCACGATTAAACGACAAGGTTAACCATGATTTAAAGTATTATAATCATAGTAAAACGCGCAAGTAAAAAGGTGATGATAAAATACGAAGTTTGAGAAAGAGGTCCACTCACTAATTAGTCGGGGAATCGAAATCACCTGACATGCCAAGCCAACGTAAGCTCCAAGCCGTCACATCCCTAATCAAGGCCAGCCACAAAGTTGACTAACCAATTCAAAGAGAAAGCTAAAGGAAACCCCTTTTGGGTTAACTAAAATGGAATTTAAACAACTTTAAACGAACTAAGAATGTGATTAGACAATCTGAAACGTCCCGAAATTAGGCCCACGCGCCGTCGTAGGCAGGAAAACAACCTCATGCGCTGACTGGAAGTCGGGAAGTGGCCTCACGCGTCGCCACCCGCCTGTTGTGTGTTCTGCCACTCGACTGCCACGTGACACCCACCTAGATGCCATGTGGCGCCCACGTGGTTTCCAAGTGGATACCACATGGCGTCCACGTGTCTCCATGTGGCTGCTAGGTGGCTACCACGTGGCTGCCATGTGGCATCCACGTGTTTGTCACGTGTTCAATCTGTGCTCAAAGACCAGAGGCCGGCTGTTGGATTCTGGTAATCTCAACCAATTTCGACCAATAATAGGTCTAAGCTACTGTACACAATCCCAGGATTACGAATAACAAAATCCTAGACCAAGAAACTACATGACGATGCTGGAAAACCACCGGGAAGCTTTGGTGATTATTCCAGAATTCGGCGAGGCTTCATTCACCGTCATCCATCCTTCGAAACCTGCATGCAATGGGTCGAAAATGAAGTCCAATTCCAAAAGATTTCAAAGGTGAAAGCCCCGAAACACGAGCTTACCTCGTTAGCTCTAAATCTTCGTCGCAAGTCTTGAACCGTCGTCAGAAATTCGAGACTTCTCCGCCGCGAAACCTCAACAAAAATGACATGCAAGCATCGAGTTAACACGTTCTTGTTAAGACGAATCAAATGGCATAAGTTTGAGCTCGAGATATTACCTAGTTAACTCAAAGTCCGGCGGCTCTGCATTTTCCTGCGACTATCTCCGCCGTCGCACCTAGTCCCAATTCGACATGCAATGGGTCAGGGAGGAAGCTCTTGACTCGAATAAGACAATGGTTCAATTCTAAGAGTTCAATTTTACTTGGTTTATTCGTAATCTCGTTGGGAGGTCTCGGGTCCGAAGTCGATGTCCACCTCCGCCTCGAGCTCCGGTGAATTTCGTGCCTCGATGTTTAGCCCAATGGGTTCGCGGAGCCTAGACGAGTCGATTGGTGGTGGTGGAAAGCTCTGGTTCGAAGGTTGGAGGTGTTGCGTTCGATGACTCTCGAACGAAAATCGTGAGGAAGACGAAGTGAAAGAAGAGATGGGGTGGTGTTTGTCACTCGCTCACGGTCGAGAGTGATGGAAGAAGGAGATGAACTTCTTGGGCTATTTGGGATCACGTTCGAGAGAGGAGAAGGGAGATAGTTTAGTGTCGATGGTGTTGGCGTCTTCATCTCAGTTCTCAATTAAATACCAACGAGAGAGAGCGAGGGTGCGGTAGGAGTGGTCCCAGAGTCACTGAATGGGGTTGTGGGCTTGGGCTGCAAGAATGCAAAGTTTTGGGTTGATCTTTGGGCCTCAATCAACTTGGGCCTGAGACACACGCACACACACACACTAACAATTTCCAATCCAACGAGGTAGTCAAGGCCCAACAAAACTCGCAGAGATTTTTTGGTCAAAACTAAATTCGATTTTCGAATTTGCGGGACAGGATGTAACCGTTGTTGCTAGTTGATAATTGCTATTGGGGCCTTAGTCATAGGTATTAAACTCGTTTTTTGTTGTCTTTAAATTTGTGATCGAAGAAAGACTTGAAGTATTAGTTGAGTACGTAGTTGGTAGTTGATAATTGTTGAAGAAAGATGAGTGTAAACGAAGTATGTGATACATTTCTCATCGGCGCCTTAGATATTGACATTAAATTTGTTCGATGTTGTGTTTGGATTTGTGAGCCGATGAAAGATTTGAAGTAATAGTTGGTTAGAAATTTTTCTTAGTATGAAGGGACACATTGAATTCCTTTTGTGTTGTGCTTAATTCGAAACATTAGTTGATAATGTAGTTGCTACTTGGTAAATGTTTGTAGTCTAAATGAAAATCAATTTTTTGATCAAAGGAAAATTTGAAGCATTAGTTGAAATTGCTCGTCAAATAAAGGAGTATCAAATGATTTTTATGCTCTGTTCGAATTTGTGTTCAATGAGGCAATGTGACTTTAGAAGTTACCTTTGTAATGTTCGGACTTTCAAGGAATATCAATTAACTGTTGTCATGAAATAAATCTCAAATTCGAATTCTTTCACGCTATTTATAAAGAAAAAACGTCAAGATATAAAGAAGATAGCAATGAATTTACTTTAAAAAATATATATAAGATATACGATTAGTACGGAGGACAATCCGATAGTATACTAAAAATATAAAACAAGACTCTAACCGGAATCTAAAAGCTTAATTTAGTTAAGTACATGATCAAAATCTAAATCTTATATAACTGAAATTTCTACGTACTTTTAAATTTTATATATAACCAATGGATTTTCAAACCAATTGATTTCAAATCCACAGATTTTGAACGGATGAAAGAAATAAAATTGGCAGATTTGAAATCCTATATTTAAATCCAAATAAGCCAAACAAATAACAAAAATAATGTGGAAAAAATCCAAAATCACCATAAGATCAAGCTTTTGGTTGGCCTTGTAATAAAAATGAAATCGGAAGGCAAGAGTTGCGAGGTTAGCAAAGCTGTACTGTCCGATTGCCCAAATGCGGCCCCCACCTACTGTCCATTGGCACTACGGTGGACCCCACTCCCTCCTCACTCACATTTATATAGTTGGAATCTCTCTCTCTAGCTACTCCTCAGCCTTTTTAACATTTTTGTTTTTCTTCATTCACCTTCATCATCGTCGTCACCACCCTCTCTTAAATCACTCTATTTCTTTTTCGCGTTTCGAGAAAACAAACAACCACAAAAAAAAACGCTTCGCAGAAATCTAAGTAACGCCACCAACTTTATCAGGCAAGCCATCAATCTTCCTTCTGCTAGCTCAGTCCTTTTCTTTAACTGATTTTCGTTTCTGTGGTTTTTGTTTTGATGAAGCATCAAGTTGTGATCTTTATGTGTTTTATTGTTTTGATTAAGCATCAAGTTGTGATCTTGATGTGATTATGGAACTCGGTAATTTTTCTTGTGTGTTTTTTGTTTTGATTAAGCATCAAGTTGTGATCTTTATGTGATTATGGAACTTGGTCATTTTTCTGCTTTTGCTGGTGTGTTTTTTGTTTTGATTTAGCATCAAGTTGTGATCTTTACGTGATTATGAAATCTGGGTTTGATTTAGATTTGGTTAAAAATTTGGGAATTTGACTCGTTTTTTGATTTGATGATCATTTCATATGCGAATTCATGTTGTTTCTGATGTCAAAGTTTGTGTCTTTGAAGTTTCTGAATGCGATTTTGGGCGTAGATTAGAGCGGATGTATCAATCTCCGTAGTTTAGATTAGATTAAAGAAGAATATTGTATGCCTCGAAACCCATCACTGTGATCATAATTCTTTCACCTTCCATTTACTGATTTTTTGATCTTTGATCATATCTCTTGTCCACTTGATCATGATCAGTGAAAGTGAAAGTTCTTCTTTGGTCCAATTGGTTTATCCTGCTTGGTTGACCAGTCTATACGGCCTTGAGATCTTTGCAGGAGCAGGACTTAAAATCTCTAATTAAATTAATTAATTTCTGCTATTTATATATTTACTTGAGCGTGGTAAGTGGAGATTATATTCGTCAAAGCTGTTTAGATCTCTATTTATGATTTAATAAAGTAAGAGTTTATTGATAATTAAATATATTTGAGGTTTTGCTTACTTGCACGTCCCGTTGCAGTTTGGGTTTCAACATGTATTCCAGCTCTTAATTGATTTATTTTTATTTTAGAATAGTTTTTTATTTTTGTTATTGGATTGGTAGCAGCAAAAATAGCGGTGGAAGTAAGAAGGTAAAAGAAGATGCTAATTGCTATGTTTGTAGTGTGTTATCATATCAAAGTTGTTCTTGATGATTAACCTTAATTAGTGGTAGTGGGGACCTAGTTTTCCTCCATTTTTCAATGATAATTGATACATGCTTGTCTTTGTGTGAAATTATGGAGTGGAAGATGGCGATTTAGGTTCGCGTGCAAATATAAAGAGAAATGTTGATGGGACTTGCGCAAAAGAGAGTCTCTGTATGAACTTACTGTCACGATGTCACGTCATGATTTTGGGTCACGAACTAACGTTTTACTCAAGTGAACATTACTTAACAAACATAAGGTGACAATAAGGGCATGCAAAGACTTTTTTTTGAGCAAGTCCGGCTATCAATTATTAAATCTAAAATAGGAAAAAGAAACTTAATTAAGAAAATGATGGCCAAGGCTACCTACCTGTCGATGCGCCTTTAACTTTGAAGAATCTTTTTGTATTTTTATTTTCTTTTTGGTCATAAACTTAGAAAGGAACTTAAGGAAGATGGGTCTTGTGATCTGTACATTCAAATAAAAAAATGTACCCAAAAATAAAATTAAAATAAAGGAGGGAGTGCCTACCTTGGTAGTGGGCTCCACCCACTATGCCTCACTTTTTGTGAATTAGCAATCAATGGTCAAGATGCCACTAGAGATTCAAAGATGTAGCTTTCTTATTTTATTTTTCCATGAAATGATGCAATTCTCTCCATTGAAAATGAAATTGTGAGAAGATGGGGTTGAAAGGCCTTCTTGTCTTTGTGTGTAAGAAATTGGCTTGAATCAACAATTTTTGGGGACCCACATACTAGCCTGAATTAAAGATTTTCCCCTTTATTTTTCCAAAAGCTTGATCTCAGATTTTTTTTTTTATTGTTTTCTTTTATACAAGTTCTTCAAGAAATTGATCAATCCTTATTTTGAAAGCAAATTAAAGATTTTCCCCTTTATTTTTCCAAAAGCTTTTGTGATCTTTAATCAGCTTTAATATATATTGTCAGGATGAGTGTGCTCCTTTTTCTAAGGGCGAAAAGCCCAAATTTTTAATCTGCTAGTGAATTTTGAAAAAAAAAATTACTAATGATCTTACAAATATGTGAAAGGTAAATTTTACAAATAAAGTAGTTAAATTTTTTTTCTTCAAGTTGTTGATAATTTTTCTGACTGGTAAAAATTGGAAATAATTGCTTTAACATGAATGAAAGAAGAATAAAATTCTGTACCATGATACTGATGGGAGACCACTATGATTGAGAATGGGTACCCTCTTTGGGTGCCAGGTCAGCTTGTTTGTCTGTCTTTTGCCTTTCTTGTGACCCAAATTACAGAGTTGCCCTCTTGGGTCTCGGCTTTCCTCGCTGTTACGAAATGTCTTTCTTATGCGACTGTTTTTCTATGTAATGTTGCAAGGCTTCATGTAAAAGGATTTTCCTTGAAAAGAAAGTGTAGTTATTGAGATGATCATTTCTTTTCTGGGAAGTCAGCATCACTGCAATAAGTTGATAAAATGAAAGTAGCTGATCCGATGAAGTTGTTGTAAATCACAGGGAAGTGGAGTAGGTGAAATTTTGGTTCATTATGGAAGAAACACAAGTGAGTTCAGAAATTCCGGTGAAGGCTTTTGTGGATGCCGGTACTACAAATGCCGAGGCAGTCAAGGTAACTGCAATCTTTGTTGTGGAATTTATTAACTTTTTGCTAAATCTTTGTCATGCATGGATGATTGATTCATGTGGAATTAATGGAATAAGTCCTTTGTGGGATCATTTGAGTTTACAAAATCTGAATGGCTGTTGAATATTGAATGTGATTGTCTGGATACAGGTGTCAAATGGGGAATTGCTGGCGGTGGAAAAAGAAGGGAAGAAAGAAGAGGAGGAAACCACTTTTGATGGAGAATTCATAAAAGTTGAGAGAGAAGCTGAAACGCCATTGGTGGAGGCGGACAAGCCATCTGTTATCGAAAGAAGCTCAAGCAATTCAAGCAGAGAATTACTAGAAGCCCGGGAGAAGATGAGTGAACTTGAGGTTGAAATTGGAAGGTTGGCTGGTGTGTTGAAGCATTCGGAATCGGAGAATTCTGAGCTGAAGAATGAGGTATTACTTGCAAAGGAGAAGCTAGAAGAAAGTGGAAAGAAGTACGAAGATCTTGAACTCAGTCATAAGAAATTGCAAGAGCAGATTATTGAGGCTGAGGAGAAATACAGTTCACAGCTCAACGTTTTGCAAGAGGCGTTGCAAGCTCAAGAAGCAAAGCATAAGGATCTGATTGGGGTGAAAGAAGCATTTGACGGTCTTGGCCTTGAGCTTGAAAGCTCAAGAAAGAGGATGCAGGAGCTAGAGCAAGAGCTGCAGATTTCTGCTGGCGAGGTACATAAGTTTGAGGAGCTGCACAAGCAAAGTGGTTCACATGCCGAATCTGAGACAAAGAAGGCTTTGGAGTTTGAGAAACTGCTTGAAGTCGCAAAACTGAGTGCGAAAGAGATGGAAGATCAGATGGCTTCCATTCAAGAAGAACTCAAGGGCCTGTATGAAAGAATTGCTGAAGATGAAAAGGTCAAAGATGCACTCAAGTCTACTGCTGCCGAGCTTTCTGCTGTCCAAGAAGAGCTGGCTTTATCAAAGTCCCAAGACGTGGAGCTGGAGCAAAAACTCTCTTCTAAGGAAGCTCTCCTAATTGAACTTACCGAAGAATTGGCCCTGAAGAAGGCCTCAGAATCTCAAGTGAAGGAAGATATTTCAGCTCTTGAAAATCTGTTTGCGTCAACGAAAGAAGATCTTCAATCAAAGGTTTCTGAATTGGAAGAAATCAAGTCGAGGCTGCAGGAGGAATTAAGCGCCAAGGAATTGGCTGAAGCTGCGCGAAAAACACATGAAGAACAGGCTTTATCTGTGCAGGAGAATTTGGCAATAGTAGCCAAAGAAAAAGCAGCTCTAGAAGCAGCTGTGGAAGATCTCACCGGTAATTTACAGCTGATGAAGGATTTGTGCAGTGAATTAGAAGAAAAATTGAACCTTTCGGAAGAGAATTTCCGTAAAACAGATGCTCTTTTGTCTCAAGCTTTGTCAAGCAATGCTGAGCTTGAACAGAAGTTGAAGTCATTGGAGGAGCTCCATAATGAATCAGGAGCTGCTGTCGCAGCCGCTACTGAAAAAAATATTGAGCTTGAGGGTATTATTGAATCTTCAAATGCAGCAGCAGAAGAGGCAAAATCACAACTGAGGGAGCTTGAGGCTCGATTCATAGCAACGGAGAAAAAGAATGTAGAGCTTGAGCAACAGGTAAATGTGGTGGAGCTGAACCGAGGAATTGCTGAGAGTGGTCTGGAAGAATCCACCGAAAAATTATCGGCACTTAATGCTACATTGAAAGATTTTGAGGAAGAAAAGAATCTGCTGAATGTTCAGCTTCAAGAATACCAGGAGAAATTAGCTCTGGTGGAAACTGCCTTCAACCAGTCATCTTTGAAGAATTCAGAGCTTCAGGAGGAATTGAAGATTGCCACAGAAAAATGTGCTGAACTCGAGGGCCGGGCCACCACACACCACCAGCGAAGCCTGGAGCTAGAAGATCTGATCCAAGTTTCCCATAGCAAAGTGGAAGATACTGGAAAAAAGGTGGGTGAGCTGGAGTTGTTAATTGAAACCGAGAAGTTCAGAATTCAAGAACTTGAGGAACAAGTAAGCGCGCTGGAAAAGAAATTTCATGAGGCCAAAGCAGATTCGAAGAATCACTCTAACAAGGTATCTGAACTTGCTTCTGAACTTGAGGCATTCCAAGCAAGAACATCTAGCCTTGAAGTTGCTTTGCAAACTGCCAATGAAAAAGAAAGGGAGTTGACTGAATCCTTGAATGTTGCTACGGAAGAGAAGAAAAAGTTAGAGGATGCATCAAACAGTTCCAGTGAGAAGCTTTCCGAAGCTGAAAATCTAGTCGAAGTCTTGAGGAATGAATTGAATTTGACTCAAGGGAAAGTGGAAAACTTCGAAAATGAACTTAAGGCTGCTGGAGTTAGGGAGGCTGAGGTCATAGCGAAACTCAAGTCTGCCAAGGAGGAACTTGAACAACAAGGCAAAGTGATAGAGCAAGCAGCATCAAGAAACTCAGAACTTGAAGCGCTGCATGAATCCGTAGTGAGGGATTCTGAGGTCAAGATTCAAGAAGCAATAGGAAGCTTCACTAACAGGGATGCCGAGGCAAAATCTCTGTTTGAGAAACTGACAACTCTTGAGGATCAGATAAAGGATTACGAAGAGCAGGTTGCTGAAGCAGGGGGAAAATCTGCATTGTTGAAAGAAGAACTGGATAACAGCTTGGCTAAATTGGCTTCTTCGGAAAGTACAAGTGAAGAACTCAAAAAACAGATATTGGAAGCAGAAAACAAAGCTTCTCAGTCGTTATCCGAAAACGAATTGTTGGTTGACACAAATGTTCAGCTGAAGAGCAAGATTGATGAATTACAGGAATTGTTGAACTCTGCTCAATCTGAAAAGGAAGCCACAACAACAGAACTTGTTTCTCACAAGAGCACTATTGAAGAATTGACAGGTCAACACTCAAGAGCCTTTGACCTTCATTTGGCTGCTGAGGCCCGTGCCGGGGAAGCAGAAACAAAGTTGCAAGAAGCCATTCAGAGATTCAGTGAGAGAGATTTGGAAGCTAAAGACTTTCTGGAGAAGGTAAACGCTCTAGAAGGCCAAATAAAATTGTATGAAGAGCAGGTTCGAGAAACATCTGCCGTTTCTGAAACCAGAAATGCTGAGCTGGAAGAGACTCTCTTGAAACTGAAGCATCTGGAGAGTATTGTTGAGGAACATCAAACTAAGTCAGCTCACTTCGAAGAAGAGGGCAGAAAACTAGCTGAGGCAAATATCAAGCTTACTGACGAAGTGTCTATCTTCGAGACCAAACTGAGTGATGTGGAAGCAAAATATTCTACTGCCGTTGTTGAGAAGGACGAAACAGTAGAACAACTTCTGGCTTCAAAAAAGATTATAGAAGATTTAACACATGAGCATTCTTCTGAAGGGCAGAAACTACAATCTCAGGTTTGCACCAAACTTTGTCTTATTATATTTCGGATATTATATGTTGCTTTCCTGCCCCCGTATATGCTTAATACTGTGTTCCTTTGCTACAGATATCTTCTGTTATGGATGAGAACAGCAAGATTAATGAATTGCATCAAAATACCAAGAAGGAACTTCAGCAAATGATATTGCAGCTCGAAGAACAACTTAAGGAACACAAAACAGTGGAAGATGCTTTAAAATCTGAGGTTGAAACTCTCAAGGCTGAGATTTCGGAGAAACCTTTGTTACAGAAGTCTCTCAAGGAATTGGAAGAGCAATTGGTCAAAACTGAAGCTCAACTGAAAATAGAGGTAGAAATCCGAGGAGTCAGCTTTTATTATGTGCTCATTTTTTTTTCTTCATCTTTTTAGGAATTTTTTTTTCTGACTCAGACAATGAATTGTAGGTTGAAAATGTTAAGGCAGCTGCTGCTGAAAGAGAGGGAGAATTGACTTCAAAATTGGAGGATCATGCGCGTAAAGTCCAGGACAGAGATTTGTTAAATGAGCAAGTTGTAAAACTTCAGTGCGAGTTACAAATTGCGCAAACCACTGTTTCTGAAAAGGTAAGGCATCACTTAGAACCTTTGCATCATGAAAATGTCTATATAAGGGAATTTAATATTAAAAGTTTGGTAAATTGATCCATGTTTGACTTCTCTACTCAACAGAAAGAAGCAGATTCTCAGAAGGACCTAGAACGGGAGGCATCGTTGAAGCGTTCTGTTGAAGAACTAGAAGCTAAGAACAAAGAAATCACAATTCTTGGGAAGCAAGTCAAAGACCTTGAGCAAAAATTGCAGCTGGCAGATTCCAAATTAACCGAAAAGGTTTGTTTATACCTATTTTCCTACTCACTTTGTTTATACCGCAGTACATTCAGCCAATATCTTTTACACATCACTTACGTTAAACAACGTTGCAGGCTGAAGCCGGATTGGAAGTGAAATCTAGGGACATTGGATCAAGCATTTCATCTCCATCAAAACGAAAGAGTAAGAAAAAATCCGAGCCGGCACTTGCTCAAGCTTCATCATCTACAGATGTCCATACTCATACTGCTGAGGCTTCCCCCATGATGAGCATCAAGTTCATTGTGGGAGTTGCTGTGGTGTCTGCAATCATCGGCATTATTCTTGGGAAACGGTATTAGATTGGGGTATTGTGGTTTTTGGTTTTGTTTGTCGGGTTTTGGTTGGTAATTTCTTTAATTGTTTCGCTTGGTATAAATTATGCACAGAAGATTGAAGGCTTTGTTTTTCTGCTTTCAAGCTTGGTTTTTGAGGTCGTTGGTCAGGGAATTTATTTTGATGCCTATCCCCTTGGCTGTTTGCAAAGCAAATTACAGTTGAATAGTGTATTATTCAAGTTTGTATTATTTTTTTGATTGGGTTGATGATGCTTTCAGAAATCAAATGATTATCAATCGAGAAATTTCTGTTTGTATATCTTTTTAGTACAAGTAGTTCCTTAGATGATCAAAGGAGATACAACTTTGAAATTGAAATATGGGTTAATGAAAGGAAACGAGACGAGAAATCTCAGTCCAAGTACCTCTTGAAATACGGAGTATAGTTTTCATTTTGTGTATTACACTCATCTTTATATCTCAAGTATAAAAAGTGAATTAAAAATAAATTCGAAATGGTTATCAAACCAGAAAACGATACCCAAATGTAAGGAGATACTTCTAGCATACTATAGTAAACTGGAATATTATTGGAATAAGTGATATGCATGATGGTATGCTATACAAAGCTTCATCAATTTGCATTTTGTGAGTGCATTTACAAGGGATAAAAAAGTATAAAACTTCAGTATTCTAGTTGTCATCATCAACTACCAAACCCTAATTTTCTACCATAAAAACTAACTACATGTAATTGTCTTCTGCTGAACCAATCTCTCCACTACTCGCAGCGGCCGAGCCAAGATCTCATATTTTCCCTTCTACTTCCCTTTCTTAGCCATAGCATCTGGGCTATCTATCACTTCCATAGTGATGACACGCGACTGAACCAGCCCGCTTTGCTATCTTGCTCCGTGAAAGTGAAGAATGGTATCGATGTTGATTCATGAAGGTTTGAGTCGTGCATTCAGTTCAACATTCTTCTTTCACCTCTTTCAGTCCGTTAAAAATCTCATTGTCATCAAACCCTGTAATTGACCAAGATCCTGGTTTACCTCAAGATGAACACAAAAACATGAATATTGTAGATGACAATCAGATTCAGAATAGAACAGAGAAACAAAGTTACCTGAACCCAAACCTTCAGCTTCATCACCTGAATGTTCAGAAAGCCTCGTGTTATCAGAGGACGGATCAAGTGACATCCAATCAGGATTTCCATTGTCTTCTAGGGGCATTTCCGTCTCTGTTACCCAGTCTTCGACAATGCTATTGCATTCAAATGATGTAGGACCCACATCCTCCTCTTCTTTGTGCTTATGAACCCTGTAAGACAGTCAGTTAGAAAGAGAGCTGTTTTTTTTACCAATGAACATTTGAAAAATACAAGTATGCATACAAAAGCTGAGCTGTTTCTACTTACTTTTGTCTTAGTTTCAGGTTGTATTGAACAAAAACAAGATCACTTAGCCGTTTGCTTTCTAGGTTGTTCCTTGTCTTGTGCAACTGTTCGAAAGGAATTTGATTCTCCTGACACTGAACTAAGCTGCAAGTTTGACTGAGAGTACAAATTGCCAAGTGCGCAAGGTTTGGGCAGCTACCACCATATGTCGACCACCATTCAGCTAATACGAACATAAAGTTTCAAGAAATGAGCCAAAAGATGCAATAACAGCTAAAAACTCTGTGCAGCACATCCTCAGAAAAGGGGGTGTTTGTCACAAAATCTATTTTAACACGACAGCATAAAGTGGGGACATTTTTAAGCAGTTGATCACATCTATCATTCTCTCACATAAAATCAAGTTAAAATACGTTTGAAGCACCTCTCATCTATATGTATAGCCAAGTAAATAAAGAAATGCATTCGAATGAAAGATCCTCACCAGGAAGCATATTGTCTCTAGCACGAACTGCCAAATTCCTCCCTAAATCTCCAACAGCATTTTTGTACAAGTTTAATTCTTTGATAACTTCATCTTGGACTTTTATATCAGGAACCAATCTCTCAATGCAGTCAAACATCCTTGACACAATCTCATTATGCAAATCTCCTTTGATGCTATAAAATAACTTGGGATTAAGGTAAAAACCGGCTGCATGAAGAGGAAGATGCCATAACTTTTTCCACCTGTGATCTATAATATTCCAGTAAACCATATATTCTTCTTTCTTGACAAGTTCTCTCTTGATCGTTTCTTTTGCTCTATACATTCCTGCAAAAACATATCCCATTGCTGGCCTTTTCTGGCTAGCAACAATTCTCAAAACCCGCAAGAGAGGATTTGTTAAATGGGTGATCAAATTGCACGAAGACCAAAATGAGTGGTTACTTAATATATCTAACACCACTGATCCTTCTGGTGTTTTAGAATAGGGGCAGTCCATCCATTCTTTCGAAATAACCATAGACTGCAAATTATATTTAAGATCAGCCAGTTTTTTCAATGTCATAAAGTTTGTAGCATACCTAGTTACTCCGAGCCTCACAATGTCATTCCCAAAAGCATACCTTCTCATCATATTCAAAATGACAACATGCTTATAGAAAAATCTCGTAACAGATCTAGCCTGTTCAATTACAGAATTTATCCACTCAATTTTTCCAAAATCCTCAAGGATCGAGTCTATGCAGCTGGCAGCACAGGGAGACCAGTACAGGGTAGGGAATGCATCCATCAACCTCTTCCCAACAGTAGTAAATTGCTCGTCGGTATTTGTAATGACTTGAAAAACATGTCCAACTCCAACTTCTTCCACTACTTCCTTAAGAAACTCAAACAAAGCATCCGGTGAAAAAATAAAGTACGAGGCATCCACCGATTTCAAATAGATTGTTCCTTCAGGGCTGTACACTGCAAAATTTAGCAATGTTTTACCATTTTCAGAATTCCATTGGTTGACTAAAAGAGAGCAACCTGTCCTCACCCAAGTTTCAGTGTGTTGACGAATAACACTCTTTACCTCTTCAACTGCATTCTTTAATATCCAACCCCGAAGGTCAACATATGAGGGTGCAATTGTCTCCTTTCCCCCAGAGGCAATTGCATTAATCATTGGCTGGAAATAAACAGAGTTCTTCACTGCATCCAGCGGAGCCTGAATTTCATACAAAAACCGGCCTATTGCCATATGAATTTGTTGATTGTTCACCTTCTTCACTTCATAATTCTTTCCGATGGTTCCAGCATTGGCATCCCAATAAGCATTTTCATCTCTCACCCTCTTCCGTCCACTAACATTTGTACTACTTAAACCAGTTTCTTCCCCAATCTCAGACAAATTTGCAATACCTATTGAAATAGGAAAAGGATATGAAACATTACTCGATTTCCTAACACCGTTAACAGAACCAGTAGCTGCAACAGAAGTCCCGCCTCTCCGCCTCACTCGTCTACCGACACTCATTCCAACATCTTCTTGATCTAACGAAAAGTTCAAGTTGCGGCCTCCTCCACTAAATCTCTGAATAGCGTTATTCCTATAATAACTATCTACTTCAAGGGGCACATTAGTCAGGTTATCACTCAACCTAATCCCATCCCCACTCATTCCATAATCATCACCTTCCCCGCCATTCACCATCAAATCTGAATCGATTCCTACAATCAATTTCCCCTCTACATTTTCACCAAAAGAATTGTCTAATTCACTACAACCCTGAACTGGGTTAGCAACTATTTCCCCCTTCTTGTGCCTAAATGATGCAATCCCATGATCTAAACTCTGTAACATCAAATGACGAACCTCCGGCGGGGTTTGTTCACAGGTGGGGCCATTGCCCTTCCGACCGGCAAGGTGAGATTTAATCCTGTTAATTCCACCGCCCTGAAACAATTTGCCACAATATATACACTTTTTCAACTCAGCCTTGACTCCATTTGGCTGCTCTTTGATGAATAATTCGCAGTATTTCCATGCTGGGTCTTGTTTGTGAGGAGAAATAGCTACAGGCTCAAAGCCCTCTAAAGATAACATCCTAATATAAACTTAATGATCAATCAATCGCTACACAGAATTGTGCGTGACATTATAGAAACTGAGAAATAGTTTGCAATGTCAAGAGAAATTCGAAGGAGAAATCTGAGAAGATTGAACTTACTTGTGTATGGTGATATCTGTCAGTCGTCGGAGGCTTTTGCGAGAGAGGTCTCTGTGCTATTTTCTTAATAGGGTTTATTTTTTAAGCATGGGTGTATAAAACCAGTAAATCGACCCAAACCGAAACCCAAAAACAGTAGTAAAATTTTAATTTAATTTGGATCGGTTCGGTTTTTATTTTTTATTTTTGGTTCAGTGGTTTTACCACTTAACAATTGAACCACTTAATTCGGACCAACGGCCTACCGGCGCAAAATTATAATTTTTGTTTTTGGTCATAAACCGGCGCAAAATTATAACCTTTCAAATCTTCTACACGATAAACTCAGGGGCCTTATTTCCAGACTAGCCATCATCTCTCGTCTCAAAGTCTGAGTCTCTGAGCTTGGCTTGGCGGCTGCGGTCGCCGTCGTACGAAAGGACGGCTGATTCTGAGTATCTGACAACTGCATCTACTTATCTTTGGACGCCGCAGCAGCGAAAGAAAGGAGAAGAAGACGATGAAGGAGGCATTGGAATTTGTAATGTCTGTGGAGTTCTGGAGGATGGCGCTGCTCTGGACATTCTGTCTCTTCATCTCCTACTGGAAGCTCTTGGCTGCTCCCACTTCCAATTCCAAATCATCGCCTCCATCTCCACCTTCACGATTGGGATTTAGGCCACTTTGCATTATAACTGGTGTAAGTAAAGCCTACCCTACCTTGTTCATTATCTTCTGCTTCTTTAATGGCGGCGCATCATTAATTGTAAGTGTTTTAGGTAATATTGTATTAATTCCTAATGATTCAGGCTACGTCTGGATTGGGTGCGGCTGCTGCTCATGCTCTCTCCTCCCATGGTTTCTTCGTTGTTCTTGGTAATCACATTCATACTTTCATTCACCGATAGAAAATTTCATTTCTTTGTAAAGATCACGATTATATGTGCAAATTGTGCAACTTGTTAACTAATGATGATAGAAAAGTTCGTTTCTTTGTAACAATCTCGATTATATATGCAAATTTAGATCTTGTTCACTCATGATCATAGAAAATTTAATTTTGTTGTAATAATTCTTGATTATAGATGCATATTTATTACATGTTCACTCGTGATGATAGAAAAATTCATTTTTTTTTTAACAATTCTTGATTATATGTGCAAATTTACTACTTGTTCACTCGTGATGATAGAAAATTTCATTTCTTTTGTAATGATCTGGATTATATGTACAAATTTACAACTTGTTTCTCACTTTATTATTTAGCTCATTCTCAAATCCATCCTCCCTGCAGTTGGACGCTCATCTCACTTGTTAGAAAAGGTAGGTGGTATTGGACCTATTGGTATAGCTTAGCTCAATCTCCACTTCACTTATAAAAACTGTAAAATGTTTATAAAATCGTTTCCTGATAATATCAATTGTTTGTGAATTTGTGACACAGACGATAATGGAGATTAAAACTCAGAATAAGAATGCTCTTCTCAAAGCTTTTCAGGTTGATCTCGCATCATTCCACTCAATTCTTCAGTTTAAGGCCTCCCTACAGCAGTGGCTTTCTAACTCAGGGTTGCACTCTTCCATTCAACTCCTTATAAACAATGCCGGGATACTTGCAACTTCTTCTCGACTCACCTCTCAAGGCTATGATCAGTTCAGTACCAACTTTGTTTTCTTTTATCTGCCTTCTATTTCACTATAAGAATATGAATTTTTTCTCACCCTACAAATACTAACATTAATTGGCAGAATTTCAATTATTGCTTGCTGATAATTTCACACCTTGTTTCATTCTTCCAGGATGATGGCTACAAATTACTTCAGTGCATTCTCTCTAACTAAACTATTACTGCCACTTCTCAAAGACAGCCCAATTCCTTCCCGTGTAATCAATGTCACGTCCTTCACACACCGAAGTGGTAAGATTCTTTCCGATGTGTCTACTTACATCTTTTCCATTTGTATTTATTTTATGGGTCTATACCTCCACGATACATACCTTATAGCAAGATTAGTATGCTTCTGTGCATGAATCCTTTAACTTGATTTTTTTATTTCACTAATTTTGGTGACGTCTGGAAAATTAATTCTGGTGATCTTTATAAAAAAGAGATAAAAATTAGTCCTGCAAGACCGAAGTTGGTGCCTGGATGTGTCCAACAGGGCAGGATACGCTGTAGTGAGAGTGGTTAGCCTAGCGTCTCTGGATATGGCTCAATTTGACTGGAACTTGGATGAAAAATGACTTTTCAAGTTTTATGCTCTTGTTGAATTGCTTTACCCTTTAGATGCTTTCTCTCTCTCTCTCTCTCTCTCTCTGTTTGATCAAAAAGTTACAAAATGTAAATGCATTATTGGTTCTTACCCTCCCTTTGCCCCCCTCTCTCTTCAGTATTCAATACACAGGTTAATAAGGACACTGTATCCGGGAAGTGTTTTGGCAGATCAAAACGATACCCATATGCTCATGTCTACGCGTGTTCCAAACGTAAGCTCTGATTTCCATATAAGATACCCTTGACAATCTCCTCTTTCTATTCTAATTTGAACATCCCCCTTTTGTTTATAGTATTTCTCCTGCTCTTCTCCTATGAGCTTCACCGGAAACTTGGCTTGATGGATATATCTCGTGAAGTCTCTGTCATGTATGTTCTTACAATCTTTCTTCCACTTTCCTTGAAAGATGTATGCAGAATTCTTAATAGCGAAAACTGCCAATTGGATGCATTACACTTAGTTATGGTTTTGTTTGATTTTGAAGTGCGGTGGATCCTGGAGCTGTGGAAACCAACCTCATGCGAGAAGTTCCCTCAAGCTTATCCCGTCTGGCTTTCATAGTTTTGAAACTTCTTGGCCTTTTACAGTCACCTGAAGTTGGAGTTAGCTCCGTTCTTGATGCAGCACTCGCCCCACCAGTAAGTTCTCCCATCCAAACTATTTCCAGCTTACTCATGAAATTGTTAATGTCACCGATTCTTTGTCTCACAGTGCCACAATACCGATACATGTATCCCTTCCAGTGTTCTAATGCTTCTGCTAAATGTGTTGTCTGATGAAATGTAGTTGTACGGTGTTGAGTGAGATCTAACAATTCGGAACATCGAAAGGTTTCTTATCTTAACAATGTCTGCAAACCTCAGGAAACATCTGGAGTTTACTACTTTGGTGGAAAAGGCAGGACTGTGAACTCCTCTATGTTCTCATACAATGCCAAACTTGCGGAGGAACTTTGGAATACATCTTGTGATCTATTTGTAGAGTCACATCTTGCTTCCAAGGAAACCTTCACTCGTGTATCTAATAGTTCATCAACATCATAGGTAAGAACTAAGTGTACATACAAATATGGATGCACCAACATGTTGCATCGCTTACTGTGCGCTCCGCACAAGCTACATCATCACTTAATGCGTCACCTGACGGAGATAAATCACACGGTAATAAAGTGTAGTTTGACTTCATTTTTTATGCTGATCTCAGTTCTTTTTGGATGATAGTCACAAGTTGGCGTGATTTTTCGGTGTAATCAAAACACCGCCACTTGGTGTTCCCATTCTTGGGCATGGGTTTGTAGCTCAAGTAGCTAAGATCGTGAGTTTAATTCGTCAGTCTCCGACATAGCTTGTATAAATGAAAAAAGAGCACATATCCTGTAACTTTTTCAAGCATGGCCACTTGATTGCATAGGTCACTATCAAGACAGTGTGTTGCCATTCCTTTGATATGCAACTATGAAGGAAGCGGATGAGATCGCATGGCCTCTTCTTTGCATCTGAGATTGCTTGTTTAGAAGCACCAAGCCATATCCGAATCTCTGACAAGATGACATAAAGCTTTCCATTCTTGAGTACACTTCCATGTGCACTCATTTCATTTGTGCGGACTGTGCAATCCCAAACTCCTTTATCCGCCCAATCCATTAACTTACATTTAGGTTAAAGTGATCTGACCGTTGAACATCAACCGTTAATATCAAGATTCACGCATGCATCAACGGTCAAGATCAATTTACATGTATTCACGACCCACGTTAACGAAGCTCAGGTGATATATATATCCATGTTTCAATCCAAATCACTCTATCAATCTCATTCACACCTATTAATCCTTAAAATGTTAAAACTTAAAATCATTAGCACACAAAGGAGGACAAGTCTTCCGCCCCCTTTCTATTCTCCCATCTTGATTGCAACCTCCCACCAAAGCCAATATCATAAGCATCCTCATCGTCATCCATGACATTGAAATTGCATCACCAAAACCTTTTTTTATATACAAAATGATATTAGAGAGCAACATTATATATTTTATAATATCAAACTCGCCAATTACGAGAGTCAAGTTCGAAACTTACACTTACTTACTTAACTATTTAATGAATCAAACATTTGCAAACTAATTTAAGAACCCCAATATTTCTCACTTGAATTCACCATCTATAAGGAACTTTTTCCTTTTTTCTTTTCACATAAAAAAAAATTAAGAAAACTAAACTAGCATTGTTTTTCTCCTTCAAAGAATTACATAGGCCAAGTGAAACACAAATAAACAACTCCATCTCCATCTCCATCTCCTTCCTCTCCTCAAAGCAGTGGGTCAAAGTATTTCAATCCAACGGCAGCCAAGCGGAGGCAGGGGGTCAAAGTATTTCAATCCAACGGCTGCCAAGCGGAGGCTGTGAGCAACGACAGATCCTTCCACCCCAATTTCAAGCACCCATTCTCCTCCACCAACGTGTATCCTTTCCAAGGAAACATCCCAAGCAACAAGCTCGCCTGCGCCGCTGGGTTCCCGCCAAGAGAAACGGGCCGAAACCCGACCCGCTTCAATTCATCCCCCCATCTCTCCACCTTAACCTCTCCCGTCCTCTTGGGCCCACCAACGGCGAGAATGTTCCTAATCTCGCAACCAAACAGCTGCTGCTCCACCATATGTCGCTCTAGGCTGTCCGCATCCAATCCATCCCCAAGCGCATCAAACAACGCACTGTAGTAATGCAACGCCTCCACAAACCTCCCCAAGAAGCTCCCGCTGTGGCTCAAGTCCTGCTCGGCGATCGTGATCAGCTTGGGTCTCAACGACCCTAACAGTCTCAGCGTCGCCAGGTCGCTGCCGGTGACGTCGTATAAGCAATGGTGCATCCAGTGGACTACGGTGGCCTCACTCGGTCGGACTCCGAGTTGACTCAGGTCGGTTATACTTCCAATTTTCCCCTCCAGGGGTTGGAACTCGAAGGGGAGGCCGAGCGAGCTCGCAAAATCGGCGAGTCTCCGCCCGGTCGACTCGAGAAGCTCCGAGGAGGACCCGAACCCGGTTATCCGCATTGATCGGATCTTCTTGGACCGGGAAGCTAAGATGTGGAACAATCCTGGCCACTGGAGGCCTTGCATTATATCCAAATCGATGACGTGGACGTGATCCTCGCCGTCCAGCGCTTGGAAAATGGCCTGGTTGGAGGTGAAGTGAGAGAATTTCACTAGAGGACTGATGGAGTTGTACGATTGCAGAGCGTTGAAGATCCGCTGAGACTGAGCTAAAGTTAGGGTTTTTGTGGTGAGGGGGGAGTAGGTACCTAAGCAGGAGCTGATCACGCGCGTCTGTAGAGCGTGAGCGAAATAAGCGCCGACTCGCTCCGGGGACGTCCCGAACGGCGACGAAAGCTCGGCGATTTCCGGGAGCAGGTCGCTGGCTTCGTCGAGGTTGTCCATGGCGACGCACTCCGCGCATTGTAGAAGGAGCCCGAGGAGCCTCAGCCCTGCCGACTCGCCTTCAGCCACAAGCTCTGTCTCGCGATCGTCGGCTGTTTTTTCGCGGGAGAAATTCCGGCCGGGATTAGGCCTCTTGGAGAAGGATGGATCCTCTCCAGAAGATTCGCCGTCGGCGAGGTCACGGTCGGCGCGCTTGGTCTTCATGGAGGAGGATGAGGAGGCGGGGTTGTTGGGATTGGTGGCGGCGATTGGGGATTGAGGAAGTAAGCTGTGAAGCATGACTGAGTGGTGGTGGTGTGTGATTGTGGAGGAGAGGAGGGCGATAGAGAATATAAAAGCTCGGAAGCTTTCGAGCGAAAAGAGACAAAGAAAAGAGAGAAAGACAAGCAAAGGCGTTGCACAGTGAGTATTGCAGAGACAGCGGTGTCAGAGAGAAGAGAAAGAAAGAAAGAAATGTGTTTGGAGAAAGAGAAAATGTGGGAAAATGAGACAGAAAGTTTGATAACTTTAGAGAGAAAATGGGATTTTGACGGGATACGTCCGGAGACACATTATTAAATATTACTATGTTATAATATGAGTAAATTTATTAATAATATAATTTCGAAGTGATTATTGATATTATAATTTATTGGTAATATCTTTCATTATATTGTCAAATAATATCAGATAGATAAACTCAGTACTCCATAATATACATTTTTCATTCTCGGTCTAGTGCGTGAATCTCCTTAGTTGTCTCAATTAGGCATCACAGGGCGTAAGGAGTGCATTTAGCTTGATATCAATCTCGTGTAGACATCGGAATCCTATGAGGCGGGAATCAGTCTCACACTAATGTATATGGGGACACGTGTAGACATCGGAATCCTATGAGGCGGGAATCAGTCTCACACTAATGTATATGGGGACACTTTTGCATTGTCAGTTTGTCATTGCGCAATCATAGTACAAAATAATTTCCTTCAATCATATCAAAACACGAGAACTTAATATATGACGTGGCTATCATATACTATAGTTTATTATGACATGACCCTTCTCGAATTTTCTCTCGAAATCTGTGAAAAGTCCATGCTCCCGTCTGAAAACCCAAAATAATTCCTAAAATACCCTTACTGTCTTATAAACCCTTAATGTCAGACGAAGAATATAAAATTAAAATAAATCAAACAGTAGCCTCGTATATCCACAACTGTAACCTCGTCTCTTAAGACGGTATTAAATAACTGAAATGTCATACTCGAGCAAACCAATCACAACTCGTCAATCCGGGTCACCGCCCACACCAACCTATTGACCTCGGTAACGAGCATTCGCTCAGAGGTGCATCGATCACCTATCAAAGCCCGTGAAAGTCGTCATCAAGTTCTATCAGCCGGCTTAACTCTCGGCTATCATATCCCACCTCTTTATCAAACCTTACATGCAACAAGAGTCGCATATAAGTAACTCGACTGAAGCCATCATTCCGAGCCATAGCTCGATATCCCGGTCGTAGCCGTCATCCCGAGCCTTAGCTCGATGTCTCGGTTCATTCCCAGCCGTAGCGCAATATCCCGGCTCATCTCGAGCCGTAACTCGATATCCCGGTTCATCCCAGCCATAGCTAAAAATCCCAGCTCATCCCGAGTCGTAACTCGATATCCCGGCTCTTTCCCAACCGTAGCTCAAAATCCCGGCTCATTCCGAGTCGAACTCGATATCCCAGCTCATCCCCAATCGTTGCTCAATATCCCGGCTCATCCCAAGCCGTAACTCGATATCCCAGCCGTAGCTCAAAATCTCGGCTCATCCCGAGCTGTAACTCGATATCTCAGCTCATCCCCAGCCGTAGCTCAATATCCCGGTTCATCCTGAGTCGTAACTCGATATCCCAACTCATCCCCAGCCGTAGCTCAAAATCCCGTCAAGCCTATTATGGAATCCTCCCTAACACACCTCATATCATGCGGAGTGTATGAGGGAATCATCCCTGTCATACATCATGTTCGTCCGAGCATATGAGGGGATCCTCCCTGCCATACCTCACCGAGAATTTCCTACCAACCCTCCCACCAGGGTCAAAGCCTAACCCACCATCCTGGTTCGAAACCCCAAAATCATCAAATACCCAAGCCTAAGCTCAAATACATACTCGGGCCTAAGCCTAAAATCCATACGTCGGAAACCATAAAATTACCTTTTCGGGCCGAAGCTCAAGTCCATTGTCAAATAGTTTCCCAAAAACATTATTGAACACCATAATTAATACTGAATCCAAAATTAGTGGATATTCAAGTAAAATTCACTATTCATTGTTCCAAGTGCTTAAAACGAAAATAAACTCTTATAATGATTTTCTTAAATTCTCGGGACTCATAAGAATACTAAATAGTCCTTCCACTTAATTCCCAAAATTCGTAAGTAAATATAAAATATTGAAATGCATTTCCATTTAGGAAGTAAAGTCCCCTCACCTTGAGGCCCAAACAAGCCTAATTTCCAGTTAATCGGTCCCTCGTGACCTTCGGAGCCACCACGCTTGTCAAAACGATACATGGCATCATTAAATTGCAATTATAAACCTAAAATCCAACCCCATAAACCCGGGAGGTATACACGCATCCTAACTAGAAACGTAACCACTTCAGACGCCCAAAATTACTCCTAAACGATGTCCAATTGACCTGAAACCTTCACCGACAGGTCCGAAAATGAAACTCCACATGCCGCCACGCGCCGGTGGACGGCCGAGAACCTCCTCCCCACGCGCGACTGCAGGGGAGGTTCGGTTTCTTTGCTGGAAAAAGAGAGAGAGTCGCGAGGTGAGAGAGAGAATAATGGAGAAAATTCTGGATAAATGTGGGTTAAAAAATATTTGACCCACATAAATTTCCAAATTGCCCCTAAAGCTTCTAGACCCATATCTCCCACATCCGAGCTTCATTTTTTGAGTGCCGCATGTCTACGAACTCGTGAGTTCGAGACATAAACAACCGTTCAAGAAAATTTTCCAAAATTATCTCCGAACGAAAAGTGACTTTCGAGCCCCAAGGGTAAAATCGTTCTTTCCCTAATTAAATTCTCAAATTACTATTTCTGATCCGAATCGTTACATATTATGCCGGTGAGCGTGTGGAGAGTGAGTGAGGGTTTGACATGTGTGAAATCGTCCTCGTTAGGTACTCCGTTGGGGGGGTTGTCGTTAAGTTCGTTTGTTGTGTTGGGGGATTAGGGAAAATGATAGAATAAGGGGATTGATTGAGGGATTAGTTGAATTAATTAATGGATTATTAGTTTCTTAATCTTATAATTAGCATCATCTTTGGATCCTCGGGCCGAAGTTTTGGGAGGATGTTGAGGGCTGAAGGTTTGTTCCTTGTGTTGACATTGACATGTGTTATTATTAATTTTATCTTTCTTATCATATGGATATGAATTTAATATTTATTATATGGTTGTGTTCAAACATATAGACAAATTGAAAATTCGAAAGTTTTAGGAATTTAGGAAGGCACTTGCAACTCATTAAGCTAGATTAACATTTAGGTATCAATAAATATAAGGAATATATTGCGTGAATTTTAAAAATTCTATAGTTAGATGCAGAATAATACTAGAATAAATTTTTTGAAGGTTTTGTAAATATTTGAAAAAACGACTTAAAGTATAGAATCGTGAATTATAATTCACAATTTTTTTGAAGTATGCGCATGTTGAGTTAGCAAGATATTTTTCGTGCAAATAAATAAAAATGTTATTAGAAGTTTGAGACAAGTTTTGTCATTTATTGACCTTAATAAGTCTTATATAAAATTTTTAACTCAACAAAAAATACCTGCTCAGTCTCGAAGTGAATCTAAGGATCAAGAATATTAAGGGATGTCGTTTTGTAAACCTATAATGAGATTAGTCTGGTATTAGAATAACTTTTTTTTTATATAGTTTTGTCAAGAGTCGAACAATCTACTAAAAATTTAGGTTATAGCTCATGAATTTTTTGTGAATATTGAGAACGGTTGATTTTTCACAATATATTTTTCCTAAGCATTAAAAGGAATGTTATTAATCATTTGAAACAGTTTTTTTCCATTTATTGTTCTTATTACGTCATAGTTTATGGCTCAAAAGTGACTTTAGAGTTCAAGAAATATAAAGAAATTCTTATTTGAACTTTAAAAAACTTATAGTGAGATGAAAATATCACTAGAATAAGGGTTATGAAGGTTTTGTAAGATAATGAAAAAATTGACATAAAATAAATCACGATTCTTGGGAAAAACACGACGGTTGGGTTTAGCAAAAGATAATTTTCGTACTAACAAAATGATTGAAGTCATTTACGACAAATCTTGCCATTTATTGAACTCAATAAGTCATATTTTTGCTTTTAATATAAAAAAATATTAACATGGTCCAAAAATAAGTCGGAGTTCAAGAAATGAACGGAATTTCGTGTGAATCAGAACAACACTAGAATAATTTTTTTGAAAATTCTATATTATGCAAGATATTTTTTATGCACATTATTAATAATGTTATACAAGGCAAAAAATGTACAAAATGATTGTGCCCTACACAATGAGGGTCTCTAGACTCTACTACAAATAATTCATAAAACTTCTATTTTGGTACAATGATTGCTGAATTTAATAAATGACTCGCTTAGTTTCGTAGAGAAAAAAAGTACACAAAATGCTGAAGGAATCCATGACCATACAAAAGCCAACTTCTTTTCCAGTTTTTCTTTGTCCAAAGAGCCCAATACAGAATTATAAATACTTTGAATAATTTATAATGTATAATGTATCCAACCCTCGTATAAATTGGATTAGTCAATGCCCCTTCCTACACTAATCCACTTCACAAACCCTAATCATTCGACATTAATTAGATCGAAACCCAAGTCCTAATAATCCCTAATGATTCAATTGAGTTCTAATCCGATCACATACAAACAAACATACTCGATTTCATTTCATTGGCTGTAAACGAACGAACAAATCCACCATATAAATAACTTACCAACTATGGAAGCCAAAACGAATACTATGCAAAGCAAAATCTAGAGCAAAGAGTGTACAGTAAAGACTAAAGCCAACCAGAAACAATTGACATACAATTCACACGCCAAGAAATCAACAAGAAACCATTGAGGGCATCAACAATTTTTGCAGTGACGCAATAAAGCACCAAGAAACTATCCAAATTTGATTTTCAATTCCACAAGAAAGCAAACAATTATGCGAAATCAATGATAACGGTCTGCATTCAGGGCATCAATCCAAGCACAAGCTTTGAGTAGACCAAACCTCATATCAACCACAATTGCCACATTGAAACTAACTGACAACGGCAAGCAACTAGGATTTTAGCTATAACCGACTGAGAAGCATGTTGGTACTGGAGAAGGGTAGTAACAAGATCACTAGCATTTCAATTAAATCCAACATTTCAATTAAATCCAATTGAATCCCAGCAAATCCAAACTGAGGACTTGAATCAGAATAAAAGATATGACTTGACAAACAAATGCAGATCACAGCCTTAAAAACTGCATGAAGGAAGGCTTCAAGAAGCTAAAACAATTGAATATGATGCTAGCACTAGATACGTTCATTTATTAGAAACAATAAGCAACACAAGAAGAGAGTCAACACGTAACAACTACAACCACATCAACGGGTCCGGACTGGATGGGCAAAGCAGTGAAACTTTGTCCATGTTATCCATAAGAAACTCTATATGAGGAACTGGCTTGGATGGCACCCAAAGGAGGTAACCAGGACACAAGAAAAATGGAAGATCGATACAAACATTAAAAAGAGGTTCACTGACAAAACAAACATGTAAACCACAAACCCTAAGCCTATCGACTTCAGGTGGTCATCAACCATAAACCCAGTAAAGGCCCTTGAGGTAAAGGCATCACAACCTGGAATGGTATGAACAAGGTATACGCAGTTTGCCTCTCTTTGAGTTGCAGAAGCGTTTTGACTTTATAGGTAACAATAGGGGGCAGAGTAATTTGAAAACTTCAATCAACTACGAAAAGACCCAAGACTGGGTCTACTTAAAATCAGCATCCGTATTCAAATAAAAAAAACCATGCTGACGAAATTCTCTAGAAGAAAAAAATTGGCACCCAGTAACCATACCATCAGCTAACATCTAACTCCCATATCAAGGAGACAAACTTGCCTACAAAATGTGCTATACACAGGTCCATCAATCTCACTACGCATGATGAGATATACAGAGGGGCGTATACACCAATCCATCCACAGATGAACCATTCCCACACATCTAGAAAACATAAAGCATTAATATTAATAAGATACATATAATTTGTTTGTTACAGTAATAAAAAAGAACTACAAAAACGCATTCAAGAGACATGAGTTGATTTTCTGAAGATTTAAATACAAACAAGGAAACATTTCACGATTATATCAAGTTGGCACAATATATCTTCTTTGAGAAAGGAATATCAAACTTTCAAAGTTTGAAGTAGGACATTTTAACAAACTCGAACTCAAGAGTTCCCTGCAAGTATTAAATTTGTTCCAACCCTCGTAATTATCAAAACATAAACTCAATAACTCAAACTTTTACCCGTTAACAAACCCAATGCAATCCAGCAAAAATGAAATCTTTAGCAAAATAATCCATCAAGGAAATTGTTTTAACAAGAAGCAAATACAAAAACTCAAAGACCCAAAGCAACATAATCTCATATCATTCAAAATAACATTATGAGTTTTTGAAACTTATGTTAGAGTGAATACACACGAAATTAAAATAGAGAAGTAGAACACCAAAAAGACCAAAGCAACATTGAAATGAAAAATGCAAAACATCAATGCAAATTTCTAGAACAAAAATTACCAGCATTGTCCACTGTAATCGATATATGGAATTAAATCCCGCACATCCAGATCATAATCGAATTCTAGTATTCCAAAACAATACTCGTATTAAAAACCAGAAGCAAATCACCATATACCCATCATAAAGCAAATGCAAATATAAAGAGCAGGATATAGAACTCAGAATATAAATTTGGGTGGAAACATATCAATAGCAAAAATTCCAAAATTAAATATGCAAGTAATAACAGATCTAGTTGTTCAACTAAGCAGTAATTCATAAATGCATAAAAGAGTCTCATCCACACAGATCCTCCTAAATCATTTCAATCCAAAATTAACTTGAAAAGCAGTAGACAAAATCAGACCCATTTCAAGCACAACGCCGTCTGAGCTCCTTCAGAACCTGAGCTTGGTGAAGAACCACCTGTTCTTCCCAGTCTTGAACCTCTCCTCAAAGCGCTTCTTGGTCTCTTTCAAGGCCGTAACCTTCTTGTCCTTCGTTGTGAAGCTCTCCACATTGACAGTGTCCTTGAGATCCACATCGAGGGTGTAGCGAGTGGGCATCAAGTGGTTATAGTTCACGAGCTTGACGAAGGGCTTCACTCTGGACTTCTTCGCGGTCTTCTTAGCTGAGTCCTTGCGGATAACCTTGCTCGGGTACTTCTTAATCCCAGCAACCAAACAGTGTCCATAGGGACGTTCACGAGTACCTTCGTCGAAGGCGCGAACGATCACGGCCTTGCGTCCGGCGTAGCGTCCCTGGAGGACGATGACGGCCTTGTTGGGCTTCAAGAACTTGACCATGGTGGCTCGGTTTTCTCTCTCTCTCCCTCTCTATGTCTCTGGTTTCGGCCAAGCTAGTGTGGAAAAACCCTAAATGAGCGATTATATAGTAAATGGAGGCGCAGTGAAACCCTAGTCTTTGGTGGGCCTGGCTGGACTATAATTTTCTATTGGGTTCATATTTGTTCAAACTGGGCCACGATTTTGTTGCCAAAACCCACTCCTTCGATTGAACTTAGTGTAAGAATGGGCCACAACCAGAATTGAGATGTCACAATGGACTTAAAATTTAGAATTAAGTTGAGGGGTGATTTACTATCGAGCGTCACATTCATCAAACGGTTTAAATCAAATTAATTTTAGATGAAATTGAGTAAAATTAATAATTAGTCAATCTCCACTCTCGACAACCAACATTTAGCGGCATTGTTATCCATGACGTTGAACTCAGTACCACTCACTTACAAATAATCGACGTTGCCCCGCCTTCGCCACCATAATTCCCTCATCTAACGAAATCATGATTTGTTGGGTCGGGATTTAATCTCGAATCAACTGAGTTCGACATCGGTTCGAGTTTTCTGAACTGTTTTGATCCCAATTTGCCGATGACTGTCGCTCCCGCTCATTCTCCCAAATTCTCCCTCCTTCTTTCATTTTTTTTTTGGTCTCCAGTTCTCCTTCTCTCTCGAGTCTCGAGTAAGTCAAAAAAAGCTCATTTCCTTTGTTTTTGTGTCAATGAAACCATCCCTCATGCTTATTGGTTGCCCTTGGCAAAGACTTTCAGAATTCAATGACAAATTTGTCGAAAACGTGTGCTTGATCGCTTTTGTCTTTGTTTCTATCTTCGTCCACTTCAATCATGTCAAATAATTTCGCAATCGACATCACACCAAGAATTGTCTCCACAATATTCTGTGCTTAAAGGGGTGGAATACCCCCTTCGATATTCAACGTATCATTTAAGGAGATACGTGTCATTTCGATCATATAAAAAAACGTATACATAATTTACGATAACATCATAATCTTAAAAATGAATCGTATCGTAAAAAAAACGCAATGAAAAAGATCAACACCACAAATAAAATAAAAAGAGGAGCGAATACATGAAATGAACAAGAATTTATTATGTAAACTAGGATGAGGTCCTAACCAATAAACATCTTATTATAAAACATAATAGTAATTAAAAATAAATAAAAAACTTGTATTTGAAGCTATATATATATATATAGATGTTCAAAAACATGCATCAAGGACACAGCAGCAGCTCAAGGCAGCACAACAACCCTTGAAGAAGCCATCACCCTTGGACTTGGTTTGTACAGGAACTGACGATGATGCTGAGTTCTGGGGTTCATCTCTTGCTGGGTAACCAGCTGGGGGTGGAGATGGTGGTGCAGGGTATGCTGGTGGTCACTCCAATTAAGACAAGAAAAAATTAGGCATTTCCGGTTATGTTTGCCGAGTTCTTTTTCGAGAAATGAAGACTGGGCGTCGCTATATCAAACTGCGAGTGAGTTCAAGTTATAAAGTTTTCAATTTCCGAAAAAACTCGAATTCTGTAGGGTTCTTTGCAGGCACATATATAAACCATGACAAAGGCCTAGAAGGAAAGGGTACATGAGGATTTATTTTGAACCTAAAAACTTCCACAAATTGACATTGCAAGAATTGAAATCTTTGATGTTATTTGATTTCTTCAACAATATCGATGAAGGTAGAAACAACAAACCAAGAAAATTATACAATACAATTGACTCTATTTTTAGATAATTAAGGTGCGTATATAGAGACTAAGATGAAGAAAAAAAACTGATCTATAATATACATGTTGAATTAGTCGAATTCATCTTTGAACAAAGACTTATGGTAAATGAAGGAGGACCTCTTACCAGGTGTTTAACAAATAACAATCCGTATGCGTTTCGTCTCGTTTTATAATGTCTAAAAAACTCAAATCCAAATTTCGTATACGGTAAAAATTCGAATAATTATAATCATCACTTCATAACCCCTTCAATCAAGAAACCTAGAATCCTCTAAGCTCACCCAAATAACTTACTACCATTTTAGGGGTGATTAAATCAAATTATACATCCAATTCTAATTCTATGCGTCAGATCTTCCTTTTTCTTTGGAACAAAAATTCTTTCCAATGTTGACCCTTTTGGTTCTTCAATCACATCCCACCAATGAGAGCCCCCTTCCTTCATGGCAAAGGCACCAACTAAATACCTTGTCACATTCTCGCAACAAATCGGAATGTGATAGCCGATGCTCTTTATATACAAACTAGCCTTCTGCATATGCTTACGCGTATAATTTTATTTTAATTTTTATAAATAAAGAGAAATAAAAATAAATTCAAAAAGATAAAAAATAATTAAAAAAAACGAGAGAGAGGGAGTAACAACCCCCTTCTTCTCCCTCAAAAAAAAAAACTACCAACTTTCTGCATTAAGTGTTTATTATTTAAAATTTTAATTAAAATATGTAATTTTACTATTTTATCCATATTTTTTAAATCATAATAAGGGTATTTTTGTCCCAAAAAATTAATGAAGCCTTTTAATTTTTCTGGCTTGGTAATTATAGAGATAATGTTTTGTAAGATTCTCTTCTTGATCGGGGTTTTCTTTGTCTGTGTTTGTGAGATATTTTTTTTTCTCATTTAAAAAAAAAATCTTTGTTATTTTAGTAATTAGTAAGAACACAAATAATGTTTGCAGTAACTATCTAGCAAGGGCGAGTTTGCAAATTTAACAATAATCATATTATATAATTTTCATGATTTTTTAAAATAGATAATCTTTTAATATTTTATCTTTTATTTGCCATCCCTAAATACTAGTTTTTTTCTTTTTATCGGTCCCTAAATATTAGTTAGGTACAAGTTTTTTCGTTCTTTGATGATGTAAGATGATGGATGCGTGACCATAAACATTTTTTCCTTCTTAAGGTATCATAAAGTTTATAAATTTTTCTTTTTTCAATCATATTGAATTTTTTTTTTTGTTGACCCCAGTTTAATCCTGCAGTCCTACTGCAGACCTCATAATCACAGTTGAACAATTCAATCAGAACTCCACGACAACGAGCATGGGAGGATTCGGAAGGTTGATCAGGCTTATTAGGCATAGTCCCAATTCGCCCTCCACTGACTCGCCTATGCTGAGTAGGTAATCAGATTGAATTTTTGAGGTATCCAAAGCAGAAATCCAAGCATTTCCACAATATTGAAAAGAAAAAAGAAATAAAAACATGTTCTAAATGAATAGGAATTTTATTATACAAAGGATGGTGATGAAAATAGGACAAACCAAATCAACATGCTGAACAATATCCACACAAATAATTTTAAAAAAAAACTATAAAAAATATTGTAATAGTAAGTTTAAAACATAAAAAAAACACAAATGATCAAAGAAAGACAAATGATCAAATATTTATGTAAAAATAATGTTGGATTTGATGTTGCTCAAAAACATGCATCCAACATACAGCAGCAGCAGAGGGCAGCACAGCAACCCTTCCAGAAGCCATCTCCCTTTGACTTGGTTTCTACAGGAATTGAGGAGTTTTGGGGTTGGTCGTCTCTTGTTGGGTACCCAGCTGGTGGGGGAGCTTGCACATGATGGTGGTATGGACCCTGTGCAGTTGGTGCGGCGTAGGCTGTAGATAATTAATCCAGGGCACCCCAATTAACAATCAAATCTACATAAATCTTGGCACAAGCCTGGAAATTCAAAGAAAATAATATATGCTGTCTATACTCTAACATACAAGATCGACTCTGTTAATTGCAGATATTTTTCAACAAATTAAGATGGGTATAATTTTGTTGATCATGAAGAACCCATAAAGGATTTGACCAACAAAACTACGAGAACTCGAGGATCAAGATAATAAGTAATGAGAAGTATAGTATATGTAGTACCTGATGAATTAGTTGAACTCATCTTCGAAGCTTTGGATAGGTTGAAGATGATCTACGAAAGTCCGACGGGAAAGAGATTGATTTTAGATGATTATAGAAAGAATGAGAAATATTTTATAAGTATTTTCGAGTGATTGAATTGGATATTGAGATGGAATCTTTGTGTGCATATATAGGGAAAGAAAAAAGAAGCAGATGGGAAGGCTTATTAATGGAGTGGTTGTTTCTGAGAAGGAGGGCGGTGAGTTTTACGCGGGCGGTGAGTTTTACGCTGGCGGCTTAAACGCGTGGGGAATAATGTTTTTGAAGTGTTAATAACAATTTCTATTTTCAAAAGTAATATATATATATATATATATATAAAATAACGAATCGGTAACACTATATTTTTTAGACACAAATTTTTAATTATTAGATTAAAAATATTTTTAATAGTTGAGATTTAATGTTTCTTAATTAAAATTATTTTTTATTTTTAAAATAATAATTCTAAAAACAATAATAAATAACAATTTCTATTTTCAAAAGTAATATATATATATATGTATAATAAGACGTCATATTTTAAACACAAATTTTTAATTATTAAATTAAAAATACTTTTAATAGTTGAGATTTAATATTTATTAATTAAAATTCTTTTTTAAAAATAATAATAATTCTAAAAACAATAATAAATAACAATTTCTATTTTCAAAAGTAATATATATATATAATAACGGATCGGTGACATCATATTTTAGACACAAAATTTTAATTATTAGATTAAAAATATTTTTAATAGTTGAGATTTAATGTTTCTTAATTAAAATTCTTTTTTATTTAAAAAAATAATTCTAAAAACAATAATAAATGTATTTTTTTTCAATAATTATGATAACTTTTAATCTCTCTCCTTTCCCTTCATCTTCAAACCAAGAACACTTCATCACATTTCTTCATTAATCTCAATCCTTTGCCCAGATTCATTCACATATTCATTTCAATGAATAATAATCATAGGATTTCCATCTCTGTGTAGTTTAATTGAAGTGTTAATTCTCAAATAGAATCTTAAATTCCATTAAAAAAAATAGAAAGTTGAACACAGTAAAGATATAAGAAATTGCAGGTTTTTCTTCAGAGAAATTTCAGAACGCAAGCAAAAAAAAGAAATTGCAGAAATTGCATAACGCAATCAATAGAAGAATTGTAGAAAGCAAGGTTTGATTGGAGTTTCTTGGTGACTGCTTGAGATGGACTGACTGCTGAGATTTCTAGCTGATCGGAGTTGCTTTGTGACTTCTAATTATATCTATACTAAAGTTAAGTTCATAAAATCACTATTTATTAATAGTGTTCGGACTCTTTTGCCCTTCTTTTGTTTCATTCTCTTTGTTGCCCTTGGTGGACAAATGTCTCAGTTTTGTGGTAGCCTCTTCTCAGATACTTCCGGGTTTTTCTTCTTCACCGCCTCATTGCGCGTTCTTCTTCTTCCACACCGCTTCATCTCATCGCCTACCATCGATCATCTCATCGCTTCAAGGTTTCAGTCCGCACAACAAAGCTTCGATCCTAGCAGCGATTCTATCAGCGATCATCAATTCCAGCCTCCGGTAAAAGTTTTGATTTTTGCATTCAGGAGTTTAATTTCTGGGTTCACTTTTTTGAATTTATTTTGAAAAATATATGTTAATGGAGGATTTTAGGGGTTTCTTTTAAGATCTGAAGCAAAGCTTAATCCCCTGCACTACTCTGAGCCGAAGATGAATAGGACCGGTCTTCTGCTTAAGGATTTATGGTTTACACAACAAAACTATATACAAAACTATACTTTGCTTCAGGGATCTCTCTTTCAATTCGCTGTCAGGTAGCAAATTGACTTCATACAACTCAAGATCAGTTTTGTTTAAGATTTGAAGCAAAGCTTAATCCCCTGCACTACTCTGAGCCGAAGAAGATCTGGACCGGTCTTCTGATCCATATTTTTATGCTCATGATTTTTTATCCGTTTATATACTTTGCTTCACGGCTCTCCCTTTCAATTCTCTGTCAGGTACCAAATTGACTTCATACAACTCAATGATCAGTTTCAGTGTCAACCATGTCAGTATATCGATTCAGAAAATTCGGGGGAAACATGGAACCGGTCACTTGGTGGGTAATAAGGCTGACAAAGAAGGGCAAAATGGTCTTTGAAATGTAATAGACGATGCTCTTTATATACGAATAATTTTTTGTAAGATTCTCTTCTTGATCCATTTTCTTTGTCTGTGTTTGTAAGATTCTTTTTTTTTTTCTCATAAAAAAAATCCTTCGTTATTTTAATAAGTAGTAAAAATGTTCACAATAACTATCTAGCAAGGGCGAGTTTGGCAATTTAACAATAATTATAATTATATTATAATACGGAATTTACATACGTATTTCAGCATATTCCTGATCACAAATTAAAGACATACGAGAAATTTTGTATCAATTTTAAGAATATTCTAATCACTGGACTAATCTATTGTGATTTAATTATATTATTTAATTTTCATGATTTTTTAAAATAAATATTCTTTTAATATTTTGTCTTTTGCTTGCCAGCTCCAAAATTTTTTTTATCTTTTTTTAATCAAATCCTCAAATTTATTTTTATTTTTTATACAATGATATTGAGAATGATCCCCAAATATTAATTAAGTACAAGTTTTTTCGTTCTTTGATGATGTAAGATGATGGATGCGTGACCATAAACATTTTTTCCTTCTTATGTTAACCATAAAGTTTATAATCAATATTGAATTTTTGATCCCATCTTATGACAAGCAATATTATTGAATTAAATATTGTTTGCGGTATCCAAAGCTGATATCCAAGCATTATTTCCACAATATTGAAAAGAAATAAAAGCATAATCTAAATGAATAAGAATTTTATTATACAGAGGATGATGATGAAAATTGGACAAACCCAATCAACATGCTGAACAATATCCACACCAAAAAAAAAAAAACTAAAAAAATGTAATAATAAATTTAAAACATAAAACTAACACAAATGATCAAAGACATGGTAAAAAAAAAAAAACACAAATGATCAAAGAAAGACATTGATCAAATATTTATGTAAGAATAATGTTGGAATCAAAAACATGCATCCAACATACAGCAGCAGCAAAGGGCAGCACAGCAACCCTTCCAGAAGCCATCTCCCTTTGACTTGGTTTCTACGGGAATTGAGGGGTTTTGGGGTTGGTCGTCTCTTGTTGGGTAGCCAGCTGGCGGTGGAGCTTGCACATGATGTTGGTATGGACCTTGTGCAGTTGGTGCGGCGTAGGCTGTAGATAATTAATCCAGGGCACCCCAATTAACAATCAAATCTACATAAATTACTCAAACAAAGGAATGTGTATGCGATAGCTAACCATCAAGGGCACTCCAATTAACAATCAAGAGTTTATAAAATTTGGCATTTTCTAGATAGATTCGATCGCAAAATCAGAATTCATCATCATTTTCGCATGAGTTCGAGAGTACTTTGTAGCTGGAGACAATCCGTATTCCAAATTGGTGCTAACATAAAGTAGGGAACCTATTTTGTATCAATGTTTTATGGAATATAGGAAGTTACAATTTGAATATGTGATTCTAGTTAGTGAATATGAAACTATTTAAATTCTCCCAATTTGCAAATACTCCCTAGCAATCAAACTTTAATTAAGAAAATATATAAATAACAAAATTCAAAGATATTTATTTTTAAGGGTTGGTTTATATATACACATAAATCCTGGCATAAGCCTTGAAATTCACGAAAAATAATACATGTATATATAACTCTGTTAATTTAAGATATTTTCAAAATAGATGAGTATAATTTTATTGATTATGAAAAACTGATAAAGGATTTGACGAATAAAACTATAAGAACTCGAGAATCAAGATAATAAGTAATGAGAAGTATAGTATATGTAGTACCTGCTGAATTAGTTGAACTCATCTTTGAATCTGTGGATAAGTAGACGACGATCGACGAAAATTTGACCGGAAAGAGATTGATTTTAGATGATTATGAAAAGAATGGGTAATATTTTAGGAGTATTTCCAGTGATTGAATTGGATATTGAGATGAAGATCTTTGTGTGTATATATAGGGAAAGAAAAAAGAAGCAGATGAGAGGGTTTATGAATGGAGTAGTTGTTTCTGAGAAGAAGGGCGGTGAGGTTTACGCGGGCAGCTTCAACGCGTGGGTGAATAATTTAAAGCCGTTTGGCACAAGGCAGCCATGCGGGCCGATATGTTTAATTAATTATTTTTTTGATCGCGTTTAATTAATTTAATCCGTGTTTACGTCTTTGAATCAACTCGTATCTTTGGCGCGTGTCCTTTGCTCGTTAATTGTGGAAGGCGGTCTTCATCCGTGACCTCTTGCGTATTGACACGTGGTATTTTTTTTAATTTATTGATTAGTTTGGTTCCAATTTTTCAACCCTGTGACTCATCTTTTACAAAAACATTGTGACTCATATGGAAAAGCTTTATTATTTATTTATTTATTTATTTAAATTCTATATATGGAGTTGTTACGGTCGCTCACTATTTATGTTGCGTAACAAGTAAGAAAAGGTTTCAAGCGAAAACTCTTGGAAAATAAAATACTTCAATCCTAGCATGCATTGCAGCTGAATCCAAAAGTAATAAAATTTGGAAAATTTTATAATATTCAAATTATCATTATTTTTTTGGTAAATACTTTATGTTGTCCATAATTTCGAAATGTGAATCTAATATGCGCTCTGCAATATTAGAATACTAATTTGAATATGAATACGAGAGTAACAAAATTCGGAAAATCCTATAATATTCAAATTATTGTTATTTTTTTTTGGTAAATACTACGAGTGTCTCCAAATTCGAAGAATCTCAGCTCAAAACTACTGTCGATTAGGCACCAGGAAATCACCAACTGGAAGTAGCAGTTTGCCAACTGCACTTTATTGTTTTGATTTAACAAATAATGATATTTGGATAATACTTGCATCCCACCCTGATGGTACCTCCTTGTACCACCATTTCGATTAATTAAATTATCTTTGTACATATATCATAATCGGAACCGTTCATTCTCTAATCATCATGTCAAGATCATCTCCGTGAAAAATCAACAAGATTGAAGGTCTTTTAGTCATTCACATGTATCAAATAAATCAACGGTTTTGGTAAGAATTAGGATCCTTATGGAGAATCGTCCATTTAGTTGATAAATATGAATGACTAAACGACCTCAAATCTTACTGACTTTTTACGGAGATGATCTTGACATAATGATTTAGAGAATGAACGGTTCTGATTATGATATATGTCAACATGTAATTGGTTCATATCAAATGAGTGGTATAAGGACATCCCAACTTGATGAGATGCAAGTATCGTCCATTATATTTAGTTTAAAATATTTCACATTTAAATTCGATTCATATTACTTTTTAATTTAAAATATTTACGAATCTAAAATTAATCACTAAAATATTTAAGATGTCGATAATAACTCCATTGAGTTATATTGACAAAAAAATCTCTCATAATTCCTCTTTAAAATAATGAAATATTCGTTACAAGTGGGCAAGGAATATTGAATAAAAATTGAGTCGACCTTCTAGGTTTTCAACGCTTAAGAATTAGGGAATGCAATAAGCAATATAGTCAAGAAATCAATGCCCTGAGCATGAAGGAATAAATTGAATTGAAATATTCATAAAGATCTTTAACTTTTTTTTTTTTTTGGTTATAAAGATCTTTAACTTAAGACGCAATGGTTGTTGATTGATTGATGATGGGGAGGCAGTTGATTTGCTTTGCTTTGATTGTCGGTTGGTCTTGTTCTTATCCGATGCTATGAACCACACTATCACCTAACCTAAAACGACAACGCGTTTTGGACTCTGGGATAATATATGGGATTCATGAAAGTATGATAATAACTGGGCTTCTTCATCCCGGCAGCCCATAGAACTCCATCAAATATGTTCTGTCGTGGCCCAATTTTATCAGTCATTGCAAATATGTTCTGTCGTGGCCCAATTTTATTGTCTTCATGTTCACGAGACGCTTCTATCAGTCAATGCAAATATGCGTTGTGGCCGATGGAAGAAGCAAGATTCGTACTTCATCCCCAATCATCGACAAGATACGCAAAATAAATATTTCCTAGAAAGCAGACTCATTAATAGATTCGGCATCTACATGGGTCGGACATAGGTCGGGCATGGGTCGGACATGGGTCAGCAGGGTACACATGCTCGACACCTATACGGGTTGGCAGGACCTACCAATCTAACAACGTCACCTAGCTAGGTGGCTTTTTGGCCCTTTATGAACGCGTGTTAATTCCTTAACTCTGGGCATCATTCTACGTTGAAGAAATAAACAGATATCTTCTTTCAAATTATAAATTCGAGAGGTTTTATTATTTAAAAAATGACAATACTTACATCTCACTCTGGTGGGATATTCTCGTATTATCATTTTGATTTATCAAATTATTTTTGTACATATATTATAATCGGAACCGTTCATTCTCTAAATCATCATATCAAAATCATCTCCGTAAAAAAATAAGTAAGATTGGAGGTCGTTTAATTATTCATATTTATCAACTAAATGAACGATTCTCCATAAAGATCTAATTCTTACAAAAATCGTTGATTTATTTGATTCAATTTTATTGATTTTTTACAGAGATGATCTTGACATAATGATTTAGAGAATGAACGGTTCCGATTATAATATATGTCAATATGTAATTGGTTCATATCAAAGGGTGGGATGTAAGTATTGTTCTTTAAAAAATAACTTAATTACCCTATTTTTACGTTGGTGAAATTGCACTCAATCATTATCTCCACATCTGACTTAACCATCGAAGATTCTTAGTCCACCGCATCAATGCTCCTTCACTCTTTCTCTGATTGACATGCTATTTTTATTAAAGAAGCAAGTGATCACGCAAAGTAACGAGACATAAAAGTCATCTAAGTTAGTTAAATTCATACATCAACACTACACAATACATATTTAATAATATATATATATATATATATATATATATATATATATATATATATATTCTTCACAATTGAGCTTTTCAAGTCATGCAATTAGTCCATTATACTTTTATGCAATTTAATTGTTGGTGGGTTCGTGTTTGAGGTCCCATGGGCAGCTGCAAATTATGTAACAGATGGAAGAAATGGACACGTTTATTTTTCTTGTGTTTTTCATGGTAGAGACAAAAAGGACAAGTCGAATGCAAGTGGTGTCGCCATTTTGTCCTGAGTTTAACGTGTTCGTCATCAATTATCAATTCATTCATTGCTTTTCACTTTATGTCTCTATCCCTTCCCAACCCCAACTCATATCAACATTTCGGCTGCTTTGTTTCCCATTTGCTTACTTATTTCTTTAGCATTAGGCTTCTAGAATGTGGTTATAAAATTTATAGCAAGTCTATCTACATACCTTATGATCATAGTCGGTTCTTAAATCCGAATTTTAAATGCGTTAAATTTAATTACTTGTTGTTATATGTAGAAAATATTCGACGATACGAGTGAATTTTATTAAAAAATGTAAAAAGGTACACCTAGTTAATGGGGACGTAATGAGTCTTACCCATAAAATATATCTATATACATAAATAAAAGCTCGATAGAAAGAAGAAAAATAAAATTATAACAAAAACCATAATCAAGCATGTAATGCAAATACAAATGATCACTTTCTAATTTTAAATTGTACCATTCGAGTCTTAAGAACATCAAAATCATCTATTATCTCTTCATTACTGATAATACAAGGCCTAAAATGGGTTGGACTATGCAATAATTCCCAAAGGTATCATACTAGATGGGAATTAAGGGCTATAGCCCTCCCAGTCCAAGTCTGTGTCCCGTCCCAGCTTATGATTATCACTCGTAAATCATCTATATATAGTACATATATAAGTTCTTATTATTTTCCGACCACGTTCCAATTGATAATTCTTCTAAAGAAAATTTTAATATTTCTGTCATATTTTACTCAATTAGATCCCTTCTAATTTAATGGTGGAAATCTTTCTTTCGTATTTTGCGCTTTGAATTAATAATCTTAAAGTGGATATATAAAGACCTTTTTTTCCTTCTCTACCTTAAAATATATGTAGCAAATAGATAGAGGAATCCATAGATGAAATTTGTTTTTGGCACGCGCACTAAAAGATTGGCTTTTTGCTTTTATATATATATATATATATACAGTTCAATATCCAGCATTGAATAAATCAAGTCGGCAATAAAACCTAGTTTTGCTGCAACCCTATACCTAGCTACCAGCTAGCTCCACTTTTGGTTGCAAACTGCTGGAGGAGTTTTTTCTATAGTAGAACGTGTGGCTAAAAATTTAATCACATCACCACTCAGGTGATTTTCAGGTTTCACTTGAACATGTGTTAACCTCGTTATTCTCACATATGTAAATCTTTCGTCGACTTAAAATTGCTATTCTCACATATGTAAATCTTTCGTCGACTTAAAATTGGAGATTGTATGTTAAACGAACACCTAATAGTACTTAGCAGTCTTTAATTTACTTTTTCTTCTGATTCAACATGCTCCCTGCCTACCGAAGGAGCGAGTGGTACTAGTACTTGCAGTTTTACGTTAAGTGTACTACTTGAGCTTGATTAATATCAAAGGCAACGCAGTCGATTAAGTTGTGAATAAAGGATGAATATATCGATGCAAATTCATCACGAGTACAAAATCGTGGCCAGGCCTCACTATATATGTGGGTCACTGCAAGCTAGCTGGGTGCCCCGGTGCCCCCAGCCTAACTCCAGTTCCATAAATTCCATTGGACTTGTCCCACATCGAAAGACCAGTGAACTTCCTAATCATCTCCGACATAAATAAGGAACGAAGAAAACGTGGAAAATTTACAACTTGGTTTACTTTTTTGTTCAACTCTAAAAAATCATGATCGATATTCCTTAAAAACTTTTTTCATTTTAAGATAAGACTAGCTTGATCGATGTTTGTTTTTGGATTAATTACGTACAAGTAGATAGTTAGATACTCAATTGATAATGGGGTACGTGTTTGCCACAATATATATATATATATATATATATATAAGATTAAATTATATATTCTTGAATTACAAAAAGTACCATATATATATATGAGTTATTTACACAAATATCTCTTAAGATTTTTTGTGTTATATATATAGAAGATTAAATTATATCTTCTTGAATTACAAAAAGTACTATATATATATATATATATATATATATGAGTAACTTTCCTTAAGATTTTTTGTGTTTTTATAAACAACTTAGCAGGTTTTGGACATTACACAAACACCCCATCAGGTTCCAAAATTATTACACATAACCCATAAAACATGATTTTTTTAATTAAATATAATATAAGTTATGTAAATACTAAATGCCTTTATGGTTGTTTGGATATATTATCATTCTAATTCTGAAAATATTACTGTAGAAGGTCAATTTTGTTAAGTCAGCTTTTAATTGATAATCACTTAACAAATGAGTTTATGTGTAATTTTTTTTAACCTAAGAGGGTGTTTCAATAAGGTCTAAAACCTAATGGAGTATTTGTGAAAACACAAAAAATCTAAAGGGGTGTTTGTGTAAATATATGCATATAAAATTTATTTTAGCATAACGAATATATATATATATATATATATATATATATCACTACAAGAAAAGCAGGCTTGCCCGACGAAGTATATTCGTCGAGCAAAGTTCACTATTCGTCGGGCAACATTAAACCTGGCGACCCTTCGTCGAACAACGTTCGTCGGGCCACCGTCGTCGGGCTTGAGGTTAGTCGACGAAAATAGTAAGTTCGTCGAGTAATTTAAAGGTTGCCCATCAGATCCATTCGTCGCCTATGATTTGTCAAGTAATCCAAAAGTCAACAACTTTTTCCCGACGAATGTGTTTCGCCAGACAAAGATATTACTTTGCCTGACGAAATGATTGTGCGTCGGGCAAAAGCTTAATATTTAAAAAATAATAATAATTTATTTAATTAAATATATATATATAATTAAAATAAAAATAAATTTAAAAAAATACAATTAAAATAATAAAACGAATCAAATGAAAATAAAAAAAATATTTATAAAAATTAATGTTATGTTTTTACATAATTAAAACTAAAGTAATGTTTTACATATTAAGTTCTAACTACTCGGCAACGGGTCGGGGTGGTTGGGGTCTTGGGCGGGCTGTTAGGCCGGGGGTTGAGGCTGTGACAAAAGCTCATCCAGCCCACGCTCACCCAAGCGGGTAAAGTCGTTCCCATAACAATCTCGGCAACATTCTTCTCGAAGTGCATAGGATCCGCGATGTGTTTGATTTTCAATTTTGACCAATGCGCCAACCGGAAGAATATGCTCTTTTTCGTATAATTTCCATATTCAGTTGGTTTGGGTCCTCGTGTGACGAAGTCATGTATACTGTTCAGTTTGGATAATATCTCATCACCGGACCTTTCCCTTGGTCGAGCTCGTAACTCTGATTTGCCATCAAATGAGTCAGATTGCAGTCGCCATCGGTGATCCCACGACAGAAACCTTTTCGTACCTAAGTAGCATACCTTTGATGCGTGCCAAAAGGACGTTGTGTCTGGTCCACATGTCGGGCAAGCAAGATAGCCCTTGGTGCTCCATCCCGATAACATACCATAAGTAGGAAAATTATTAATTGTCCACATTATGACCGCTCGTAGAATGAACAATTCTCCACTGCACTTGTCGTATGTTCGGACACCATTTTCTTACAGATCCACGAGCTCGTCAATCAACGGCCGAAAATACACATTGATGGAATTACTCGGCGATTTGGCCCACGGTATCAAAGTACTGAGGATTGTGAATTCTTTCTTCATGCATCTCCAAGGAGGAAAATTATACGAAATCATAACCACCGGCCAAGTGCTATAAGGCTTTGTAAAACTCCCAAACGGATTAAACTCGTTAGTAGCAAGCCTTAATGTGACATTTCTTAGCTCCACGACAAACTTGGGATACATCTTATCAAATTCCTTCCAAGCCTCACCATCGGTCGGATGCCTCAGTACATCATCATCAATGCATTCATCCTTATGCCACCTCATATCACGGGCTGTGTGGAACGACATGTACAATCTTTGTAAACTTGGCTTCAGTGGAAAATAACGCAACACCTTGTTCTGAATCTTGTTCTTTTGAAACCTAGGCTCATTGCACATGAGACATTTGTCAAGCTGCTTGAATTCACCGTAAAACAATGCACAGTTGTTCTTGCATGCATGGATCTTGATATACCCTAAACCGAGGCCCTTCAACATCTTCTTCGAGCTATAATGATCTTTAGGCAAACAGTTGTCTTCATGATGCATTCGGATGATGATGTCCATCATGTGATCAAAATGCTTGTTCATTTGATTATACTCAACTTTCATGTGCATAAACTCCACAATTGCCCCTAGAACCGAAAAAAGATTTACAACCGGGGTACAATTCGAACTAAGCTTCTTTGAACAATCTCTCGTAATGGAGCTCAAAGTCTTCGGGTTTGAACCTGGGTGCCTCATCGTCCATATCATCCGATGCGGTAGGAAAATCATCGGTTAATAACTCAACGACTTGATCATTATCACATCGCCCATCCAAAGCACTTTTGTCCCGACGGGTCCCAGGAACAGAAGATATCGATGCGGAAAATATTTATTCACCGTGATAGATCCAATTAGTGTAGTTGTGTACGATCCCATTCCATTCCAGATGAATTTGGACCTCATTCAACGACATCCAACTGCAGTTGTTACATTTACGACATGGACACCTGATACGTCTTTCATCACTGTAATGACTACGTGCAAATGCAATGAAGTTGTCGATCCGATCCAAATACTAATAAGAAGATCTATCCAATATTTGCATCCAACCTCTGTCCATTGTGCATGCTTTCACAACATAGAGTCAACGTAAGTAATTGAGTTAACATTGTCCCGTAATCAGAACAAATTAAAATCAAAAGCAACTTGTCTCCTTATGCCTCCGGTGATTTGACCCTATCCCATTCGAGAGTGCACGTTTTGTGCTGTGTAGTTTGCGACCTACGAAGTTAAGTTTCGATCGAGGGAAATTTCGGCAGCATCTCCCTACAATTCTCCAAATGCACGACGTAGATATTATAAACAAATATCTAGTATGCATTTGAAGAACATTGAGGGGGATACAAACTGAATTTCCCACAATCGAAACCTAACCTCGTAGACCGCCAACTACAGAACACATAGTTGCGCACCCCCATACTGTCCGAATAAATGGACAATTCAAGAGTCAGTCAATCAACCCGATTCACTGACTCTTAAACGGGTCTAAGATTTTTCATTGAATTCATTATACGAAGTTAATCAACCCAATTAACTTCGCATAAACGGTTATGAAATATGAACATATTTCACTTCGGCGGAACTACATAAAGCGCTTTACAAAAAATATCACAAAAAATTCACAAATACAAACATATATTAATTATCCATAAACCAGAGTTTACAATTTTCTAATTTCCGTACATATTTTATATTTTCCTATTTTCCTAACATATTTTCTAATTTCCTAATATATTTTCTAATTTCAATAATTTCATTACATATTTTTTATTTTCCTAAAATATTTTCTAATTTCCTAATTTCCTAACATATTTTCTATTTCCCTAATTTCATAACATATTTTCTATTTTCATATTTTTCTAAAAAAATTTCTAATATCCTACACAAATTTCCACAAATTCTAAACAATTTCTACACATTTTCCACAATAAATACACAATTTCCTAACATAATTATATCCAAAATTCTTAACAAAATTAAATTGGGAGGCAAACACACATACCTTTTTATAAGTATTCCTTCAAATCAACCACAAATTTCCTAAAACACAAAACATAATTAGTTTCCAATCAAAAATTAAAATTTCAAAACTAAAAAAATTAAATTTCTCAAACCTTCAAAAATGATATGGGATGATTGAGAGAAAAAAAGGATTTGATTGGTAGTGAAAATGGTGATGAGATGATGATTGTAGCCAGAGAGAGAGTGTGAGTGAGTGAGAGAGAGAGAGAGAGTGAAAGTTTGTTGGAGGAAGAGAGGAAGAAGAAGAAAGGAGCGTCATGGTTATTTAGTGTGTTTAGACTTTTGTCCTACGAAGCATATTTGCAGGGCAAAGTTTAATGATTTGTCGGACAAAGTTTAGTAAACGCCAAGTGTTACCCGACGACCAATATTCGTCGTTATATCTAATATTGTCCAATGGATAGAACAAATCGTCGAGCTAACCCTTCCTATTTTACGCGCCAACAAGTTGTTCAACAACTTGTTCTTACCGCCAACAACTTGTTCTTCCCGCCAACACCTTACCTGGCGAGCCTTTGTTTTCGTCGGGCAAAATGTATTTATGCGGAGAAAACTACTTCGTTGGGCAAAAATTTGTCGGGCAACCTCGATTTTCTTGTAGTGTATATATATATTGTATGTGGTTTTCTTGTCACTAGTTTTGTTCAATATCTACTTTCTTTCTTTTTTTTGTCAAAAATTACTTTTCTAAAATGTAGTGTCAATGAGTATATGAATATTTTGTTTTTGAGCATTATGAATAATATAATTTAAGATAAACTACATAAAAGTACCCAAACTATATGGGTTATTTCAAGTTCATACCCCAACTATAAAAAATTTCATCTAGGTATCCAAATTATCAAAACACAACATCTAAGTACCCACCGTTAATCAATATGTTAGTCAAACTGTTAATTGTTGAGTTGTCATTTTTTGGTCAATTGTTTATGCTGAGTTGGAGTCCATGTGGATTAAAAAATAATTAAAAATTAATATATTATCAAAAATAATTAATAAAGTTTTAAAATAAATTATAAAACAAAATTATTAAAAAAAAATCTTAAACGCCTCCTCGCACCATTCATCCATTTATCTCCCCATCCTCGCATCCTCAAAATCACAGAGATTCAACCCATTCCATGTTTCCCCAAATTCATTTACAAACCCACTTGACCCAAACCCACCTCAGAACCATCTGTTCTAGACCGAGAACCCGGACTCGAGTTATCAACCGTTCCGATACCAACATCGTCGAAGCGGTAGAGGGACATTTTCAAGAAGGGCGAGAAGAAGGGGATGTACGTTTTAATATTAATTGGTTTTGAAAATTACAGCCGATAAAAAGAAAAGAAATTGGAATGGGAAGAATGGCGATGACGCAGAAGCTGCTGCTAATGCTATATTATTTTGGGATTATAAACAAACTCAAATTGGGCCTCTCCTCCTCTCACACTCTCTTTGCCTACAACCGCAAAGCTCAATTATCTTCTTCTTCTTCAACCATATTCCCTTCGCCCTCTACCAAACCCTTCTCCCTCTACCAAACCCTTCTCATTCTTTCTCTTTCAATCGCATACCAATTCACAACCCTAACAACAACAACATCGCTGTTAATTCTATGATCGATTTGATTTCTCAGTTTGCATGCAAGATTTTTTGAGATGATTCATCTGCCGGATTCTTTCATCACATCGTTTCTTGGTGTGTCTACTAATCAAACAATCATTTAATCCGGTTCTAATACCAACAACGTCGAAGCGGTGGAGGGACATTTTCAAGAAGAGCGAGTAGAAACCCCTGTAGGCGGAAGCGAGAAAAAGGTCGCCGGCGGCGGAGGCGATCTGAGCAATGTCTCATTCTCTAATTTCCATGAGGACATCCAGCTCTACATCATCTCCTTCCTCGCGCCTTCCGAGATTGCAAGCTTCACATTTGAGTTCGATGGCTATGGAAGACAAGGTTGGCGACCGCGACTTTCTTTCTTGTGGCTGCGAGATCTGATCTCGCAGACAGCTTGGCCTGGGATTGTGGTTGGGGTTAGGGTTGGAGTGAAAAAGAGGGAGAGAGGGAAGAAAAATCGAATGTCGGTGGAGAGTTCGAGGGTGAAGAAGAATCCGGAGGAAAGGCTTGGCGAGGATGTGCAGACATGGAGTCCAAAAATTTTTGGGTTTGGTTGATTTTGTCGTTTCTGATAAATGGATGAATGGTGTGAGGCGTTTAAGATTATTTTTTTTAATAATTTTGTTTTACAATTTATTTTAAATATTTTTAATTGTTTTTAATATATATTTAATTTTAATTTTTTTTATCCACATGGACTCCAACGCAGTATAAACAATTGGCCAAAAAATGACAACTCAACAATTAACGGGTTGACTAACAAATTGACTAACATAGGGTACCTAGATGTTGTGTTTTGATATTTTGGGTACCTAGATGAAAATTTTCATAGTTGGGGTATGAACTTGAAATGACCCCTATAGTTTGAGTACTTTTATGTAGTATATCCTATAATTTATTTAAATGAAAGGTAGCATAATTTCAATCTTATAATTATTAAAGGGATCATGGAGAGATAATTCAAGTGATTAAAAGTATTAGTTTATATATCTAAATTCCTTTATTTGAATCTTCCATTTATTGGCCAATATCACTTGCAATTGTCAACAAAGACAAAAAAAAAGCTAGAGATATGTTTTGTTCAGAACAACACTTAGCATCACAATTTGAGGGAACCCTCTTGTTCACTATTTTAATTTAGGGAGCCTTTTATATGCATAATCAGAACTGTTTAATTTCTCAATCATCATTTCAAAATCACCCATTCGCAAAAAAATCAATAAGATTGAAGGTTATTTTTCATTCATATATATGTTTCAATTCAAATCAACGATATTGATAATAATTATGATTCTCATGGTGAACCATCAATTTAGTTGATATATCTGGTCAATTTGGTTGATTTTTGCATAAATAATCTTGAATGATCGATAATTCTAGGTGTTGAAAAGCTTCAATCATAACATATGTATAAGAATAATTCGATAAATACGAATTAAGAGTAGAACAGTAAAAAGAAGTGGGATGTTGTATTTCCAGGATTGGATTTCATATTCGAATGTGGTCCCTCCATAATGGATGCAAGTATTGTGATGTTAAGTGTAATTTGTTTTTGAACTTGTTGCAAAAAGAGAGCATGAAGTAGGCTCTTATAATTATAACATGCAGTACACATCATGATGCACATGCTTAGTTGACTCACCCCCTCCCTGCTCCTTATAAATGTATGCTTTGTTCATACTCCATAGATCACATGAATTATACACCAAAAAGGTGAGAGAGAGAGAGAGAGAGAGCATGAAGTGCAAAAAGATGAGGTCCAACTCCATTATCATTTTGGTTCCATATCCAGCACAAGGACATGTGACTCCCATGCTCAAACTAGCCTCAGCCTTCCTCAGCCAAGGCTTCAAGCCAGTGCTAGTCACTCCAGACTACATTCACAACCAGATTGTCCCAAAAGTTGATCAATTAGTCCATAGTAATGGATTGGGCAGGCAAGTTTTGTGCATGCCAATCCCAGATGGACTGGACAAGGACACCCCAAGGGACTTCTTTGCCATTGAGAAGGCCATGGAAAACAACATGCCAAGCCATCTAGAGAGCCTTGTTCATCAACTCAATAAGGATAAGGATGATGATGAAGTTGTGTGCATAGTTGCTGACTTGTTGGCATCGTGGGCTATAGATGTTGCCAATCGATGTGGGATCCCCTCTGCTGGGTTTTGGCCCGCCATGCTTGCCACATATCGCTTGATCACTGCCATACCAGACATGCTCATCACAGGTCTCATTTCTGATACAGGTCAGTTCCTCCTCCCTACGAAAATTATGTAATGTATATTAGAATTAGTTTTAACGAATAATTAAATTTTTTTATTGATAATTAATACATAATATATATATATATATATATATTTAACTACCCAGTATATATATATCATGCATGATGTCAGCATCAAAACTAAGTATCTTCATTTGCCGCTTTTGGTGCATGTACTGTCTTTCATCACTGACTAATTCATCAAGATAGCTATCGATCTCTGCCACAGTAGCTTGATCATATTGTTTAATTACCACATTTTTTAGTAATTTGGAATTGATGGTTTTATGAGGATCATGTTTAGTACAAATTAATAATTTTATTGTTAACCTATCAACTGATGATTATATATATATATATATATATATATATATATAGGACAAATATGAGAAATTGTCTTGAACTTTACCATCAATATTAGTTGTCTCCGTTGCTGATCTTAACCATGATAGTTGATTTAGTCCATCCGTTAAAAATTCTCAGGGAATTCGTTAAAAGTAAGAGCAAATTTGTCCTTTTAAGTGTATTTTTCTCACGGATTCCGTGAGAATTTTGGACGGAGGGACTAAATCAACTATTATGGTAAATTTCAAAGATGAAGAAAACTAATATTGAAATTCATGGACGGTTTCTAAAATTATGGTAAAGTTCATGGACTATTGCTCCTATTTAGCCATATATATATTCAGTGTAACTGTAAGTGAAGATATGTAAGTTGTTAATGTATAATTAAACATATAAATTTTGTTTTATACAAAAAATTAAAAATACTTTGGGGTGTTCTTCAATGGAGTAGATATGTCTGGTACTAATCTCTCGATTTATCGAACAATCCTTATATATATATCATAATTGGAACCGTTCATTCTCTAATTATCATTTCAAAATCATCTTCGTAAAAATTCAACAAGATTAAATTTTGTTTAATAATTCATATGTATCAAAAAACGTAATGATAAAAAAATATATGAGGTATGTTAAAAATTAAGAAAGGATATGGGCCCACCATGCTCTTTAGGTGACTTTGCCATGCCATGCCATGCATACATACAAATCTATTGCCGTATATTAATATATTATTGATATATCGTTAATATTTTGACAGTCTATATAAATTATATATTATTTAGATATTTAATCACACTGTGGAAAATATTTAATTATGCATATACTTGTATAGCTGTATATAAACATGTATAAATATATTGAAGGAAGCAAATTTGAGGATTATTGTGGTTGGGGGTTCAATCTACCTAGTCTTCCCAAAATGTTGTGATTGAAGCTGTAAATTATTGATAAAAAAATGGTTAACTTAATATTTAATTTGTGGGTTGAACATATAAAAGTGCCACTAGATTGTATTTTTTATACTAAAAAATATCCACTAGTATATGTATATAGGACCAAAAATATGAACTTCGTTTAGAATAAAACGTGTATCAATTAGTATTTTTTTTTTTTGTGTGTGTATCAATTAGTTGAACATGACATTGTTGTACTTTGGGTAACCACACACGTGCCCTACATTTTAGAAACAAATTAATTTGGTCGTTGAATTATTGTGTCCGTTTGTGGGATTGTTGTGTCTTTGAATTCAGGTGCATACAAGGAAGTATATTTGTTGTAATCAATAAAACTACACACTGTCATATTCAGTAATCACATTGTAGACAATATTTTCCGTATAAGTTAATTAATCTATTTCTTTCACAATATATATATATATATATATATAATAGGAATAGTTTATAAATTTGATTGATGTTTATATGTGATTGCCAACGTACTCGTGTGACATTACTATATTGGCAGGCTTTCCAAAGCAACTAGGTGGTATATGCCTACCTGATCAACCAGTGCTATCAAGTGAAGAGCTGCCATGGTTGATCGGCACTCCATCTGCAAGAAAAGCAAGGTTTAAATTTTGGACTAGAACCCTAGATAGATCAAAAACCCTTCAATGGCTCCTTGTGAATTCTTTTCCAAATGAATATTGCATCAATGAAGAACATCAACAACAACTAGATCACAATCATGATCAACCGCAGCCACTTATTTTCCCAATTGGTCCTTTGAGCAGGCACACAACAACCAAGAACCCTAGCTTTTGGGAGGAAGACACAAGCTGCCTAAGCTGGCTTGACAAGCAAACCCCTAACTCAGTTGTTTACATCTCTTTCGGAAGTTGGGTGAGTCCAATTGGAGAGGCTAAAGTGAGAAGCTTGGCATTGTCACTTGAAGCTTTGGGGAAGCCTTTTATTTGGGTGCTTGGGTCTTCATGGCTTGGAGGGCTACCAAATGGGTTCTTGGAAAGACTAAAGATGTCATCAAATAAGCAAGGGAAAGTTGTGTCATGGGCCCCACAAATGGAAGTGTTGCAACACAAAGCTGTGGGGTGTTATCTCACACATTGTGGGTGGAATTCAACAATGGAGGCCATTCAATGCCAAAAGCCCCTCTTGTGCTATCCAGTGGCTGGGGACCAATTTGTAAATTGCACTTACATTGTCAAAGTGTGGAGGATTGGGGTGAAGTTAATTGGGTTTGGAGAGAGAGATGTTGGGGAAGGATTGAGAAGGGTGATGGAGGAGGGTGAGATGAGGAATAGGTTAAGGAAGCTAAATCAAAGGACTATGGGAGATGATGATGATGATGAGGAGGAGGAGGAGGCTAGTTTGAGAGCAATGCCTAATCTCATAGCCTTTGTTGATCAGCTTAAACTTACAAACAAAACAATGTGGTTAAGTTGATTAAATAATTTTCTTGTGACTTTTCATAAACTATCCATTTTGTTGTATACGAAGTACAAAAGTGTAGATTACTATATAACGATTAAACTGATAGTTGTTAATTCATAATTATGTAATTAAATCAATTACATACTTTTTTTTTTATAAAAATAACATACATATTGTTTGATTTTAACTAAAAAAATATAGATCTATTTTATTTTAAGACTGTTGTATGAGGTTATAGCTTTTCTCATGTAGTTTGAGCGTTGTCACTCAATACAGTTTTTAATTTCGATTAGTTTATAGTGAGTTAGATTTAGCTCATTGTCTTGTATGCTCTGTACGAGCACTTATTTGTTTTGTCTTTGTAATTGACCCTTTGGGTAGATGAAATGAAGATGCTTTTGATAAAATTAAAAAAAAATTGTTTTTAGCTTCTACAAATACAATCAATTTATATGTAAAAAACATATATAAAAATGCAAAATTAAACAATTTGATGGACGCTGCCGAAAAATGCTACTTTATTCGGTGGTACACTGCCGCTGCCTAGGCTTGGCGGTTTGGGTGGAATGCTACCGCGATAAGCAATTGATTTCAGTAGCTCTTGCCGCATATTGAATTTTGCATTTGGTATCTTTTTCATGTTATTAGTGACTTGAAACCCTTCTGAAAATTGCCAATCAAGAGTGAAATAATTGCTCTTACTATCTTTTGAAAAGATAAAAAAAAAAGGTTCACAATGATTCAGACGGCTTATCGAAGAAGTCCCATGTTGTACTTGTTTCATGGGTGTTGGTTTCTTGTCAGTAAAAGAGAATGACGTTTTAGTCAAAGGCTTCCCGATTTCTTCAATTTTTGCTTTAGCTGGCCAAGCTTACCCAGTCAAAATTGAACAGTAAATTTTCATCTCATTAAAAGCAAAAACCGCAAATTTTGATATCTTCCCCAATAGCCTTCTACAACTGATCGAACTTTTCATTTATTTTATTTGAGTCTTATTATATTCAGTTGCATATCTTCTAGTTCATCCAATCTCTTGTTTGGTTGCTGAGAAAAGAAGACAAAGAGAAAGCTTAGATTTTGGATCTTCCCTGTTCTTCAATTGCTTCTGAAGCTCTGCTTAGAGGTTCAAAGATTGAACTAAACTCATTTCTCCGCAGGTTCTTATTCTCTCTTTACAATTAAGCATCTTGGTTATTGTTTATTTCAATAAAAAATTATACTTTTCGGTTACTTTTGATCTTTTATAATTTAGTTCATTGATGATGCTTCTATTGAATTGCTTTACTCTATAGTTTATCCGCTGTTTGGCTGGTGAGAAAGGGAAACGAAATAGATAATCAGATTATGCCATCAATCACTATAATACAGAGAAATAGCGGGTTTACAGACTAATTCAATAAAGGCCTGTCCAAGGGTTTGGTGATATAAAGAAAGGCAAGATACAAAGTTTGTTCATTTTATTGATTTTTCTATATGTTCTCAGCAACCAAACAGGGGATAAGTGAAGGGAAAGAATTGATCGGCAATTAGTCAGCACATTATTGGGAAAGTTTGGTGTGTAATTCATTTCAAGTAAAGACTTGTCCTGTCAAGGATTTGGTGATATAAAGAATGGAAAAGATACAAACTTTTCATGTTATGTTCCTATATTTTCTCAGCAACCAAACAAGTGATAAGTGAAGGGAAAAAATGTATAGGCCGTAATCAACTCATTATTCTGAAAGTTTAGTGTGTCATTGCTTGTGGGTATTTTTTACTTCTTCCCATTTGGCTCGGGTTGGGTAGTTTTCCTCAGGACATTAGGATCGACTCATTCGACAAGTTAATAATTTGACATGTTTTGCAGAGGTTTGTTTGGTATCTGTCTAGTTGAGGTAGTATGAATGGAAGCTATAGCAATGCGAGCGCGAGCTCAAGCTCAAGTTTAGATAGCAGCTCTCATGATACCGAGGACGACCAAACCATTGCAACTTTATTGGCAGAAGATGAAAAACAAAAAAATGATGGCAGGTTGGGAAAGAGACTCTCCCACTTAGATTCCATTCCGGTATGTTACTCAGCGGTCTACATGTCTATGTTCTATAATTTTTTTGCCTGATTCATGTCTTATAGAATTGTTTGTTAGACCACAAATGATTTTTCTCTATCGTTTGTCTATGAAGTTTAATCTTCCTCTTTTGGTTGTTATAAGTGGGAAATAACTAATGTGTGCTTTTGATGAAGCAAATAATAGTTGGTTTGGTTTGATGTAAGAGTTCGAAACTGAAGTGTCATTACTACCTTGTGGCCTTGGGGGTCATCTATGCACATCTAAATTCTCTAATGCAATAAAATAATTGCAGTGATTCGCCTAAAGTGTATTTTTACGAACTAAATGATGCATGTGCAAAACACAAATAGTGATGTGTTAACTACTTCACACTATTTCACACTCCATGATCATCGGGTTGATCTTGAAGTTTCACATATTTTCTTGTTCTTTACTCAGTCATCTACCTACTTAGAGGAAGGGGAGCTCGAGGTGTCAACTATATACGCCTTCACACATGAGGTTGTGCTGGTGTAGTGTATGTATTATGGGATATGAAATCTCATTGAAACTTCGATACTAGGCTTTTGTTAATTTGGACATGCTAATTTATCTTTCTTGTTTCATTGTAAAATGAGAATCTCCTATCTCTCTCATATTCAATTGATTGGTACATCATATATGTGTTGGAATTTATAAGTCTATTCTTTCTTCTTTCTGCCACTGTCCTGAATAGCGCATAAAAAGATAACCTTGTTATTGAGTTGAATGAAGTTGAGTAAGTTGGGGGAATTTAACTGGATGTATGCATGTATTCACTGATTCATTATGTTTGCAGCACACTCCCCGGGTTAATGGGGAGATACCTGACATGAATGATGCGACCCAAGACCATGAGCGGCTATCAGAAAGGTTGTAACTTTTGTCACAAGCTGTCAACACACTGTCTTCTTGATTGTTTTCTTACTAAATTGAAGAAAAATCCTTAATAATGAAAATCGCATCAAAATATCCCGGTAGCCTTTTATTACTCTCCTTTTGGGTATTATATTTTGGTGAACTAATGAGAAACGTAGCTATCACCAAGCAGCTCTATGTGTACTCGGGTTTGAAATGATGATATGATAGCAGGAAGAGTCATCTTGGTTTTAATACTTCCTTTTTGTTTGATTCAGGTTGGCTACATATGATTTATCTGAACTGCAGATCGAGGGAGATGGAAATTGCCAGGTTTGGTACAATGAACATTTTATCAGCCTATTGTTTTCTAATTATTTGCATCGGTTGATCTTCTTATTTGTCTTTCTACATTGACAGTTTCGAGCAATAGCAGATCAATTGTTTCGGAATCCAGATTACCACAAGCATGTAAGAAAACAGGTGGTAAAGCAGGTAGGCTAATGAAGCTCCTCCAATGCATTCATCTATTTACTTTGTTTGCTCATGCTTTTCGTATGTAATAAAAAATGGGGCTTAATTCTGGTTGCAAATTTTCTTCATATTAGGTATTTCTTAGTGTTTATTCGTTTATGTTTTATGTTTCAGCTAAAGCATAACAGAAAACTATATGAAGCTTATGTACCCATGAAGTACAGACACTACCTGAGGAAGATGAAAAAGTTAGATTTCTGCTTTCACCCGGATTTATTTTTTACTGCAAACTTCGAGACATTATCTAACTGTTACTAATGGCACTAGGCGTGGGGAGTGGGGAGATCATCTTACCCTACAGGCCGCTGCAGACCGGGTAAGTTCAATCCTACACCTTCCTCTCCCTTACATCAATTGCTGTTGGGGTCACTAAGTGAGTTTTTGTTATTTAGAAGTTGTTCTTTTGGACATGGTTGTGACTTGATATTGTTAAAATGTCGGACCAAATGAAAAAAAGTAAAATAAAACATGTTTTCTTTTGTATCTGTTGATTATTTTGTTTTCTTGGTGTTTATATTGCTGAGTTCCACAGTTGTTCCTTTCTAACAGTTACGGATTCTTCTGTAGTATGGAGCTAAAATTTGTTTAATCACCTCCTTTCGAGACACTTGCTACATTGAGATCCTTCCTAAAGACAGGAATCCAACCCGAGGTAGATCTGATTTGATTCCTTTAACTTTATCTGAATTTAATTAACCAAGTGCTACTGCTATGCTGTCAAAGATCAATCAAAATTAGCCAAGTTGGGATTTTGAATTGGTTATTGTCTTTCTTTAAAACTGTTTTTACCGTCAACATTTGACTCGAGCAGTGATTCACTATGTGACCCGTGTTGATGTGTTATGAATCTGAACTTAGACTGAGTATTTGTATTAGGCTTCATCTCATACTCCCTAGTTGAATTTGCACGAAAAATTTCAATGCAGAACTTGATATGTTATCGGTTTCTGTTAAAACGTGGTATTGTATACGCTTATGAGGTTCCTAACTTTCTTTCGGTTTTTGTTTCCCGACTTTTGTGGGATTTCAGAGCTTTGGCTGAGCTTTTGGAGTGAAGTGCATTATAACTCATTGTATGCCGGTTCAGGTAGTGAACTAAACGCTGTCCTTGCTTGATATCAGTATCATTGCTTGTGTTTTATTTAGTGTGAGAGATATAATCACCATTCTTTTACCAATCTGTTTACAGATGTTCCGACAAAAGCTCCCAGAAAGAAGCATTGGCTGTTCTAGAGATTTTCCAGGTGGTTATAGGTTTCATATTAGCGCATAGACTACGGTCACGGGTGTTGTGACTGGGTGTAAATTAACACGAATTCCAGATATTTCATTCAAAGTTAAACTTCAGCATGCCGAAAATTAGACTTTAGATATCTGTACATAGAGGTTATTACATGTTAAAGGATGCCATAGCATTGACTGAACTTAGTTTAACACAAAAATTGGATCCCTTCGTCTAATGCTGGAAAATTGCCATTATCTCTATTTTGTTGGGGGATAGGAATTCCATTATATGACACTTGTTGATTCATAAATCTTTACTTGGTATATACATATATATTATTCAATTGAAGTTCACTTCTTCAAAAAAAAAAAAATATTATATTATATATAATTTATATCTATAATATTTATGTATATTATGCATATAACTGTGGGTATTATGCTATAGAGCAAAAGGGATCTAAAATTAAGATATTTTGACCCAATTGAAATTAATTCGAGTTAATTTTATACTAAACACTTAAAAATATTAAAACTAAAACTAAAAAAAAACTAAGAAATTTTTCCAAAACCCATCCCGACTGGCCGAGATCCCCTCTTCTAGATTCAGACCCTCCATCACTAGCCTTAGGCTTCTGGATCTTCCAATCAAGGGCTCCGGTTGCGCCACAAGCTGTCCACCATATTCGTGGATGCGATAGCTCTATTTTTTCCTTCGTAGCGACTTGGTGCGGGCAGGGATGCTGGGTCGCGACTGAGCTAAGATGACATGGAGCTTCCTAGAACCTAGAGCTCTACTCCTTCATCATCTATCGCATGCAACATATCCCAATTGGCAAAAATTAGTTTGTTACACTATGTGACTAGTGTAAGATTAGAGCAATTGGACGCTCACTTCCATCGCTTGCCGGCTAGGTATTCCAATTCGATCGCTTTCCAAGATTGAATTTCTTTTAATGCCTGTTGGTAGGCTTTGGGTGTTAGTTTTCTCTCTCGTAATGCATGTTGGTATTCTTTGGGTTTATCCCTTATTTGTTGGAGTTCTCAGCATCTTATGGAATGAAATTCAGAATTTTCCTCGAGATAATAAAGAATCTGAAATTTCAAAAACAAAATGATCAAGAAGCATTTCAAAATTGAAATGCAGGAAACAGGGATCACTTTCTAAAATACAAATCATACAAACGAGAGAGGCTTTATATGAATGTTGTAGCTCCGACTATGGAGAGCATTCCTTTTTGCCCACCCATCGACCTTGGAGACCATAACCATGGAAGCCGATCTCAAATCCAAGGTCAAATCCAATTTGGAGTCGTTTCTCAAAGCCAATCAGTATTGTCACATATTGGGTCGGGTTTGGAAACGGAGCTTTTTGCTATGTGGGCCATCGGGTACTGGAAAGTCAAGCTTTGTGGCCGCCGTGGCTAACTTTCTCAACTACAATGTGTACGATCTCGATCTATCGCGGGTCAAAGACGATTAAGAGCTGAAGACCCTTCTATTGCAAACGACAACCAAGTCTGTGATTGTAATCGAGGATTTGGACCGATATCTCGCCGAAAAATCCACGGGTTTGAGCTTTTTGGGGATATCGAATTTCATGGATGGGTTGTTGAATTCGTGATGCACAAAGGAGGGAGTGATGGTCTTCACGATGAATTCGAAGATGAGGAAGAGGAAGAAGATGAGGAAGAAGATGGTCTTCATGGATGAGTTGTCGAATTTCATGATCTGTGGCGATGGATGAGGAAGAGGAAGAAGATGATGCACTATGCATCAATTTGGTTGATTTAATTTGATTGAAATTGTCCAAAATGCCCTTTAATTATTGTCAATTGACTGCCACATAAGCATTTTTAACGGCGTTAGTAACGACGTCAATTAAATGGTGCAACTTTTTCGATGTTATTACTATTCTTGGTGCTAATTGAGGAAAATTTCAATTTTAATGCATTTTGAGATTCGCTAGCTTGTTTTCGGTGCATTTTGACTAATAAGCCTTAAATTTATAATAGAAATTACTTTTTAATTCTTTTTATGAATAATGCTACGGGTACCACCTATCATCCCACTTTTTGTATCCCACCACATGTGACATACGAATCCCATGTCATCGCTTTTTAATTACTTATCTCAACATAAAAACAAAAATAAAAGTAAAATCAAATATAAAAAAATAAAAAATAGAAAATAAAAAAAATAAAAAATAGGACAATACTTGCATCACACCCTGGTGGGATGCCCTCATCCCACCCCTTTGATATGAACCAATTATATGTTGACATATATCATAATCGGAACCGCTCATTCTCTAAATCATTATGTCAAGATCATCTCCGTAAAAAAATCAACAAGATTGGAGGTCGTTTAGTCATTCATATTTATCAACTAAATGGACGATTCTCAAAATAAATAAACGGAATCAACGGTTTTGGTAAGAATTAGGATCCTTATGGAGAATCGTCCATTTAGTTGATAAATATGAATGACTAAACGACCTCCAATCTTACTGATTTTTTACGGAGATGATCTTGACATGATGATTTAGAGAATGAATGGTTCCGATTATCATATATGTCAACATATAATTGGTTCATATCAAAGGGGTGGGATGCAAGTATTGTCCTAAAAAATATATTTACTTATTGTTTCATAAATCTTAAGAATTTCATTTTGCATCAAATTGTCATATTCCCAATAAAACATAAACTCTAAAAATTTCATTATGCATAAAATCATCTCCTTCCCCAAAAACATAAACCCTAAAATTCAACTGTTCTTCTCCTCCTTTGAAAACTGAAAGCCATAATCATCAACATCACTTAAACATTCCCAATATATGTTATGTCTCAAAGAACTCAAAAGGATTTTTTTGAGACATAGCAGATCTTGAGAATGTTTAATTAATGTTGATGACGATGACTTTCATACTTCAAATAAGAAGGAAAACAGTTGAATTCTTAGGGTTTATGTTTTTGGAGAAGGAAATGATCGATTTAATGCAAAATGAAATTATGAGAGTTTATGTTTTTTTTAAGGAGACAATTTTATGCATAATGAAATTTTTAGGATTTATCAAACAATAAGTAAATATATTTTTGTTTTTATTTATTTTCTATTTTTGATTTTATTTTTATGTTGAGATATGTAATTAAAAATGGATGACGTGGAAGTGCTATATAGTATACCACATGTAGTGAAATATAAAAAAATGAAATTTTAAGTAGTATCCGTAGTATTATTATTTTTTTATTCCTCCACAAATCTATTTAATTTTCCGCGGCTGAATTTAGCAAGCGCTATTGCCAACACCGAATTGTGTAACAAGGATCCATGACAACCGTTGGCACAACACCACCAAGCGTCTTATTTACCACCACGTGTCGAACACGCCACGTGTTATTCTCCCATAGGCTTCTCATTGTTCTCGCTTCCACGTAAGCTTCCCTTGTGCTCCTCCCCGTATATAAAGCCCTGCAATTTCCAGCATTCACTGAGAAAGTTCTTCGCCTTCACTTTCTTTCGACGTTTCTCGTCAACCAAACAGAAAGCGGGTTCTACAGTCTTCTGGAGAATGCGATCTGCACATTACTGGTCACTCTCTTTCTTTATCTAATTCTCTCTTTGAATTTGTTTTCTCTTTTTCTTAATTCCAGTATTGTTCATCGATGATCTGTTGTGCTTCTCTCGACGTGAAATTTTCAAAATTCTAAGTGCTCTGTTTGGTTTCTGAGAGAATGAAAACCTAGTGTAGAGCAAAGTAGGGCTTTAGCTTTATTTAATCACGTTTCTTTTTCTCATTGAAGTTGATTTTGATTTGAATTGACATCTGCACTCACTGCCATCAGTTGGTCTTAGTAGACCGAGCATTTAGGCTGAAACATTCGAAGGAACTAATACTTTTTTATTTTATGATTCATTCCTAATTGCAAAGATGAATTTTTTATCCTAGTTATTTATCAATTTTTGTTTTTGTGCTGTTCAGACGAAGCTTGAAGTCCTAGGGTTACCAATGCAATCTAGGATGGCGTCGATCTTATTTAAGCTAGGGTTATTCTTATCCGTGTTTTGCCTTGCATTTTCACCTTCCCAATCCGCGGTTATGAGCATAGATCTAGGCTCTGAATGGGCGAAAGTTGCTGTGGTGAACCTTAAACGTGGGCAGAGCCCAATCACAGTTGCTATCAATGAGATGTCGAAGCGAAAATCCCCTAACTTGGTTGCATTTCATTCCGGTGACCGCCTTCTGGGTGAGGAAGCAGCTGGATTGGTTGCTCGGTACCCGGACAAAGTCTATTCTCAAATAAGGGACTTGATTGGAAAACCCTTCAGTTACAGCAAAAGCCTTTTAGATTCATTGTACTTACCATTTGACATTACAGAAGATTCTAGGGGCACTGTTAGTTTCAAAATTGATGATAAAGTTACTAGTTACTCGGCCGAGGAACTAGCTGCTATGGTTTTAGGTTATGCTGCGAATCTAGCGGAGTTTCATTCCAAAGTGCCTGTAAAGGATGCTGTAATTTCAGTTCCTCCATACTTTGGTCAAGCGGAGCGAAAGGGGTTACTCCGGGCAGCACAGTTGGCAGGGGTTAATGTTCTTGCCTTGATCAATGAGCATTCTGGTGCGGCATTGCAGTATGGGATTGATAAAGATTTCTCAAATGAGTCAAGGCATGTAATATTCTATGATATGGGCACCAGCAGTACCTATGCAGCACTTGTTTATTTCTCAGCTTATAATGCCAAGGAGTTTGGAAAGACTGTATCAGTCAACCAATTTCAGGTAAATATTGATCAAATTAAATTATTTTCTAACATGTAATATTTTGAACCAATGCATGATCTCATTTACGCTTCCATAGTTTTACATTTTACGCATGGTATAGTTGTTTGACATTAACATGATAACAATCACTTGTACAGTTAAAACAAAATGAGGGAAAAAAACCTTAAAAACAGAACAAATAATCCATGAATGCAAAGTTCGCCCCACCATGTTCCTGTTATCTACAAAGCACAGGTTACTTTGATTCTCGGGTGAGGTAGTATGCAATTACTGCGGCCAATTTTCTTAAAGGTTTATTTTGTAGTATAATTTTTACATGTTGGATTAAGTATTAAATAAATGTTTTATCGGTTGTGTCCTTGTTCTCCATTGTGTTTCTTGTGCCACTCACCACTGTCCTAAGATATTTCTGTACCATAAGCTTCCTACATAACTTGTCACATTTGTCCAGGTCAAGGATGTTAGATGGAACCCAGAACTTGGGGGTCAGAATTTGGAGCTTCGGTTGGTGGAGTATTTTGCAGATGAATTCAATAAACAAGTGGGGAATGGGGTTGATGTGAGGAAGTCTCCAAAAGCAATGGCTAAATTGAAGAAACAGGTCAAACGCACAAAAGAAATTCTAAGTGCAAACACAGCTGCTCCAATATCTGTTGAATCACTTTATGATGACCAGGACTTCAGGTTGGTGGAATTTAAAGTGAATGATAATCTTTCATCCTTGCTGAATAGTTTCATTATCATTGTTTTTCTTTATTAATTGAACTAGTGGAAGAAATGAGCAGAACATGGTGAAAACCGTTTAGGTGGTGTAGTGGCCCCCGCTTATTATGATTTAATCCTCAGTCCTATGACATATGTCATCATGATAGGTGCCTCTGGGATGCCATTGCTGAAAGTGTTAGTTAATTATGACTTTAACCATTGTCCATACATTTGGCTGATTTTGATAAAGGTTTTTATGTCTCTTGATTTTCCCTTCCAGAGTAGTGAAAAGAGGGTATGTTAAGTGTTAAATTTGCATACTTTTCGCCCCGTACACTGGAATTTTGTGTCATTAGTTGTCCAAGAGTATACTGAACATTATGTAGATAGGTGTCTTTGGAAGTTCAGTAATTAATTAATATTTTTTCCACTGCTATGCTTCTAGCTGATTTAGGTTTTCTTATAAATTTCTTGATTTGCCCTTCTAGATTAGTGTGAAATAGGCTATGATCAAAAGATACATATCTTTTCACCTTGTCTTTTCAGAAATTTTGTGTTAGGTATTTGTTCACGACTCCACGGTAAATACTGGCCATTAGTTATATGCTTATATGAGATTGATTTCCTTTTCAGGAGCACTATTACTCGCGAAAAGTTTGAAGAGCTCTGCAAAGATCTGTGGGAGGAGTCACTTGTACCTCTTAAAGAAGTGCTTAAGAATTCTGGTTTAAAGTTAGATGAGATATATGCAGTGGAATTGATAGGAGGAGCTACCAGAGTGCCAAAGTTACAGGTTTGACCCATGATCTTCCTTTTGCATCTATATGAGCCAGAAACTATCCATTTATAGTATAAAGAAGTATGCCATGTTCCCCGATGGAATGAGAAAGAGATTAGTCTGTGATTCACTTGGTTTTAGCTTCAGCCATGTTCCTAGCTTCATGTAAAACTTAGAGATGAATCAGATTTAAATTTTTTATTATTGTCTCTGGGTGCTGTCCTAGACTAATCAGTAATCACAAATTATTTGCTGTGGTGCTGTCCTACATGACTTAATTGAAAGCGGTTGCATTGCATCAAATAATCATGCCTGAGTGGTTATAAGATTGATAATCAGAGAATTCTCTGTTTCTTTCATGACAGGCTAAGCTTCAGGAATATCTTGGAAGGAAAGAGTTGGATAGACATCTGGATGCTGATGAAGCTATAGTTCTTGGTGCAGCATTACATGCTGCTAATTTAAGTGATGGTATCAAACTGAACCGTAAGTTAGGGATGATTGATGGTTCTTCCTATGGGTTTGTGGTTGAGTTAGATGGCCCTGATCTTCCCAAAGAAGAAAGCACTAGGCAGTTACTCGTACCACGGATGAAGAAACTCCCCAGCAAGGTAAAGTAACATGGCAGGAAATAGCAACAATTTGTAAAGGGTTTATTTCATTATTATGTCTTGCTAAGTTCACTTGCTATGTTTTGTTTTGTTATAAAAATAGATGTTCAGATCCTTTACCCAGAGCAAAGATTTTGAAGTTTCGCTAGCATACGAGAGTGAAGATCTTTTGCCCCCTGGTGTCACCTCTCCTATATTTGCTCAGTATTCTGTGTCCATTTTGACGGATACTAGTGAAAAGTAAGGACTCACTTTCCCGATCCTTCTGTAAGATTTATGGTGGAGTGCTTTGTAGAAGTGTTGGCCATATGGCCATGGAAAATCATGAAATGAACACTGACATATGTCTGTATTTGCCTTCTCTATCTTATTTAGATATGCATCCCGGAATTTATCTTCCCCCATTAAAGCAAGTCTGCATTTCTCTTTGAGTAGAAGTGGTGTTCTGTCACTGGATCGTGCAGATGCTGTTATTGAAATATCAGAATGGGTAGAAGTTCCTAAGAAGAATCTAACTGTGGAGAATTCAACTAATGTTTCTCCCAATGTATCAACTGAAACTGGTGCTCAGAACTCTTCAGAACAAATCAATGGGAATACTAATGATGGTGGAAATAGTAACTCTTCCAACTCTACTATAGAAGGACAAGGTACCGCGGATCTTGGTATTGAAAAAAAGCTGAAAAAGCGGACCTTTAGGATTCCACTGAAGGTTATAAACTTATTGCCTTAAAATTATTTTTGTGCTTATAACAACTCGTTAGATACTTGTAATTTCACTAAAATCCTTCATTTATTGTAGATTGTTGAGAAAACAGTTGGACCTGCAATGTCTCCTTCAAAAGAATCTCTTGCTGAAGCCAAACGTAAATTAGAAGAATTAGACAAGAAGGATTCTGAGAGGAGGAGAACTGCAGAGTTGAAAAATAACTTGGAAGGATACATATACACTACTAAAGAAAAGGTGGGAAGGTGCAATCAATTTTTTCTTTTTGGCTTAAGGAAACCCATCTTCAATGAATAATCTGTTGCATTTTTCCGTTTCTTATGAAAACTTAATATGCTTCCAAAACATGCCTGCATTTATCTCATTTCCATTAATATATGTTACTAAGCAATACCTTTGTTGGATATGTAAGAGGACTTGATCATTGTTATTAATTTGGCATCATGCCCTTGGAATTTTCTTTTGATCAAATCAATCATTTAGTTTGCTCAAGTATTTTTTCTCTTGAAAATTGTGTTTGGCAATACGTTGATATCTCTGTCACCCGTAATATCTTGTTTATTTGTTCACATCATTTGAGGATATTGCATGTGTTGCTTCTATAGAATCTGATTTTATATTTCCTTTGTGTCTTTCTGTTTTATAGGCTAAAGTTTTCTGCTGTATTGCTAGTTTGGCCCTATATAGTTTTAGGTGATAAAAATATATTTTTGTATCTTTTGATGAAAACTTTCTAATGCCAGCTTGAAACATCCGAGGAATTTGAAAAGGTTTCAACTAGTGAGGAACGCCAATCCTTTATTGGAAAGCTTGATGAGGTAGGCATATCTTTTATGCAACCCAAAGATTTGTCTTGATTATATATCTTTGACTGAAGGTTTTGTATTTTATTGTAACATGTTATATTTTCCTTAGGTGCAAGAATGGCTTTACACCGATGGTGAAGATGCCACCGCTACTGAGTTTCAGGAACGCCTAGATCTGCTAAAAACTACTGGTGATCCAATCTTCTTCAGGTATATCCCAATTTAGTTTGTTTTGTTTAGCTGAACTGGCTAATCTGTATATCAGATGTATGAATATGGAAAATTCAAAGCTTGTACCAAGTCAATGACATGTATCTGATTCTGATCTGATGAATCCTTGGATGCAGATTCAAAGAACTTACTGCACGACCAGAAGCAGTGGAACACGCTCGAAAGTACCTTGTTGAGCTGCAACAGGTAATACAGACACTGTTGCTGTTGTGTATGCGTATGAACCTTGTAAAAGAAGTTTCGAATGATATGGTTAGATAATATCACATGGTAGAAATGGCATTTGGTCGTATCATTACTAAACAAATAATTAGAACCATTAATACAGCAGACAATCTTATTTACATTTCTTTTGTTCACTAGGGCTGATTAGAAAATTTATTACCTTTTTTAGCGTGTAAGTTTTTGTTTTCGGTCTATTTTTCTTCAGAAATGACCTAAGTCTTACCTGTGAAAGATGCAATTGCTATCAGTTGAATCACCATTTAGTATTTCAATAAGCTGTTCTACGATAACGTTCATACTGTTAAACTGTATTTATATGACCTCTGTAAACAACAATACACGTGACATAAGCATTTACCTTTTCCCTCAATTCTTGCAGATTGTACGCGGCTGGGAGTCGAACAAACCCTGGATTCCAAAAGATCGAATTAATGAGGTGCTTCAGCTATATCTAATCTTACTCAAACTCTTCCTGATTTCATAAATAGTAGTCGCTCTGATGATCATATGTTGGTGCCCTTTGATGCCCTCTGTTGCTAAGGTTCGGGAAATTCATTTGTGTTTTCCAGGTTTTGAGTGACGCTGACAAGTTGAAGACTTGGTTGGACGAGAAGGAGGCTGAGCAGAAAAAGTAAGCTATTTTCATTACCTTACTGTTCTTTTTTTCTAAACTACCAGGGTCTTACTTCTGAATCTTCTTATGCACATTTTTATTCTGAATTTCTTCCTCCAACTCAGATGATGCTTAAGCGCATATACTTGGTTTAAAAATACTGATTTGAGTTACTTTTGTGATCTTTCTGTTAAGAAACCCGAAATCAGCTTTAACTTAAGTGCATTATTAATATTATACCTAGTTCTTGATTTGCTACTAATTTCTTGACCTTTTTTTGTTCTTTCTTGAAGGACTCCTGCACATAGCAAACCAGCATTCACATCAGAAGATGTGTATCTGAAGGCCTTTGATCTGGAAGACAAGGTATCGTTACATTTCTGTTTCAGGATTGAGAAAATAAATGGAATTGTAATTCACAAGCTGCTTCTCTTCGTTTGCATTCCTCGTATTTATTCTATGATCTACCTTTTCTTCTAGGTTTCCATCATTAATAAAATCCCCAAGCCAAAGCCTAAAGTTGAGAAACCTGCAAGCACCGAAACAGAGAACAACAATGGAGAAAAGGCTAAAGATTCCAGCTCAAGTTCTGAACAGCCCTCTCAAGATGACCAGACAACCAAGGACTCAGATGACTCGGCCAATGAGAAGACGGACGAGTCAGGTCACGACGAGCTATGATCTAACTTAACTGACATGTCAATTAGCATTAGTCATCTGCATCCCCAGTCATGGTGGATCGGCATCGACACAGAAGAAGCTTGAGCTTGAAACGCGCCTGCATTGTTCAGACGGTAGAAAAGAGTAGAGTTGAGCCCATTTTCGTGTCGTTATCGTGTCTCTGGCAGTCCAAAGAATAGTCTGCTCGAGGACTTGTCTCTTATTATTTATGCTGCTATCATATATACCCACAATAGCTAGAGGCACTGATGGGCTTACCCTGTTGCCTCATTACAAAAGAAGTTTTGATCATTGTTATATTATGCTCGCCAGACGATATCATAGGGATTTTTGCTTGTTGGGGAAGACTCTATCATTTTATATAAGAAAACATGTAGCTCTTAAATGACACTTTTGCCCTCACATTGAGTCCCCCCTTGAGCTTTAGTATGTTTTCCTGCCTATTGAGTGTGGTACGTGGTTGGTGTATATGCCAAGAGGAAAGATTAGGTCCCTTTTTGACAGTCATTCTGTATTTGTTTTGGTTGATGACGACTATCCGATTTAGTTTTTAGTTTTCACTTTCGATTAGTTAACTGTCTTATTTATCTCTCCTCCTTTTATATGGTTAACGGCATCGTTATGTAGTTTAGAGACGTTGAGACGTTGGTGGGGCGTCGGAAAGAGTTATTTTGGTTAACGGCAACGTTACACAGTTTGGAGACGTTAGTGGGGGCGTAGGGAAGAGTTATCTTTTTCGTTTAACAAACTGAAGGATTCAGCTGGATATCAAACACACTTAAAAGCTGCCACCTTTACTCATTTGCAAAACCAAAATGAGGCTGAGATCAATGGGTGAAAAGGGAAGCCAAGTCTTTAACCAAAATCTGAAGATTACCCAGTTGGGGAAGTCGGGGCGGATCGACGAAGCTATCAAAGTTTTCTCACAAATGACTCAGAGGAACACTGTAACGTACAATTCTATGATCTCTGCGTATGCTAAGAATGGAAGAGTTGGTAATGCACGCCAACTGTTTGATCAAATGCCTCAAAGAAATTTGGTTTCTTGGAACACTATGATTTCGGGTTACCTGCACAATGACAAGGTTGAGGAAGCTTATAGGCTTTTTATTGGCATGCCAGAAAGAGACCTTTACTCATGGACTTTGATGATAACTTGTTATACTCGTAATGGCAAGCTTGAAAAGGCAAGAGAGGTGTTCAATTTGCTTCCTGATAAGCGAGACACGGTTTGTTGGAATGCCATGATTGCAGGGTATGCAAAGAAAGGGCAGTTTGATGATGCTAAGAGGTTATTTGACGAAATGCCGGTGAAAAACTTAGTTTCTTGGAATTCAATGCTTGCAGGGTATACCAAGAATGGGGAAATGCGTCTGGGAGTGAAGTTCTTTGAGGAGATGCCAGAGAGGAATGTGGTTTCGTGGAACTTGATGTTGGATGGATTTGTTGAGGTTGGTGATTTGGATTCTGCTTGGCAGTTCTTTAAGAAGATTCCACACCCAAATGTGGTTTCATGGGTCACCATGTTATGCGGGTTTGCGCAAAATGGGAATATTTCAAAGGCAGAGGAGATCTTTGAGCAGATGCCAAATAGAAATGTGGTTTCTTGGAATGCAATGCTTGCAGCTTATGTTCGAGACCACCAAATTGACAAAGCTATTAAAACATTCAAGGAAATGCCAGAGATAGATTCTGTGTCATGGACTACAATGATCAACGGGTATGTCCGTGTTGGTAAGCTTGATGAAGCAAGGCAACTGCTTAACCAGATGCCATACAAGAACATTGGAGCACAAACAGCAATGATGTCTGGATATGTGCAAAATGGAAGGATGGAGGAAGCAAGTCAGCTCTTCAATCCGATTGCCATTCGTGATGCTGTTTGTTGGAACACAATGATTGCAGGCTATGCTCAGTGTGGAAAAATGGTTGAAGCACTATCTCTTTTCAGGAAAATGATTAACAAGGACATTGTTTCTTGGAATACTATGATTACTGGTTATGCTCAGGTAGGGCAGATGGAAAAAGCACTTGAAATCTTTGAGGAGATGGGTGAGAGATCCATAGTTTCGTGGAATTCTCTGATTACAGGTTTTGTGCAAAATGGGTTGTATCTGGATGCACTGAAGGGTATTGTGATGATGGGTCGGGAAGGAAAGAGGCCCGATGAGTCAACTTTTGCTTGTGGTCTGAGTGCATGTGCCAATATTGCAGCTTTACGACTTGGAAAGCAACTTCACCATTTGGTTGTGAAGGGTGGTTATGTGAATGACTTGTTTGTCAGCAATGCCCTCATTACCATGTATGCTAAATGTGCAAGGATTGCGAATGCTAATCTTGTGTTTGAAGATATAAATCATGGAGATATTGTTTCTTGGAATTCTTTGATATCTGGGTATGCTCTAAATGGAGACGGTGGAGGGGCAGTAGAGCTGTTCAAAAAGATGCTAATAGAAGGGGTGAACCCAGATCAGGTGACGTTCGTGGGGTTGTTATCTGCTTGTAGTCACAGTGGGCTGGTTGAGTCGGGTTTAGAAATTTTCAAGTGCATGACTGAAGTTTACCATATTGAGCCTCTGGCTGAACACTATGCTTGCATGGTTGATCTGCTTGGTCGTGCCGGGAGGCTAGAGGAAGCCTTTGAAATAGCAAGGAATATGAAGATCAAGCCAACTGCCAGAATATGGGGTGCATTGCTTGGAGCTTCCAGGATACACCGGAACCTACAGTTTGGAAAATTAGCTGCTGAGAAGCTTTTAGAACTTGAACCTGATAAAGCTTCGAATTATGTTCCCTTATCGAACATGCATGCTGAGGCAGGCAGATGGGATGAGGTTGAAAGAGTGAGGGTGTTGATGAAGGAAAGTAGCATGGATAAGCAGCCAGGCTGCAGTTGGATTGAAATCCGAAATCAGGTACATGCTTTTCACTTTGATGATCCAATGCAGCCTAGAACGCCGGAGCTTTGCAGCGTATTGAACAGTTTAACCAAGAGATGAGAAACACAAGCACAACCACTAGCTACTTCTTGACACCTTACGATTGAAGAACCCGGGCATGATAAGTGGTAATATTTTCTTTAGCTCTTGTCAAACTATTAGCAAAAAGATTGGTAAATGGTAAATATATGACACAGGCATTGGCTATGAACTTTATGTATTGGCAAGGAGATAATATGAAACGAATTAAACAATTTCAAGTGAATTTGGAGCCTTGGCTATGACCTTTAGCATTTATATTTTTTTGTACATACATTCAAAACTGGCTATTTATACAGTTATCGACGCTTCCTTTGTTCAAATCAGTTATCTGATCCTTTTCTTTTCTGGGTTTGAACAAATTACAAGAAATGCTTCTTCAGCTCAATTGGGAAATATCTATGGAATCTTTTCAACTCATTGCAGCAGAAGGACCATAGCCATTCAGATGTGATTTTTGCCACCTCCATGCAATCTGTAGGCTCTCTTGAAGCGTGTACCGGGCTTTCCAATTTAACTCCTGCCTTATCTTTGAAGGATCGCTATAAACTCTAGCATAATCCCCGGGCCTTCGGCTGAGGTATTCAACATTTATGTCCACCCCTGTCGCCTGCTTACATGCCTCCACGAACTCCTTCACTGAACTACCTGTTATCAAATTGACCCGAAAGTTTTCATCAGAAGCGGGACTAGGGAGAGAAAGCAAAATTTAAGGAAAAGACAGATTTCGGAACCTTTTCCAGTGCCCACATTGTAGATCCCAACTTTCTTAGGTTGTGCTTGGGCAAGAGCTTTGACATGAGCATCAACCAGGTCAGTGACATCAATATAGTCCCTCACACATGTCCCATCAGCTGTCTCATAGTCTGTTCCTCGGACCTAGAATCAACAACATTAACAAAACAGTTCAGTTTCTCACATTGATTTTGTTCTTGTCAAGTGTATCTGAAAAAGAGGACGGGGACGGAGGGAAGGAAGAAGTACCTTCAATCCAGGAATTATGCCTCGAGCTGCATCAAAACAGGCACCAGATATCCGGCCCTGCTCACGTAGCTCAGGCCGAGGAGCCTCTCCTAGTCTTCCCTCAGGGTCTGATCCTATCACATTGAAGTATCTGAATATCCATATGTTGTTAGCTTCAGTTGTACAAATCCAGCCATCCAAAACATACAATCCGGGAAACCGCTTAGCACCACCTACCGTAAGATCATGACTGCCATGTTCGAGTTTTTGGAGAAATCCAGTATGATATCTTCTGCCATCTTCTTTGCCTTTCCATATGGATTGATTGGGACCTAAATTCGTACATTTTGTAGGTTTGATGTATTGATACAATGTTTAAACTTTGCAGATAAAGTAAATATCAACTCTGTTATGAAATCTGACTCACTTGTTTCGTTTCTTCTGTGATCGGCATCTGATTTGGTTCTCCGTATGTGGCACAAGTACTAGAATAGATCAAGGTCTTCACGTTGTTTGCTGCCATTGCCTCCAAAACCAGCAAAGTATTTGATGTGATATTGTGATAATATCTGCAGAAAATTTGATCATCTGTCACTAAAAGTTACAGTGAAAGAGTAAAAACATTTGTTGAACCCGAAATCGAAGCTGATGATGATCAATGTACCTAAGAGGCTCAAGTGTGCTTTCACCAACATAAGCAACAGCTGCAAAATGCATCACAGCATCAAATGCATTCTCCGAAAATATTTTATTGACCTAAGACAAGAATCAAGGAATGTCCAAGAACAAATAAGGAAACAAAAGACTAGTGATACTTGCAATTTAAGCAAGAACAAGATACAGGTAGCAAACAACCGACGGCCGTTTTTGACAAAACAAAAGTAATTAGGATACAGCTTTCGCATCTCCTAGGTCCGCGTAAATGAATTGAAGCCTCCCGGGTTCTGGAAATAGCCGTTGAAGAACCCTAACTGCACCAATGTTTCCTCTAGAGAGATTGTCCTGTGAAAGGAGGCAAAAGGTAATAAGAGAAGTTTTAGAAGTTAGAACCTTCATATTGAACAGAAGCAAAAGGTTTTGTAACAGCCGGGCGATAATAAACCAATGTAAGCTGGATTCAGAACGTCGGAAGACAGCTCGGTCCATATCCGGTGAAGGAGAGAATTACCACTATGGTTACACGGTAAGAATCCTTCAAAAGCCTAAGAGCAGCATGAGAGCCTATGTAGCCAGCACCTCCGGTGACCAAAACATGTGTAACTCCAGCTTCATGGTAAGAAAACTGCACATACATAACAAGGAGGTAAAAAAAAAGCCATCAAAGGTAGAATAAACGAACCATTGGGTAAAACACAAAGAAGAAGAAAAGTAAAGATTATGAATCGGAAACTGACCATGTTGGGAGTGCCAGAGCTAAGAGACTGCCTGATCACGACAATGCAGAGGGTAACCAGGGCAGCAGCTGCGAAAAATTTGACGGAAAACGAAAACTTGGTCCTTCTTTTAGCATCTGCCATGTCCATTTCTTCAACAACTGAGAGAACTCAAAAATTAAGTGGTGAAGGAAAGTGCTTTTCTAGAAAGTTGGAAGGACAAAAAATTTATGTCTAATGTGAAAAGTCCAAATTGGATGCTCGATTTGACCTATGCTTTTGTTAGGCAATCCAATGGCTATTATAACTTTGCCGACTTCAATAATGGTTGTAGATATTGTTTTGGACTTGCAGAGAAAGATATTTAGAACTCAAAATATTAGACTACTTCAAATGCCAAATCCAACCCAATGAAGAATCCATCCAAGATTTGAACTTATAATAGAAGAAGGGAGGATCGAGTTACAAACTTACAAAGAAAAAGAATGAAAACGTTACATGAACACATGGAAAGTAGGAAACTAAGAGATTTATTAGGCAAAAAGGAAAGCAAGAGACACAAGAAAATCATGGGTTTTAATGAAATTGAGGGTCCGTTTAATAAATATTTCATTTTTGATTCCCGGTTCTTTTATATATATAAATGGATAAACCGAAAACTAAAACCATAACTAAAAGTAAAGCTATTTTTTGTGGGTTTCGCAGTTTTTGATATTTTTTTTGCACCCTTTTATATCTTCTATTCTACATTTCTGAATTAAGCATAAACAATAAAAACTGAAAATTAATAACGAAATAGTTATTAAAACCGCCGCGAAAGAACCCAAATTACAGAAATAATAATGATGCAAATACTAAAACTCATGAAAAGTACCTGAAGACCGGCTGAACTGCCACACAAACGTTAAACTCAGAGGAAACACAGAAGGTGTTGGAACTTGGAAAGTGGAAAAAACCGACCGAAATTAAGGAGGAGGAAGATGGAGGAGCAGAGACAACTGAATGATTGATGATGTTTGAGAATCTATGTGTATATAAAATGTTTGTTAGATGGATTAGGTGAAGGGCATATGTAAGGGCAGTATGAGAATAAAGAAGTGCCACCAAAGAGAATAAGAGATGAGTGAAAAGGAAAGAACAGCAACTACCATGACAAAACACGAAGACTTTCATTTGGACCAAGTCTTGTGTGTGTGAGTTGGAAGTGGAAGGACTAATGTGGGCGTTAAGGGATACAAAACACGTGAATCCGGTGGCGGTCAGCGGCTCTCGTCTCTCCTTTTTCCTCTCCCTCCGCCACCTCCGCCGCCTAGCTCTCTCTGCATGTGAATTGCCCGGCCTCACCGCCCAAAGTCCACCATTTTGTCTTTCTTTCGAGGTCAAGATTTAATACATGCATAATTACATTACTTACATTGCAAGATGACTAATTACATTACTTACTGCTGTCTATTGCAATTAGATTTTGTATCGATAATATATATATATATATATTTACCTGTTGATACGTTTTATTATTTGCATGTTATCCACGATAATATTGTTACTTATCGATGTACTTGATTTATTATCAATTCATCATTCATGGTCGAAGATATTTACATGCATGCATAATTACACGTACTTACATTTTGGAATGACCAATTAAATTGTGATGTACTTAATTTGATCGAATATGAAATTTTCTGAGCAGAATGTCCCGTTATTAGTTGAAATTAGATTTTATATAGATAACATGTTGATATTCTTAAATTCTGTTCATTATTAGGTTCTTAATCTTGTTCACTTAATTATGATCACTGTTAATTTATTAATTGACTTTTTTGGGACTAAATTTCGATGCAAATTGTTTTGTAATCACCAAATTTCTTATTCTAGGGTTTCCTTTGTTGCCAAGTTTCTAATACTTTTACTTTTCTTAGCTGCCCAATTTCTTTTGCTTACACGAGAGAATTATACCTTAAAATCACCAATTTTTGGCTTCTCATCTTGCACGTTTCAAAAATTATAGATTTCCAAGAATATCAAACAATAATAACACCTTTTTTCGAGAAATTTTTACTAAATTATACAATAAAATATATTATAAATGAATATTAACTTAATATAAAAAGAATTGTCATTCTAATTATACGTGTGAGATTGTGAATAGCCTCTGAAATTTTGGCCAAAAGAAAAAAAGAAAAAAATAATTGACTCTGAAAATCTTTTATTCACAAGTTAGACAAATAATTTGGCAAATTAAAATATCTGTCTTTCTAGCAGAAAATAGAGTGTCCCAAACGCAGCGTTTCCTAGATTCTTCTCAAAATCCTAGCCACAGAGAATATCCTCTTCATCCAACAAAGATGACGTGTCAAATATTATTGCAGAAAATAGAGTGTCCCAAACGCAGCGTTTCCTATATTATTCTCAAAATCCTAGCCACAGAGAATATCCTCTTCATCCAACAAAGATGACGTGTCAAATATTATTGCATTCCATGAAATGTACCTAAACTGAATCCAATTCAAGATGGGGGCTTTGGCTTCAACACAATCCAATAGCTGTGTGAAGATAATAATATTTGAATCAACTTAATTAACCGCATCAATTGAACCATCTGATGTGGCAATTAATGAATGATATTATTCCGATAAATTAAACAATTTTGTATTTATTTTTTGTGGTAAAAAGATTGACATATTTAATTTGGTCAATTAATGTGGTCAAATAACATGTTTCAAATAATAGCGTTCTTTTGATAATGGGTTGTCTAGTTTTCCAGACATGCACTATAATTACACCAGAAAGTCAAATGCTAGTTCTAAATCCCGGCCGCCTAGGCCTTGCCGGATAATCTCGGTTCGACTCGGGTAGAGTGAAGGGAATGTAGATGAGAGTGTTTACACAAGAGATTTTTGTCCGAATATCGGATTGATGGAGAAAGGGTTTGGTGATGCTGAGGAATGTTTGATGAGGATAAGGGAGATGATAGAGAAAGATAAGGTGCCCAATTGGAAGGTCTATTTTTATGTGTCTCCTTATAAAAGGACGGTTGAGACATTGAAGGGTTTAGATCGAGCTTTTGAGCGTTCAAGAATTGCTGGCATGAGAGAAGAGCCGAGGCTAAGAGAGCAAGATTTCGGTATGTAATTATGTATATGTCTCATGTTATCTATGCTCGATTTTTAATGTTGCGAAGAAAATTTGTAATTATGTATAAAATTGTGGAAAGTTTCGAATTCGACTCTCGTAAAAGGTGAAGTCGATACTCTCTGTTTGGTTTATTGGAATTTTAATTTGGGAATATGAATTATTTTATTTTCCATTATTGTTTTTTAATGGAATTGGTTTTTTAATTCATTTCTTAGCGTTTTGAACAATTTAGGAATTTAGAAGAGGAAATAAATTGCATTCCTATTATGTCCAAAATCTTAAAATAAAAAAAAATATTTGAAGAAAAACAAAAATTTATTGATTTTGTATCTTTAATTAATGCTTGATTAGATCGATAGTTTCCATTTTAAGAAATTGAAAAATCCTTGATTTTGTATTGTTAATGCTTGATGAGATTCTTATATAGTTGCCAAATATGTTTTTATTTTAAATAGTAAAAGGGTTTTTAGGTAATTTTATATTTCATATGAGGTATGAAATTGAAATACTAACTCTCAAGTCGTAATTCTAATTTCTCTCTTAGATGGAATTGATTTCAACCAACACTGCGTTATTTTTTCTTCCATAACTCGCCAAACATAAAAGCCTGATAAATAAGAAATAAATTACCATGTCAACTATGAATTCCATTAAAACAAACGGTAACAAAGGAAATGAATCTAGTATTTTTCTTAAAATTATTTTCACCAACCAAACACCTCCTAATTGTTTTCAAGTACAATGAATTTTACTAATGCAATTTGATATGTGTTATTCTATTATCTTATCTGCATGGTTTATTTCTTTTTTATATTGGAGCTGAAATGGTTCGAATTAAGAACCTCTATGTATGTATATTAGCAATTATTAGACTCCGAATTTAGGGCTCAGGGTAAAAAAAAAAATATATAAGACTTGAAATTTCCAGCAGCAAACTTATTTATAACATAAAATAAAACAGACACAAGCCAAACCTTCCAAAGGACAGAAGAAAAGGAAACAAATGATCTCTAAAAAGACCTCAACTTTGGCAGAGCAATGAGTGGATCTTCTCTATGAATAACAAGGCCATTGCATTCTGTCATGTCTAAGTCCTCACCAGCGTTTGCTCCTCCAGGCAATGTCCAATCAAACTTGTGCACAACATTTGCCAACACAAGCTCAATGGTGCTTATGGCAAACAAGATCCCAGGGCAACCCCTCCTTCCACCTCCGAATGGGATGAACTGGAAATGATGACCTTTGAAATCCACATCAGAATTCAAAAACCTCTCTGGTCGAAACTCATCTGGCTCATCCCACAATGAGGGGTCTCTTCCCATTGTCCAGGCACTGATCAAGACCATGGTTCCTGCTGCAATGTCATAGCCCTTTATCTTGACATCTTCAGTTGATAAGCGCGGAGCCAACAATGGTATCGGAGGATATATCCTAAGTGTCTCTTTGATCACTGCCTTTAAGTAGTGCACTTGATCTAGATCAGATTCTGTTATGTCTGGTTTTCCATTTGCAATTGTCATCATCTCATTTTGAACCTTTTTCATCACTCTGGGATGTCTTAAGAGCTGGGCCATTGTCCATTCAAGAACTGTGAATGTTGTACCAGTTCCACCAGCAAACATGTCCTACATTAAGAAACCAAGAAAGGTGAGTTTGTAATGCTCAGTTTGCTATGTATCACATCAGATGTAACGACCCGCCCCGCACATCAACCCCGGCCCCAGCGGCATCGTTAGAGGAGTCCTCCCCCGGCCTACAACAGGCACAAAAGTATTGTTACCTGACCCTCATTCGAAAATCCCCTAGCTGCAACATCTTTGAGGACTCGAACCTATGGGCCAAGGCTTTTTATTCCCCTCAAGGAGGACACCTTTCACCAACTAAGCTGCATAAAAGGAGCCTTTTATGTGACGACCAGCCCGGTTACGATGCAGTCGAGTCCTCAAAGATGCTCCAGCTAGGGGATTTTCGAACGGGGGCAGGATAACAATACCTTTGTGTCGGTTGTAGGCCGGTGGGAGGGGGACTTCTATAACGATGCAGTCGATGCCGAACGTAACCGGGGCTGGTCGTTACATCAGAAATCAAAAGAATTCTTAAGGCAAGTTTGGTGTTGCTAATTCAAAAATAAAAAATCAGCAGTGATCGATCTATGAGTATAATTATTTTCATATTTTCGGAAATTTAAACAACTTATTAAACAATAACTGCATCCCTCAAATGGTTTTGCATAATCAGAATAGTAAGCAGGTAATGAGCTGTTTTAGATTATTATTTTGATGGACATCAATTTTTCAATATGAGTGATTTTTATAATATTTACCAAACATGTTGAATTTCCAAAAGTTTCTGAGTCGCATTGGGTGGGTGGTATTAGATTGGATTGTATAACTTATGAGATTCAAGGTAGCAATTGAAGTGTTTTTATTGCGATGAGATTATAAGAGATTAGACATATAGAACAAAACTTATAAAATACGATCCTTTTAAAATGGAAATATTTGAATATGTAAATTTTCTTTTATGTCTAATATTCTATACTAATCATTTTACAATAAAAAAAATTCAATTTTTACTTTTAATATACTTTGAATTTGATGCATTATCCAATCGAGCCTAATACAACCCACAAATATATAGCCTAAAAAATTACTTAAGAGTCTAAATGAGCAATATCAAACCATGACTAAGCAAGAAGTCCGGAAAACTTACCATCATGAGGCCTTTAATGCCATCTCTATCAATGGAAGACCCATCAATGTTTTGATCTTGATATTCTAGAAGCACGTCCACAAAGTCCAGAGCTGAGCTTTTTCCTTTCATCTTAGAAACACCCAAATGCTCTTCAATTACAACATCTAAAAATTCATCATAACCTTTAGCAACTTTCTCAACTTTTGCATCGAAACCATTGATGTTATTAACCCAAGCAAGCCATGGAATAAAATCCCCCACATTAAAAACACCCACCAATTTTGTAAACTCCCCAATTAACTCCTTAAATCTCTTCACACCGCCACCTATCATAAATTTGCTCCCAAAAGCCACCCTACAAATCACATCAATGCTATGTGAAGCAAATAGATCACTCAAATTCACAGGCATTGACACCAAACAAGCTTGCTTCACATTGTCGACTAGCAACCCTAGCTCTTGTTCTCTAACATCGCGAAAAGACTGAACCCTTTTGTGACTTAAGAGCTGAAGCACACAAATGCTTCTCATCCGTCTCCAATACTCGCCGTAAGGAGCTGCAGTGACATCCTTACCTTGATATAAAAGTCTATGAGTACCTGCTAACTTGGGTCTATCGCAGAAGATGGTATCATATTCTTTCATGATCTCACGAGCTGAGTCTGGGGACGACACTATGAGGACTGGTTTGGTGCCTAGATGAAGCATCATGAGATCGCCGTAGCGCTGAGCTAGGCGTTGTAGGGACCGGTGAGGGTGCTTGCCGAGTTGGTGAAGGTTGCCTAGTATGGGGAGCCTTGGTGGTGAAGGAGGAAGATTTTTGAGGGTTGATTTTGTTGGCCTGTAAATCCATATGATGAGAAAGATTGTGAAGAAGAGAAGAGCAAATGCAAGCAATGGGTTCAACATTGCAATCTCAGTGAGGAGGAAATTGTTGACAGGACATTGAAAAACTCATCAAATTCAAGATATTTGAAGGTAAACGTGGGCATTTTTTTTATGAAATGTGGGTTAGACATATAAGGAAATAAATCTGACCGATACCCTCAAAAATGGTAAGCTAGAAAAGGAAAGTTTCATATATTCTATATTTATCCCCTCATAAGGAATGTCATTCATTGTTATCTTCAAAATACATCGAATTTGATATGTTATCAAATTCAATCCAATACCACTCAACAAACGAGCGCTATATCTCATGCGAAAAACATAAATAAATATCTTGGTATCGTTTTGCAAAACAGTTTTTAAAGTATTGTTTTGTAAAACGAAAACAACAAATAGAATTTTGCATTTTTAATATTTGAGAATACGTTTGACAGTTTATTCTGAATATGATTTTGTAAGAATGAAAAAAGAAAAACTCGTTTGGTACAAATATATAAAAATTAAAAAAGAGTAAATACGCATTAAAAAATGATTTCTAAAAGTAAATTTTGAGATGACGATGATGGGAATAGGAATGGTAAAGATATTGGTGGTGCGGAATTGCATTCCTATTATGTCCAAAATCTTAAAATAAAAAATATATTTGAAGTAAAACAAAAAATAATTGATTTTATATTGTTAATGCTTGATTAGACCCTTAGTTTCCATTTTAAGAAATTGAAAAATCCTTGATTTTGTATTGTTAATGCTTGATTAGATTCATAGTTGCAAAATATGTTTTTATTTTAAATAGTAAAATGGCTTTTTATGAAATTTTATATTCCATATATATGAGGTATGAAATTGAAATACTACCTCCTCACCTTGTAATTCCAATCCCTCTCTTAGATGAAATTGATTTTTTTTTCAAGAATGATATCATTGTATATCATAGAGAAAATGTACAACCATACCATCAAAATCAAGCTATGACAGCAAGACCCACAAGCCAATATGACAATACTGGAATTATGCAAAATTACAAAAGCCCACAATACCCAAAACAACAAAAACTCTAATAGCGCCTATAACCCTAAACAAACTACCTCAACTAAAAGAAATAATCATTTTTGTCAAACCTATCACATATGGTCTTGAAGAACTTGTAGAGCATGGCACACTTGAGGAAGACTTGATATCCAGTAATCATGTAATTGTTTTGTAATCACCAAATTTCTTGTTCTAGGGTTTCCTTTGTTGCCAAGTTTCTAATACTTTTACTTTTCTTAGCTTCCCAATTTCTTTTGCTTACACGAGAGTATTAGACCTTAATCACCAATTTTTGACTTCTCATCTTGCACGTTTCAAAAATTATAGATTTCCAAGAATATCAAACAATAATCACACTTTTTTTTCAAGAAATTTGTACTAAATTATACAATAAAATATAGGATAAACTACATAAAAGTACCCAATTTATAGAGGTCATTTCAAGTTCGTACTTCAACTATAAAAATTGGCATCTAGGTACTAAAATTAACAAAACACATAATCTTGGTACCCTCTGTTAGTTAATATGTTAGTCAAACCATTAATTGATGAGTTGTCATTTTTTTAGTCAACTGTTTATGCTGAGTTGGAATTCATGTGGATACAAAAATAATTAAAACTTAAATATATTATTAAAAACAATTAATAAAAATTAAAAATAAATATAAAAAAAATTATTAAAAAAAAAATTCTTAAACGCCTCTTCCCACCATTCATCAGTTTATCTCCTCGTCCTCGCATCCTCAAAATCTAAGAGATTCAACCTAGGCCATGCTTCCCCAAATTCATTAACAAAATCCAATTATGAACCAAATTTTGTTCATCATCTTAGTTCGGCTGGGGATAAGGGATGAAAAGTCTGTTAAGTGCCAGGTGAACCAAATTCTCTCTCAAATGGAGGGCACTAACAACCCCAAATTCAAACCCCAATTCTCACACGGCACCACTCGAAGAAGATGAGTCACAACGATTATAGCTCGCCCGAGTTCGAATTTTGGATGCTCGCAAACCCATCCTGCCTTCAACCCAATCTCATATACGCTGATGAGCTTATTGTTGATGGTGTACTCTTCCCTCTCCATCTCCTTCACCACTCTGACCCACCCGACCCAAATCCAAACCACTCCGACCCACGTGACCCAAACACACCGTACCTGTTTCAGACCGAGAATCCAGACCCGAGTTGTCAACCGCTCCAATACCAACAACGTAGAAGTGGTGGAAGGACATTTTCAAGAAGAGCGAGAAAAAACCCTTGTAGGCGGAAGCGAGAACAACGTCGCCGTCGATACTAGTGGAGGCGATCTGAGCAACGATGTCCTTGTTGGTGAATCGGACAACGATGCCCTGTAAATGTCTATCACCGGGAAAATCAACCCTAATTCCCAAATTGACAATGTCCACGATCAAAGACCCAGGTATCACAATTGAAGAATTGGGTCGCTCTATCTCCTTCTCCGAGGATGTGCAGCTCTGCATCCTCTCCTTCCTCGCGCCTTCCGAGATCACAAGCTTCACTTTTGAGTTCGATGGCTACGAAAGACGAGGCTGGCGACTGCGACTTTCTTCCTAGCGGCTGTGAGATGTGCAATCGCAGATCGCTTGTCCTGGGATTGTGGTTGAGGTTAGGGTTGAAGCGAAAAAGAGGGATATGGAGAGAGGGAAGAAGAATCGAAAGTCGGCAGAGAGTTAGAGGGTGAGGAGGATCAAGTAGGGGAGGAAAGGCTTGGCGAGGATGTGCAGACATGGAGTCCAAAAATTTTTGGGTTTGGTTGATTTTGCCATTTCTGATAAATGGATGAATGGTGAGGAGGCGTTCAAGTTTTTTATTTTATTTTAATAATTTTGTTTTGTAATTTATTTTAAAATTTTAGTAATTATTTTTAATAATATATTTAATTTTTAATTATTTTTGTATCCACATAGACTCTAACTCAACATAAACAATAAACAAAAAAATGACAACTCAGCAATTAACAGTTTGACTAATAGATTAACTAACATAAGGTACCTAGATGATGTGTTTTGATAGTTTGAGTAACTAGATGCCAATTTTCATAGTTGGGGTACGACTTGAAATTACTTCTATAATTTAAGTACTTTTATGTAATTTATTCTAAGATATATTATAAATAAATATTAACTTAATATAAAAAGAATTATCATTCTAATTATACGTGTGAGACTGTGAATAGACTCTGAAATTTTTGCCAAAAAAAAAGAAGAAAAAAAAATTGACTCTGAAATCTTTTATTTACAAGATAGACAAAAAATTTGGCAAATTAAAATATCTGTCATCCTAGTTGGCAAAAAAAAATATCTGTCATTCTAGCAGAAAATAGTGTCCCAAACGCAGCGTTTCCTATATTCTTCTCAAAATCCTAGCCACAGAGAATATCCTCTTCATCCAACAAAGATGACGTGTCAAAAATCTCACCGTGGAGCCCATGCAGTAGTCCCTTCTAATCTTCTATCATCAAGTCAAGGTCAAGTGCTAATGTGCCAATTTCAGGCTACAACACGCGTAATATGACGATTCGACGATTGGCTGGGTAGCGGACCCGGAAGCGGACCCAAATGATCCATTTTACGGCTCCGAAGTCCGAATGTCCGAGCTTTAATAAGAGAAGGAAACAGTTAGAGGCGAGCCAATGAGGCAGCGCCACCTCGCTGCACCTTCTGTCTCTGTGTTCGTCCACCGCCATTCTCTGGAGAAACGCACGTGCGCAAACGCGGAAGTCGTCTTCTTCATTCGCGCTGCAAAAGAACAAAAAAATAGGAAAAATGACCTAACCCACCATAACCCTCCCCCTCTCTATATCCCTCTCTCTTCTGAGAGGGGTTAACCCTTTTTCTCGACTTAAGCCCTCCGATTCCGAACTATTTACACCCCCTGCCATCCCCCATTATGCTTCCTCCACCGCTCGTAAATCTCCGAATGAAGCCTTCGAGTTTCGGCGGTTATTGTTAACGCTGATCCGGTGCAAGACGACGTAGTTTTTACTTCTGTAGCGGAGCTTTGAATTCTAGGGTTTCTGGTTCTGTAAATATGGAGAGATCTAATAGCACAGATGTCAGGGACTTCCTCCAGACTTCCTCAGGTTACCTTCCAAGATCTATTTTTTATTTTTCATTGAGAGGTTGTTTGGATGCTGAGAAAGTAGAAAGGGAAGAAAAGTATGAATGTTTGAATGCCTTTCTAGGTTGAGGAATCTGAGCCAACAAATGGCATGAAATTCTTTTTTTCTTTTTGCTATTTGCTCACCACAAAATAAAAAGTTAGGGTTTTTTTTCTTTGATTCTTGGTAAATTCTTTGAAGCTGGGATTTTTTATTTTATTTTATTTGGACTTGATTTCAATGTGTTGAACTTACCATTCAAATTGATTCCTTAGCTGGTTGGGAAGATGGAGTTTATGATTGTAGTCTCTGTTCAATTTTCGTGAACGTCTTTTTTGGTTGCCTAATTTTTCTGCCTCGAATTTACTTACAATTGTCAATTACGTTTAGTTTAATTTTGCTTTCTTGTTGGGTTCAAGCTATAGGACCCAGGTCAAGTTCTCGTCTTTACTGAATTCTCAAGTTTTGAGAATGATTGAAAGTTTAGCTGTCATTGTGGTTTGAAATGTATGGGAAATGAATAGTTGGGTTTATAGTTTGTGCTTCTGGTTTTGCATAGTGTCTTGAAAATTGCTCATTTTTAGCTTGTACTGCACTATCAGCACGTAGTTATTGATGCGGATGGTTCATTTTTGCAGCTTTACTCGTTTATAAATCATTGAGGTAATACTGTTGATTTGGATGTCTGACTTTGTTTTGATTTTCTTACAGATAATAAACTCTTTGATGCGTCACAATACGAGTTTTTTGGTCAAAAAATGGTGGATGAAGTTGATTTGGGGGGTTTAGAAGACGAGGAAGACAGAAAATCTTTATTTGGGCCTGTTGATAACGAGTATCATTTATTTGAGAAGGATGAGGTTAGATTGTTTTCCCCCATTAATCTTTCAATTGACTGTAAAGCCAACTGTGCAACAGTTTGTTGTGTTCCGTCTGTATTTAATGTCCATTTAAAGGATTTACATTGTTTTACACAAAAATTTGTTCACTTGCCGACACAATAAGTGCGTGTATGTTTTGCTTTGCTCTTGTTGAGTACTCTCAACCCTTATCACTATAAAGGTTTGTGAATTTAACTTTCGGTGATATATAAAACCTGTTTATTGATTTCAATATTTCATTTTGAATTTAGGGTCTAGGTTTGGGATCTTTATCTGACGCAGATGATCTGGCAAGTACTTTTGCAAAGGTCAGCTTTCTTAACTTTGATGATTTATCTAGCATTGAGTTTGTTTCTGCAATCATTGTACTCATAACTTATCAATATCAATGCACATCAATCATCTATAACAGAAATATTTATGACTGGCTTGAGGATGTTTGAGTTGGTATTTTTTGTTTTACCTCAAGTTTGATGTTGATGCAAATGTTTTAGTGACAGTTACCTTTTCTTCTTTTTGTTTTCTTTTTTTTGGAATGACTATCTGTTTATGATTTTCCTTACTGAATGCCTTTTTGGTCCTGGCTGTTTGTTTGAGTTATTCCTCATCGGTATATTAATTGACAGTACCTTCTCTCAGTAATCATGAAAGTTAGTTGTGATATACTTCTATATGTTTTTTATATTATATTTGTATTATACATGTGATTGAAAGAATTTTTGGTTTAGAATTTTCATATATGAATCCTTTTATTTGTTCTTTAGATTGTATTTCTTATGCTGAATTGCTAATGATGATTTTATCAAAGTAAGATTGAAAGATACAGCAATGCTTCTCTTTTACTATATTATCTACTGGTAGTTACTAATGATGGTTTCCACCCAGGAAATTTACTTGCTTGAATGTGGCAAACTATATTATCTTCTTCAGTTTAACTTTATACTTAATTGTGTTATTTATGATGAGTGAATCTGTTTCTCTCAACCTCATATTTTTTCTTTGGAGAATGATTTGTTTCTGCCTTGTTGCATGCGCTGTCCTTCATTGCGAATTTGCCCCCCACTATATTTATGGTGACTTAGTTTTTCTTCTACTCAGTTAAACAAAGTTGTAACGGGACCAAGACATCCAGGAGTTATCGGAGACAGAGGTTCTGGATCCTTTTCGCGAGAAAGTGAGTAACAGACTGCTAAATTTTTGCTTTATGTTATAATGGTTCTTAGGTTTAGAGCTTGCGTTCTTGCTCCTTAATTGTTCCTTCGTCCAATATGTGATAAGGCTGGAAGTTGTTGGTTATCTAATTTTTCCCTGAAAGTGGCTATGAACATGAAATCTGGTTTAGAGAATTATTAAGTATAAATTATAATTATAGAAAATGATATAGTTGAACATGCTCTACACAAATTGTGTTACCTCTGCCAACAACTTGCGATGTATTATAGCCTTTCCAGAAACAGTTCATCAAATCAAAACATGAGTGCAGTCATGTTACCAACATATTAAAACTTGAAAATTTTACCGCTTTTGCTTAATTCTATGGTTCTTTTACCTTCAAAATTGCTTTACCCATTTTAATTTATTGTTAATTTTTGAATATCTAAATCCTCATGCCGGTTATCTTAAGCTAACGTATAGGTCTTTTCAAACTTTAGTCATTCAACATTATGTGCTAGTTTATTATTCTTAAATAAACCGTAGTGATATATTCAGTATGTTAGATAATTGATTTGATTAATGCACTGTTAAAACTATATTTGCACTCTGATAGAATTATCAATTGTTGGTATAAACTCCGGAAGAAGGTTTTTGTAAGGTTTATGACATAACAAGACTGGGCTTGTTCTTCTGGATATATGTCTGAAACCACTGTTTAAACTTGCATGCTGACAATCTATTGTACAACTTTGAGTGTATTTTTCACTTCTCATTTTAGTTTACAGTGTAAGATTATCCGAACTATAGAAGCAGCTTAACTGTAAAACAGCAGCAATAAGATAGTAGGGTCATTAGGTTTTCTATGATGGGAACTGTTAGTATGCAATTATATCCTCTCCATGTATGCCAATCTAAGCTTAAATCACTTCTTTGTTACCTTTTGGCATACTTGATTTCTTGCATTTGTGAATTTTATAATACAGATGGGCCTATTTTTCCTGCAACTTCAATCTAATCATTATTTCTGTTTTATTTAACTTGGTATTCTCTCCAGGTTCATCTGCTGCTGATTGGGCCCAAGATGGGGATTTCACTAACTGGTTAGATCACCAAATTGATGCAGAAAGTTCTCAGGAAGGAAAGAGGTGGTCATCACAACCCCAACCTTCTTCTGCTCGATTTGCCGAATCAACACAACCAAAACCTTTGTATAGAACATCTTCATACCCTGAGCAGCAGCCAATCCAACATCACTTCACCAGTGAGCCAATTCTAGCACCTAAAGCAGCATTCACATCATTCCCTCCTCCTGGAAATAGGTCCCAGCAGGTCTCACCGCATCAGCTGAATGTTCCTGCTCTTGTTGGTGTTTCACAGTTGCCTTTTTCTGCACCAAACCTGTCTCCTTTATCTAACACTAATCTTCATATGGCTGGTTTGCCACATGGGTTGCATTATGGAGGGAGCATGCCTCAGTTTACAAACCCTGGCCTTCCTTTTAATAGCAGGTCACAAGGTCATTGGGCCAACCATGCTGGAGTATTGCATGGGGATCATTCCAGCCTTATAAACAATATATTGCAGCAACAGCTCCCTCATCAAAATGGACTTCTTTCCCCACAATTACTGTCAGCTCAGCAACAGCTACAACAGCAAAGGTTGCACAATTCACTTCAGCCATCTTTGGCCCATTTTGCAGCGATGCAGTCACAAATTTATAGCACCCATCCTTCTCCGTCACATAAGGGAATGCATGGGTTGTCTGACAGAGAACATAGGCCTAAACATAGAGGAAAACAGCGTTTTTCTCAAGGTTCTGATACAGGTAGTCAGAAAAGTGATAGTGGGTGGATCCAATTCAGGTCTAAGCACATGACATCTGAAGAGATAGAGAGTATTCTTAAAATGCAGCATGCTGCAACACATAGCAACGACCCCTATATAGATGATTATTATCACCAGGCAAGTCTTTCCAAAAAAGCAGCTGGGTCGCGGTCGAAACAGTCTTTCTGCCCATCACATCTGAGAGAGTTTTCTTCTCGAGGTCGTAACAGTTCTGATCAGCATACTCATACTTCTGTTGATGCTCTTGGGAGAATTCCCCTCTCTTCCATACGGAGGCCTCGCCCCCTCCTTGAAGTTGACCCTCCCTCTGGATCTGGTGATGGTGAAGAGGTCTCTGAGAAGCCTTTAGAACAGGAACCAATGCTTGCTGCTAGAATTGCCATCGAGGATGGCCTTTGTCTCCTCCTTGATGTTGATGATATTGATCGACTGCTACAACATGGTCAGCCACAAGATGGTGGGGTTCAACTCAGGCGAAGGCGGCAAATCCTGCTAGAAGGGTTGGCAGCATCACTTCAGCTTGTTGACCCACTTGGCAAAGGTAGCCATGCAGCTGGGCTGGCTCCCAAGGATGACCTTGTGTTCCTACGGTTAGTGACTCTTCCTAAAGGCCGAAAGCTCCTTTCTAGGTTTATTCAGCTTCTCTTCCCTGGTAGTGAGCTCGCCCGTATTGTCTGTATGACAATATTCCGTCATCTAAGGTTTTTGTTTGGTGGCCTACCATCTGATCCTGGGGCAGCTGAGACAACAAATAATCTTGCAAAGACAGTTTCTACATGTGTTAATGGTATGGATCTTCGTGCACTAAGTGCTTGCCTTGTTGCAGTAGTTTGTTCATCAGAGCAGCCACCACTCCGACCCCTTGGAAGTTCTGCTGGAGATGGGGCCACTCTTATTTTAAAATCTGTTCTTGAAAGGGCAACCGTAATCTTAAGTGACCCTCATGCTGCTGGAAACTGTAGCATGCCTAATCGTGCCCTTTGGCAGGCATCCTTCGATGAATTTTTTGGTCTTCTTACCAAGTATTGCCTGAGTAAATATGAAACTATAGTACAATCAATATTTACGCAGGCTCAGCAAAGCACAGAAGTCATTGGTTCAGAGGCCACCAAGGCAATACATCGAGAAATGCCTGTGGAGCTTCTGCGTGCCAGTCTTCCTCACACTGATGAGCGTCAACGGAAGCTTTTGTCAGATTTTGCTCATCGATCCATGCCCATATCTGGTCTCAATGCTCATGGCGGGAGCGGAGGCCAAATGAACTCAGAATCAGTGAGAGGATAGCTGAAAGAGAAGTACAGGTATCCTGCAAGGTTTCTCAAAAACATAATTTGTGGTTGGTGGTTCTAATCGTTTCAAAATGGGTGGAATGTGGCTGAGTATGGGGAGGTAAATCCTCGTCGAAGTAATTTTAAAAGCTTCGTTTTATATTTTGCTCTTAAAACTTTTTTTTTACTGTTATGGAAATTAAGAAAACAAGTGATGGTGTCTCATTTTGGTGAATTAATAGTGGTGATGGATAAAATGTGTATTATGATGATGATGATGATGATGATGATGAGTGGGATGCTGGATGTTGGGGGAGTTTGTTTTGTTCTTCTGGGAGCTTTATTTTGGTGCTCTGTGTTGAACTCCAAGCATAGGGAATAGAATTAATATGTAATGTACAGGGTAAGTAGGTCGGTTGGTCTTACAGAACCTTCAAAACTCCCATTGTTCCAGCTCTCTCTCATTTTCTCATATTTCAAGTTCGGTTATTTTCTCATATTTCAATTTCGTTCAAGTTTGGCTATGCTCTCTCTCATTTTCTAATATTTCAGTTTCGGTTATCTGTTTCTCTTGGGAATTTGCAACTTCAAAAATTCCTCATTCGCGAATGGCGTGTTTGGATGAAAGAAAAAACAAATATGAAATTCGGGCAAAATTCAGAAGTTTGAAATTCCCATGCAGTTTTTAATAGTAAGTTTTAAGTTTTTATGTAGGATTGGATGAAATTACCAAAAAAACAATATCAAGGATTGAAGTTCAAAATCCAATCTTATTTGGGTAACCCACATCAACCTTACCATAACTCACAGCAACCTTGCAGCCAATATCAGCTTAGATATGCTATTTCTCTCCTCTCTCCCACCTTCAGAAACAAAAACCCCTTGAACCAAAGAATTTTATTAAATTTTTGATGGAATCGACTACAAACAAATGTTTCAATAATGACATCACAATTGCAAATTTACTTACAAAATACCAAAAAGACAAACAAAGAAAAAAGCCTTGAATGATGCTTTGTAATAATATTTCCATGAATATATCAATACTTTTTCCGAATTCATCAACGCTACAAAAATTATGCAACTCGACAAATCAAACTCGTTAAGCAGTTAAGGAGTGGAGGGCTCCGTTTTCGTTGCTGATCTCTTTCTCATTGTCCAAAATGCAGCATAGTACCGGTTCTGCAAGCAAAATCGAACTTCAGATGATCAAAGCAGCGAAGGTTTGAAAGATTAACCCACGGGTTTTAAACAAGTTTCAAACTTTTGTTTCTTTAGGATTACACATTCAATCTAGGAATGATAAATATTTTAACATCTTTGACTAGCAGAAGCATGTTTCTGATCAAGCTTTTTCAAACCCTACTGACATTAGTTGAGCTCTTAACGGCATATAGGGCAATTCCCCTAAAAAGGCTTACATCAAAGAAACTCCGGTATCCAAAGATAACATACACAAGTTTCCCATCTAGTGATTACAGCAACGAAAGAGGAATAAACGATGGAAAAAAGGACAAATTCAATGCACAAAGTAAGACTTACTTGCATCATTGACCGAGGATTTGTAGTGTAGGTTGTCTCAATAGTCTTCTCTTTCTGCAGCCCATGAACACGTCAGTTTGTACGTTTTAACTATTAACATCCAATGACGCTTACGCAAAATGCAGAAATGAAATGAGGTTACCTCAAAATGAAATCCATAGTGCAAAGCAACCTTCCTCACGTCCTCCAAACTCAGTTCAATCGACATTTCCTATATACACAATGAAAACAATTTTTAAAAACTACCCGTCCCTCATATAGCAAGCAAGTGAAAAACAACTTTCTTTGTGGAAACGAAGCTTACATCTTCTTGCCCGTAGACATCTGCAAAGTGATATAGTAGGGGACCCATATTTATCCACACCTGTCATCCAAACCAATCAAGGCATTCGTAAAAGCGATAAGAAGGAAAAAAGTTAAAGTCATCCTCCTCACTGATTGAGGAACTTACTCCACCGTCTTTCAAAATTCTTGATATGATTTCAATGTATTCGATAATGTTGTGTGCCGTATCAATAAAGAAGCAGGTCACAACTGCATCCCAAACACCTATATGTGCCACAAATACTCCATAAGAAACACTAGAGATTATTTATACATGTTCCGGCTGGAGTTTCACACAAGTCTCAATCTTTCAAAAGTAATTTCCTCAGCCAGTAACGCAAAATAAAACATGCTACCCGACCATTCTATACTGTAAAGAAATTCATGTCACCATCGGTATGACACAAGGCATAAACCATTTAAATTAAATTTGGTACTCCGAACAAAGTAAATGCATATTTTCTTACCTACTTGGCTTGGGTCGTTATAAACCTCAACAAAGTCGCCACCGCACATGGAAAAGCCTTCAGTAATTCCTGCGCTGCTTGAAAGAAATCAACCTTTATTCAAACACAAATCAATAGAAACTTTTATGGAAAGAAATTGGTAGTCAAATTAAAGAAATCAGTTATCAGCATCCGTTCAACTTGAATATAATTCCATGATTCAGGGTTAAAAACACCTAGAAAGCTTTTAAATAACAGAAAGTCTGTCAGAAAATGACACTTTCTTAGCATTGCTCAAGACAAATGAAGCTAAGTAGCAGCATGAGTACCTAGCCGGATGTATATCTGGTATCGAAATGGGACGAATTTGGTCACTATCTGAAAGTGAATTGCAATTACTGTGGATCCAAGGATATATCGTCCACTCCCCAGCAGTTTGACAGCTGATAAGCCAAATAAAAGAAAAAGAAAGAAAAAACAGAACAGATGAGACTTCCTTCTTCCCCGATAAAAAAATGACATAAGGCTATCTAAGATCGAGTGTCATGACATCCTTACTGATTGAGAATATAACTTGAACATATCATCATGTAGTACGAAAATTCATTTCCCTGGCTTATGAATCCTGAATAGAATACAAGAAACAATAGGCACGGAGTATGAATACATGGAAAAGCAGATTTCCTTAGCCATCGAAGCAATGTATACATACCTAGACATGATATCTCCAAAGCCAGCCGCCCGAGTCCGGCACCAGGAACTAAACAGGCAGGAGGACTGTTCAAAATATATTGTAATTAGAGTAATTTGCTAATTTGCTCCTAAACTTGTACCCCTTTCCAATTCCCCCACTAAAGGATTATTAATGCCAATTTCACCCCTATCATCATGTTTCCTTACATTTCATCCAATTTTTCATCCAAAGAAGTTACATGTCAGTCATTAAATATTTGTTATGAGCAGTTTTTCCTTTCTTGGTTTTATTTGATACTTTTTCTTTCTTAGAATGTGATAAAATTAATGAAAAATTAGACAAAATGAGATCATTACAATGGTCAAAAATTGATACAGAGATACATAGAAAAAAAATAAAACCAAGAACAGAAAATAATAGTACCTTTCCTTAGACCGATCGGCAAATAGTGCATCAAGTTCTTCAAGTATGGGCCTGTAGCACTCATCACGTTCTTTATTCCCCTGTATTATGTATAATAACCGAATTAAGTGAGACTTGGATCAATAGATGAGATCAAATGAAACAGGTTTCTAAGAATCAATGATAAATCACGAGGTACCTCAGCTGCCCAGTCTCTAACTATATTCCGTACAATACAACGAACCTGTAAGGAGAAAACAAAAAGATACTTCAGGTAGACTAAACTTATACCATGGACTAGTTACGTAATTATTTACAGAGAAAAAAGAAATAAGATTGATCTCATAGAACCAGATCCCTTAAACAAGTGAAAATATACCTTATCAACATCAACTAATGGAACATGCAATTGTAACGATGGATCCAACCACGAGTGGGTTGGTGAGGACACCTGAATGTAACACCAAGAAAAATAAAATTCAAACTTCAAAACATTGGCCGGAACAAGCTAAGTCAGAAGACGTAGAGTAAATTACTCAAGAACTGTACAAGTTGTATAATATTACAGCTGGGGATTAAACGAAAATCGTACATTTCCGTTGGAATCAATGGCATGATTCCCACCACAGTTATGTATCTCTCCGTTATCTTCCACGCCTGAATTGTGTCTCAGAGTGATGGACTCAGTATGACCTTCATTGTGCACCTCCTGCGGTTATCTACAGAGGTCAAATTTCTACATGAAAAAGATATAAAAGAAACAAGCGACACATCTAATTCTCATCTAAGAAAAGGTAACAACATCATCTAAGTATTGCCTGAAACCTTATTGGTAGCGACCCTTATTGGTGAACTGCAGTCTGTATTGCTCCCTTCGCCACAACAGGCCTGATCTGAATTGGAGATATGCATTCTTTCACTTGCAGAAACATGATGGTTATGCAAGAACTTTTCATGATGTGGGCCATCACAGACATCTATGCCATCGCAGACATCTATGCCCTCGCTCAAATCAAGTGGGGGTTCAAATGCCTGCAATATGATATAAGTTTGGGAAGACAAAAGAAGTCAAGATACCTTAATACTAACAATACGAATTTGAGGAATTGCTCACATAATAATGTCAGTCCTTTGAGAAGTCATGACGTGTCGCAATACAAAAAATTCATTAGAATTCAAAAAGTTCATATCTTTTAGAAGGAACAAGAGATAAGAGGGAAGTTGGAACTCACCTGAAGCATGTCAAAAATAAAATATGAATTTTCGGATATACACCTGCACAATCAACATTCAGACCAATTGAATTTCTTGAGTCTCGGCTATTTTACAGACTTACTATCGTAAGAGGGTACGTGAGAGCTAATACATGCTATTATCTTCGCATCCTTAGTTTAAATCTATTAAGACACCAACTTTTTTGAAACACAATTGGAGACTAAAATTCTACGTCATATGATGTAAATTGTAAGCAAATTCGCACACATTTAAGATCAGACATAGAGTTAATAATACTCTGAACTTTCCTAGGTTCTCTCTTAACTCCACAACTTCGGCACTATGCAGACACATTTTACAATATAAAACCTTCTTAAATTTTAAAGAGCTTATACTTTTTTGTGATGAAAATAGTTAAGGAAGATTTACCGTCTTAAATTTTCAAACTTCAAAGGGTAATGGGGTAGGAGAGCCTGCAATATTCACAAAGAGACAGACTGTTAGTATAGGAGCTCAAAAGACAGGACAAAAATATGAAGAAAGTGAGCAAAATGTCAATTTAGAGCGAAAGATATGAAAGATTTTAACCTTATGGGCAGGTGGAAGCATTTTAAAAGATCTTTCGTATCGTCTCACGTCTTCCTCTGCGGCCTCCGGGTAGCTGCATACCAATTCGATTCCAAAACAGCATACATCAGCATTCAGAATGGGAAACTTTATTCAATGAATAGAGAGATATTTGATATCTATGTCACAGCTGGCACATGAAGCTATATTTGATCAAAATCATACGAAAGAGAACCACTCGAAAAAAAAGGCTATCGTTACAATGGTCAAACATTTGAGTGATATTTTCTATTGCAGCCATAAAAGTTGAAGCTTTTGGAGTTAAAATTAACAACAATAGCTAAAGTATCAAGCTTTCGAATTCATGTAAGAAAATAAGTAATTGGAAATCATTGAATTCCAAATAGAATGAACAAGAATGAGGAACATTATTCAAGCTATAGAGAGATATTCAATATATATGGAACAGCTGGCACCAGATGATCAAAATCATACAAACCAAAACAGCTCGAAAAAAAAAAAAAATTAGACAAAAAACAAAACAGAAATATGAGCTGAATTTGTGCAATCATTAAAACGGTCAAAATTTTCAAATTTGATTCTATTGCAACCATAAAAATCGAAGCTTTTGATGTTAAAATTGACAACAATAACCAAAGCATCAAGCTTTCGAATTCATTTATGAAAATAAATAACTGGAAATCATTGAATTATAATTAGACTTTACAAAATTGAGTGAAACGGACAGAGAGTGAGAGAGAGAGAGGTACTTGAGGTAGGCGCTGATGATGCGTCTGAGCGATTTGATCTCTAAAGCTTCTTCGAACTTCCTCCGACGGCGGCGCTCGTCGTCTTCGTCCTCTGCTTGATGCATTTCGCTCTGTTCGGGTTTGACAGACATAGATACGGACAGGACACACAGACAGATAGAAACTATGGTGAGTGTTTGTTTGTTGTTAGCTTCCGGTGATGACTGAGAGTCTGAAACTGATGTGGGAACTGAGCTCGACTCCTCATCGTAGTCAATGACGATGATGACTCACACATAACTATATCCAATTGGGCCAGAAATATAAATAAAAGGTTGAAAAATAGTTGGGTTTGGATTTTTGGGCTTTCATATTCAGATCTGATTCATCAAACTCAGTTTCTTTTTCTCCTCTAAATACAAGCCACTCAAGTCCACTGGAAAATCTAAGAAGTGAATGCAATATTTTTAGGGCTTATTACATGAATGCACCACGAAAAAAATCCTAATGAAATTCAAATGTAATTCCGCTTTATATCTTAAAATTACTTATGTCACAATGTTGTATACTTAAACTTTAATTCCGTCAACTTCATCCATCCACCATTAAAAATGTTTACATGAAGCCTAAAGTGGCATTGTAAATGTTAGGCATCAGACTTTTACAAAAAAAACAAAAAGGAGGAATCTTAGTTTTACAAAGGATGGAGGAGATATGAACAAGACAATCTTTATTGCTTAGAATCTCACTCACACATTACAACATTTTGTTAGCTATTTATAGCTTGTAGTTGATTACTTAGAGATCAAGTAAGTCTCTCAACTAATATAACAGTTTCCTAATTGCTCTAACAAACTTAACAGCATACCATAGCTGTCCTAACTGCCCTAACAAACCTAACAGCACACATAGCTATCTAGCACCTATAATGCATCTAAGACATAGCTGTCATGGACAACAGTGAAGCCGCATGCGTGCATAAGTGAGGCGCATCATAGGCGCAGTACAATCATGGCACATGCGCGGCATACCGGGAGCATATCAGAATCGAGCATATCAGAATCAAGTCATTATCAAGTCATCTAACAGTAAATAGGGTCAAATTCGTCAAATCTCTCCCTCCCTCTCTCCCTCTCTTCTTCTGTCTCTGCAACTCCATCTTCTTGTTGCTTGAATCTTCAAATTGCTCAGTTGTTTTCTCTTTGACCAGAACGGAAAATTGAAGAAAAACAGCTACAACAATTGAGATGGACAATTCAGTTTTGTCACCTTCGAAACCCATCAAGCCCAGATGATAGTTTTGCTCAATATAAGGCCACTCACAATGGGGGCTGAATCCTCCCTAAGCTACCTATAATATAGCCTACCTATAATATGGGAGTGGATTTGGGCTGTATCCACCCCAATCTCATAAGAGGTTTTCTCCAAAGACTGTGAAAATCAAACCTTCAATACAGCCTTGTCAATCCCATTGTTGGCCCACCAAAAATGCTTTATAGACTAAACAATTGAGTAAATATGATGTTGGCCCTTCTCTTGGTCCTCACTTTCAATTTTTTCTTTCCGTTGGATGCATGTTGCTATTCACCAAAGCTACTTTACGGACATCACCATTAGATGAATGCTGTTATTTCAAGCTTCCTTCCCGTTGGATATATATATATATATATATATATATATAACCCCCAAATTTCAATTTTTTTTCTTTTATAAATATCATAAATTTTTACACTAAACTTCACAACTCCAACAATATTCTCAATATTTTCCTTATTTTCTCAAACTTGTGCTTACAAATTTTTTTAGTTTCACATTTCTTCCACCAATTGTCAACAAATCCTCACCAGAAATGAATTTCAATATTAAAGAAGATGTGGCTATGCCACTCTTATATGGTAATTAGTGAAGATGCCGCAGTTGGCAATTCACAATCCAATAAAATCATGTGGGGGCGTATACAACAACAAGTCATAGAATTCTTAAGCCGAAGAGTCTCAAAAATCTATCCATGTCAGATTTAGATAAGAAAATATGATCTAACGGATGAGATTGTGATAAGAAAATATGATATAATGGATAAGAATGAAATGAGAAGATCTGATCTAACGATCTATGTGGGATGAAATCTTATCTTTTCGGAATTTAAATTTTTTTAGATTAAAATGTTTAGAAAAAAAAAATTAAAGATTACATAAATAAACTTGAAATTAAAAATTGTAGCCCTATATCTAGCTCTAATAAATATAGACCCCCATTGTGAGCAATATACTATCTAACCCGGAATATTTCTTTTGAAGTTACATTTGAAGCTACATCCATCATAAATACAACCCTCCCATTGTGGGTGGCCTAATGATTTGGGGATTGGGATTGAGAAAGATTCAGTCTTTGGGTGAAAAGATTGAGAATTTAATTTGGGGATGAGTAAGATTATGAATGGGTTTTGAATGGCGTGTGAATTGAGGAAAATGGAAGCTGGAAAAGTCTGAATTTGATGATTTGGTTTGTGGTAGTTATGATTTGTGAATGGGGTTTGTATTGCAGAGACACAGGAAGAGAAAGAGGCGAGGGAGAGATTTGACGAATTTGGGCCATTTATACTGCTATTTGTTGAAAAATTTCATATTGGAAGAATAGAAATAGAAAATACAATATATAATGAGTGATTATACTTCCAACAATACCAATGCCTTTTGTGATAAAATCCACACTTATTGGACTTTGCTTGGTTTGACTAGCTCCACCTGTGGCCCATTAAGTGAGGGTCCCAAGTAAGGGGATGTGTTAAAGAATCCCACATCGGAAGAATAGAAAAAAGAAAATAAAATATATAATTAGTGGTTTTACTCCCAATAATATCGAGGCCTTTTGTGATAATATCACACCTGTCGGACTGTACCGGTAGTGCTTGCAAGTTGGGGACAATATCAGTATTGAAGGAAGCGGGTCGCTGGCCCTACTCTGTAATCTTGACACCAATTAGGCCCCAGATAAGAATTTTTAATGTTGGATGGATGAAGTTAACGGAATTGATGTTAAATGGAACAACATTTGCAAACTAGGATGCACATTGGGACAAAAGTAGTTTCAAGATATAAAGTGGGATTAAGAGTAAGTTTGATGATGCATTTCATGTAATAAACTTTTTTTTATACACCATTTGAGATAGTACATTATATACAATGGTTATCGACCTACGTAAGATGTGTAATTCGCATTGAGTGTAGAAGTAAATGTTTTTAATCACTTATATATTTATAATTCTCTTGCATTTCACTTGAGTATATGTAAGGTCAATAATTGAAATTTCTCGGATCACTTAGATAAATTTTTAACTATATTATGGTAAGTAAAATTACGCCTTTAAACAAAAAACAACATTGTTTTAGCAAAATACATGAACCTTACATATCCATGGAATTGATCTATGGTTAATTTAAACTCAATGGCTATGAGTTCTTTGGAAAGATACATGAATTCATACCTATTTTAACTTACTTAATTGCAGCTAAAATTGCTATAATAATAATAATAATAAAGCTATAGGTGGTTGTTGTTGTTGTATGGAGAAGCTGCTTGATTTCTTTTCATTCTCTTTTGGAGAAATCTTTGAAGAGAATTCTTCATGGAGGAACCTGGAGGCCCAAATATTTGAGATTGCAATAATGCAAGCAATGCTGCATTGGAGAGCCTTGAAGTCCCCCTACTTCCTTGCATTTCTCTTGATGCCAACAAAATCATGGCCCTAGCCTACATCAAACCAAACTTAATTAGTAGTTATTAAAAACAAATTCAATCAAGAATCATCTTTCACCTTGTCCTAATTATTAAAAAAATGCTTTTACAACAATCGATCACTTAGTAATCTTAATCATAATGTATCCGAGTATCTAATATGTTTTCAGTTGAAGTTTCAAAGCTTATGTTTGACTGATAATAAAGCCTTAATTAAAACATGATCAATATAAAGTTCTCTTAAAACCAACTAATTAAAAAGAAAGAGATTTATCTCTCAAAATTTACCAAAAATAGAAAATGTTATGTGTGATGGGTTTGAGCCTAGACTCTTAACATCAAGAGGGAACCGAGCCACCAATAGAATGATCCCCCTCACCCAATCCCCTAAACACTCGGTCTAGTCAAAATAACAATAAAAGAGACAATAAAATTTAGTGATATTTCTCAGACTTATTCACCAATTCGATCATGATAATTTGGTAAATATGTGATTGCATAAACATAAAGTACGTACCTGAAGCTCAATCATGTCCCAAACGAAAACTTGTTCATTGTAAAATATGGTAACTTGTTGCCGGTCCACATTAGGCTCACCCCTAAGAATTAATGAAGATAAAGGAAGAAAAGAGATGGCAATTGAAATCTCTTTCAGGTCCCCAAAATTTATCGACTAGAAGAAAAAAAAAATCAAGAACAGAAGCAAAGGATTAGAAAGAGAGAGAACCATGCATTGTTTTATGGTCGTCATTTGAGTTTCTTACCACGTACTATACATAAAATGGTTAGAAAATTGAAAGAAAAGAGAGGGAGAGCAATGAAAAACTTGGTGCAATGAATACCCGACCTGTTTTCAAAATCGTCACTTGAATTGATCATCTCATCGATTCCTAATTATTAATATGTATGAATTTCACAATGAATATCGATCATATATACACGAACGATTAACTAATCACTCACGGGCTCGTATGAATGACTACCCTAATTGGGCGCATGAAGAACATATATAGTGGCACTCATGAACTTACATTAAAGTTTTCTGACAATCCAGTTGTGCAGGTGAAGAATTAATCGACGTCGGATTGCACTCCTTCATTTCCGGTTGCCGATAAACGATATTCAATAGTCAGATTAGCCTATAGAGGTAGAGGGAGAGACACCATATTTCATTCAAGTTTTGAATATAAATGAATAGAAAGTGAAGAACGAAGCTACAAATACATCAAGAACACAAAGGGAGAGAGAGAGAGAGAGAGAGAGAGAGAGAGGATTGAAGTTTTCAAGGGTTGTTGATAGTAAGCTAGAAATATAATTGCCTATGTTTTGGGCACGTGAAAAATATGCTTCACTTGGCAAAAAGCACACACAAAACACACACACACTCACTCTCTTTGCATTTGCACTAAATATCTATGTTGAATTTCTCCACATGCTGTTTTGTGTTGGCAGCGGCCTTTTCTCCTTTCGATCGAAATGGATGCCAAATAGGGAAGGTTTTACACTTTATGAGGAGCTGGAGTTTCTACTCTTTTAGGCAAAAGGCAAACCCTTTCTTAATCCTATAATGCATGTTTTAGTTGCACAACAGATGGAGACAAATCCTCAACTAATTAGATATTTTCAAATGGATAATACTTAATTTCTCAAAGATATATATTTATATTCTCTTTTGATGTGATCTAATCACACATTTACACGTAATTCCTCTATCAATATCATATACATAAGAAACGCACGTACACACAAATTGTTGTTTATGGTAATTTATACATTTGGCAATTTATACTTACACACAAATCATTTATCCGAGTCATTATTTTCAAAATTACGTGTTTTTTTTAATTATACTTTAAGGATGACAACAATTTGATTATTGAACTATCCTCTTTAACCATGGGGGCTACCCCAGTGATTCTCGTCCCAATCTATTACCCAAAGAAAAACAGGAAGGTCTGGAGTTCGAGACCATTGGAGGTTCCTTTGGCCACTGGATTGGGTAAAGCCATGTTAAGACCGGGATCGGAGATTAGTCCCACCCTTTGGGTGTGGGGACACCTCGTTCAATGGCAAAAAAAAACAACTATCCTCTTTAATTTCACAAAATTCTCACATTGACGTCAAATAAACGTGAGTAAACACCAATCCATGCGGTCCATCGAGCAGCCCTAAAATCCTAAACCAACAGTTTGAAAAATCCAAAGTCTTAACTATTAACGGGTTTAAATTCGATTTTCGTGGAAAGTGGAAAACTAGAAAGGAAGCGATTTTCATTATATTTTTTTATTTTTATATTTTTACTCTTTAGTTTGTTTCCGTTCATTAATTATACTTACTTAATTTGACGTTAAAATAAATGAAAGAAAAACCTTGATAGGTACATGTAATGAGAAAATAGATTGTGAAGGAAGAGGACAAATAAGTAACATGGGGATGGGATGAGATTTATTCCACAAACGTCGATGTCATATATACAAGTTTCAACATAGCTAGGCAAAGTACTCGCATTGCATTGCGGCCCACATGAACTATTTAGGCACGTGAACGTCCCTCATCAAATTGCACGTGCTTAAATGTTTTGGCTTTTAAATATTGGTTGCAAATTATAAAATTGCACGTACGTATCTAATCACTAATTAGGGTTCATGATATAAGTTCTTCACAATTTACAAAGACAAAAGGTTAAATTCTAATAAATAAAGACAATTCGTACTAACCGTAAAATTGATAATTAATGACAAATTCCAACAAACAACCAAAATTACCTCGATCTAGCAAATTTTTTAAAATCCCAACTATGCTTAAATCACAAGAAATCCGTTTAATCTCTTATGATTAGTCTCAAATTTTGGGCCACTAAACCCGAAGTCATAAACTCTCCCACCCTACTTCCATCCAAACACCCCCTCCCTTTTCCAAAACTTTTTAAAAACCCTAAATCCAAATCATTAAACTCGAAACATATATAGTAAAATCACAATTTAAAAAACACCGAGTTTGCGCTTGGTAATTAACTCCCTTTATTTGTTTCTTTAGGCGCAAATAAATAAAATCACAATTTAAAAAATATTTGTCGTTAATTATAAAAAAAACTAATTATATTTCTATATAAGTTTGATTATAATTGTGTGCTCAAATATAATTTTCTTTATGATTTATCTGAAGCCGAAGCTAGTGGCTATAACCCTATCATCATCTCATTCATCATGTGGTGCAAAATGGTAGGTACTTAGTTGAAAGTCTTATTAGATGGATGTTGATGGAGGCTATTGTTTTGTTTTGTAACGCAAACTTTTATATAACAACTACCACGGTACTTGTGTTGGACGTCGACGACACATTTTTTAGATTTTGGGTTATGAAAAATGTGATATTTCCTCTTTTATGTTGTAAAAGATTGGAGTGTTTTTGAAGGGGATCCTGCACCTTTGTTACATATGTCACACTACTATATATTATGTACATGTCATGTTATGCCCACTTGTTATTATTAATAATTGATCGGATAGAATAATAATATAATGCGGTGATATTTAAATTACGACAAAAGTTTATTGATAACAGCATACTTATGCGACGTTTTTTCTTATTTTCTTATGCTTTTCTTAGCATGTTTCCTATGTTTTCTTAGTACTTAGTTTCTTTTTGCGTTTGTAGGATTTTTGGAAATAAATTTACAAAATGAGTTAATTAATTAGTTGCTATTTTGGAAATCTAAAGATGAAACTTTGAAACGGACTTGAGCACATGTGTCAGCTTCTCAGAATTAACTACACCTGCTCGGGAAGAACTAATTGATGGACACTATATCGTTGGAAAGATACGGAAGTCTAGTCTTTAGAGAATTTTACGGTTCGTGAATTGGAATTTTCTAGAAGGAGTCATGGCCATTTTAGTACAAAAAAATCAGGTTGTGTGGGAATTCAGAATTCCTTCTATTTCAAATTTTCTAATCCTTATCAGGCTTGAACGACTAGAGGCCTAGTTTGTTAGGGTTATTGGATGAAGCTGTCTTAATGAGAGGAAAAAAAGATAAAAATAAAAGAGGAGGACACTCACGTGGAGCCTCTCGCTTGGCAGCGAACAAGGGCACATGAGAAGGAAATTCTCCCTCACCTCACCTTGTAGACCACGCAACCACACCTTGCACCTGGCAGCCAGCAACGTCTCTCTCTCTCTCTCTCTCCCTCACTTTGCAGCAACCAGCTAGGCATAACTCTCCCTCACTTCCCAGCCAAAGGCAACAACCACATCCATCACCTACCACCGTTCCAACCGTGACCGTGGCATACGTCTCTCTATCTCTTCTTTTCTTATAACTATAGTTCCACATTTGATTATGTATTGTGTTTCAAACATAATGAATATATCTGGCTAATAATTCTCTTTGTAGCTAGGGGAGAATTCAAAGCCCCAAACATGTGTTCAATGGATTGATTATATTCAGAATTTCTTCGCTTATTTGTGGCTGTGCTTTGCTTATCCTTTTTATTGAGAACTCACTCTTGTATGTTTGTTAGGTCACAAACTTAGTAAGCATACTGGGATTTGATGCTAGAATATAAGAGAATTTCATCTCATAGTTATGATCCTATATTTATAAGTAGAATGGACGTTGGTATGTTAAGCAAAGTCTAGGTTCAACTAAGATGCAGTTCATACTTGTGCTTGCCTAAATAATGTCTGATTTTTCCATAGAATTTAATGATCTCTAGGTGTTCATTTAACTTGCAGTTCATGATTAGATGACATGAAGAAAATGGTTTGAAAGCGACTCGAAATTTAATTCAATAGACTCAGGGAAAATAATAGGATTAATTAGTGTCTTTCACAATTAATTCTAGACATTGTCATTCATGTTAGTTAGTAAGCCCTCTAATCCCTAGTGTAGAACAATCCTTACTTATCATATACTACTACAACTTTTACAGGGTATTAAATTGTGTATTAGTAATTAGCACATCATTTACTCTAAAATTAAGTTTAAGTGTGACAAAAATTAGGGGAAGATGTCTAAAAAACTTAATTTTTACGTAAATCCGAAGTATCTTGTAACAACAATCCAAAGTATGTAATATAAGCTATAGCTAACCTTTTGGCCCTTTTTAAGTCTAATTAGCTATAACAAACTAATTCGAGTCCCTACCGCTCTGCTAGGGTCTGGTTACGGTTTCATGTGCGTTAGGAAATTGTGGCGGCCGTTTCGATTTGGAGGGGTTGGCGCTGGCTTATCGACCAAGTGCTATTTGTCTTGTGCGTTCTAGGGTTTCATCAACTTGAAGTCATGGACAGTGTTGACGAAGTGGCGAACTCCTTGGACCTATCGTTGTCGCTTTCAGAGGCAAAAAATTGTGAAGTCGTGGGCCTTGATGACCTTGACTCTCTGGCGGCTTCCAGTTTTTTCTTGGTGGGACAGTTGTTCATAGCGAAGTCCTTCAATAAGGATGCGCTGTATGGCACCATGAAACATATATGGTGTATGCGAGCAGAGTTTTCCGTTCTGGAGGACTCGGGGAGACTTCTATTCTCTTTCAAGTGTGAGGCTGATCAACGCAGGGTGCTGAGGGGGGCACCGTGGTCGTTTGATAAGGTTTTATTGGCGTTATCCTCAACCAATGGTATGGTGGATCCGGCTCTGGTCCCTCTGGATTCGCATCAGTTCTGGGTACATGGTCGGAGGATTCCCCCTCTTTTCTTAACTGAGGCCATGGCTGAAAAGATTGGTAATCATCTTGGGGGCTTTGTTCAGATCGACAAAGGTGTAAATGGGGATTGCATGAGGAGTTTCCTGCGTCTGCGAGTGACTGTAAAGATTCGTGAACCCTTAAAACGATGGATAACCTTGTGATTGACTAGAGATGAACCACCCAAGCAGTATGATATCGAGTATGAACGTTTGCCTTTGTTCTGTTTATATTGTGGGTGTCTTGATCACTCGAACCAGAAATGTCCCAAGGTAAGCCAAGAGGAAGCGAATGAGGTGTTTGGGAGGCGGCGCACAAACGTGAATGATGTTTTTTGCATTAATCCTGTGAACAGGTTACAAGGAAAGGTACTCGGCCTGGGAGCAACAGCAAGGGCTAGTTGGCCGACTAATGTCACTGCCCCTGCGCGCAGTGGGGCAATTCGCACGCATGCACAGGCCTTTATGCAGGAGTTGGGTGATGCTAGCCAGTTGGAGGCGGCAGGAAGAACCTATGGAGGTGCCCAAGTGTGGGGCATTAAACGACCAAGGTTACAGGAGGGGGTTGAGGGAGCTGCGCTGCCTCCCACGGTTGATGCTGAGTCTCGAGGGGTCGGTGCATGAAGTGGAGACACACCTATGCAACTGGGTCTCTCTGATGAGGCAGTAGCATAGGGGAGGGCTCCAACTAATGCAGGGGTGACATTGGGAGAAGACCAGGAAGCTGAAGTGCTGTTGGCTGGAGTGCAGAAACAGCCTTTGCCCAAAAACGGGATGGGGCGGAGACGGAGTTTCAGGGTAGGTACCGCTGTATAGCTAAGCGGCTCTCCTCAAAAGAAACCTCGTTCTCTGCCACCCTCTGCCTCTTCAAGTGGCAAGGCTTCGAATTCAGGTACGGTTCTAAGACAGGGCAACCGAAAGGGTGCCAAACTCGCGGTGGGCTCCGGTTTCCGAGCCATCACGAGTCATGAGTATCATGTGTTGGAACGTCCGGGGTCTTGGTAATCCTCGGACGATCCAAGCTTTAAAGCACCTCATCAAGGTTAAGAAACCAGGTGTGGTGTTCATTATGGAGACAAAAAAAAAAACAATTTTGTAGATGGACACAGTGAAGAAAAGTTTGGGTGTCTCTGGAGGTTTCAGCGTTGATAGAGTTAGTATTGGGGGTGGGTTGGCAGTTTTGTGGATTCGTGACACTGATGTGAATTTACGGACATTGATGTGTAGATTACGGGGCTTCGGCATACTGGGTTCAGATTTACGCGGTTCTATGGTCATCCTGTTACTGCTATGCACCACCAATCTTGGCAGTTGTTACAGAGGCTCCGCCATGGTTTCCCGGCGCCTTGGATGGTAGCCAGTGACTTCAATGAGATACTAAATGGGGGAGAATATAAGGGACGCAGGTTTAGACCAATGGCTCAGATGGAGGACTTCAGGGGAATCTTAGATGAGTGTGGACTGAGTACCTTGAGATACAAGGGGTACAAATACAATTGGACAAACGGCAGACAAGGAGAGAACAATGTTAAGTTACTGCTTGATCGGGCTACCGTGAATGACTCCATGCGCACTGCTTATCCTGGTTTGTTCACTTCTCATTTAAATTCAGTTGTTTCTGACCATCTGCTTATCCTCATTAGCTTGGGTACTTCGGGAGGACGAAGACAGAGTCTGAAAGGTTTTCATTTCGAGGTGTATTGGGCCAACAGTGAGGGAAGTTGTGACATTGTCAGTGCAGCGTGGGCTGCAGGAGTTTCTGTATCTAATAACATTTTTGTGGAGCACATGATGCGTCAGCTGTGTTTTGGTAATGAATGGATTCGCCTTGTGATGGAGTGTGTCTCTACGGTCACTTATAGGGTTAAAATAAATGGCACTACTTCTGATCTGATTCGTCCTCAACGTGGGCTCCGTCAGGGCGACCCCCTATCACCATACCTGTTTCTATTCTGTGCTGAGGGGCTCTCGGCACTTCTTACCCAAGTTCAACTGCATAAACGAATCCATGGTGTCATGGTAGCTTCGGGGGCTCCTATGTTATCACATTTTATTTTCGCTGATTACAGTCTATTATTTTGCAATGCCCAACTTCCCGAGTGTCAGAATCTGCTGAATGTTCTCCGGCTTTATGAGCGGGTCTCTGGACAACGTATAAATTTTGACAAATCTGCAGCGTGCTTTAGCCCTAAAATCGATCCTATTCTTAAACATTTATTGCCGGCAATGCTTGGTGTTCGTATTGTCGACTACCATGAAAAATATTTGGGCCTACCAACTATGGCGCAATGAAGTAAGAGACGGATGTTTATGCATGTTACTGATTCTCTACAGGCAAAGCTCTGGGTTGGAGTGGCAACCTTTTGTCGGCCGCAGGGAAGGAGGTGATGATTAAGGGACCATTAGGGCCAGTTCATTTCGGGTTTTGGGGCAGCAGCGACACCATGGTTATCGCCGGAGGCTGTGAAACTCACTGCTGTTTGCCATGGACTTCTTCTAGTGCGGTGGCTGGGGCTAAACAATGTGATTGTGGAATTAGATGCCAACCAAGTGGTGGACTAGCTTAATGGAGGGCAGAGCTGATGGAGTGCACTGTGCGTGTTGATTAGTGATACGGTTTGTCTATTAGAAAATCTGGGGATAGCTGAGGTTGTGTTTTAGAGACAAGAAGGAAACAAATCTGCTCACGATTTTGCGCAGTTTGGTTTGCGAAGTCAGCTACCACGGATCTGGTTTGATTCGGCTCCACCGTGGGCAGAAGAACAGCTTGTGGCGGACTTTCTGTGAATTGGTTTTTGCTGCTTAGTTTGGTCTCGGTGTTGAGGGTATGTCAGGGGCCTGGGGGCCGAATGTTGATGTCCTTAGTGTCCAAGGTTTGTGCTCTAGTGTGTATTTTTTGTTCTTGGATGTAAGCTCTTTGTGAGCCAAGTTTTCTGTGGGGTTTTCTTAACTCAGTTAGCTGGAGGGTGGGCGCTATTTTCCTTGATCGGATTTTCCTAATTAGCGAATTTCTCAACAAAGGTTTGGGTTAATAACCACAATTGAACGTTCCAAATTTTTTATAAATGTCAAATGTAGGAATCATAATCATTCTCTGCATGGATCTTAATTACTAAACAGCCGGCCTTGTCATCTAGTCAGGAAGCTTTTATTCATGAAACCTAGCTTGTCTATAATTTTTCTTCCTATTTAAAAATAGAGAAAATTACAATTTAGTACCGAAGTTTAATATCAAATTTAAGAGTTATAATTAATTTTTCTATAATTTTTCTTCCTATTTAAAAATAGAGAAAATTACAATTTAGTACCGAAGTTTAATATCAAATTTAAGAGTTATAATTAATTTTTCTATAATTTTTCTTCCTATTTAAAAATAGAGAAAATTATAATTTAGTACCGAAATTTAATATCAAATTTAAGAGTTATAATTAATTTTTCAAAAATTAAAGAATTCGAACTGAAATCTCTTAATTTTGAATATCGGTCTCATCCTTTACGAAATGAATACCAACATGCCATAATACTAATAGATGAATAACCTCTCAATCATTATAAGTAGTTATTTCATCTTAGATAAAATATTAATCTAAATCTAATCCTATGTAATTAAGGATTAACGTCTAATAGTCACTTAGTAGTACAGTTTTGTGGTATTCTTCCTTACATATTATGTGGGGCGCGTCACCGGTTTGACTCTTTATAAATAGTAATTAGGTCAATACCCAAATATTTAATGTAATCCCCACTTCTAATATCATTATATAAAAAAAGAAATCTAATAAACTATATTTATATCGTGATTCCGATCATATTGTCCATTTTTTAAAAGAATTGGTAGGAATTTATATATATTGTATCAATTTGATGTCGATAAATATATTCACGATACCTAGATATTATTGATGGACCTTACAAAAACAGTACACATTATAAGCATATACTAGGATACCAAAAACCTAATAATTAAGATGGGTTGCTCGAGTAAGCGTCATGCTGTGTGTGTTCCAGTTCCAATTCAAGGCCACATAAAGGCACATCTTAAATTTGCAAAGCTCCTCCACCACAAAGGCTTCCATGTCACCTTCGTCAACACAGAGTTCAATCACAGGCGCCTTCTAAAATCTCTAGGACCCAACTCCCTCGACCGCTTGCCGGATTTTCGGTTTGAAACAATCCCCGACGGCCTTCCGGAGTCGGATGAAGATGCCACCCAAGACCTCACTTTGCTTTGTGATTCCATCTTGACTAATTTCTTGGCACCTTTTCTTGAGCTCATAAAAAAACTCAACAACAACTCATCATCATTATCTCCTCCTGTGAGTTGCATTGTTTCAGATCCTTTCATGCCATTCGCAACCCCAGCTGGTGAGCAACTTGGAATTCCTATCACTCTCTTCTTTACTTTTGCTGCAACAAGCTTCATGGGCTTTAAGCAATTTCCCACTTTGGTGGAGAAAGGCCTTGCACCACTCAAAGGTGAAGAAAATACATATAAACTAAATAACAATGGAGGAAATATTTGTTCAATTTCATGATCAATTATTACCAGGGACGGATCCGCTGAGGGGACAGTTTAGGCTGTAGCGTCAAGTTTTATAATTTATATATACTATAACCCTCTTTTTTGGCATAAAAGTCAATTTAACTTAGTTGGCTTTGTGGTTGGTTCCCTTTGTTGGGAACCCTGGTTCGATATCCCATCTTGTTGGTGTTAGAATTGTGCTGTAATGGTAAAGGAAAATAAAACGAGTGAAGAAGATGATTGAAGAAGAGAGAAGTCTAAGAAGAAATGAAGTAAAAGCTTCAGTATTTTCTATATCTTTTCACTCACTTCTGTTCATACATACCTTCAATACTTATAGTAATTATGTACAGCTAATTTACAGATGCTTTGCAATGTATGACAGCTAAGGAGATTGAGCTTAACTAATTTAGCCTAACAACCTAACTGAATTGGTTTGAACCCTAACAATTAAGCTAACTAACTAACTAACAATACAGCTAGCAGCTTTAACCATACTAACAGCAAGCTAACTGCTTTGCTCCTAGCTAACTGTTTTGTTGCTTAGCTTTGCTCTTAGCTAACTGCTTAACCATATCATTCAACATCCTCCCTCAATCTGATGCTGGAGTCCGAAGCATGAGATTGTCCCGATAAAACTCAAACCGAGGCGTGTGTAGCCCATGAGTCATGACATCGGCTAGCTGATCCTGAGAGGAAACATGCGCCAAGTGAAGAGCCTTACGTTGAACCCGCTCACGAACGAAATGGACGTCGATTTCAACATGTTTAGTACGGCCATGAAAAACTGGATTATGGGCCATTTGGATAGCGGAGACACTATCGCACCAGATCAGGGGCGGACGAGCAAGAGGAAGGTGAAGTTCAGCAAATAGGTGAGTTAGCCACTGGAGTTCACAAGCAGTGTTGGCAAGAGCTCGGTACTCCGCCTCGGCAGAAGAACGAGAGACGGTGGTCTGTTTCTTGGCCCCCCATGAAATGGGATTACGACCAAGAAAGACAATATGACCAGAAGTCGAACGGCGAGTATTAGGATCACCATCCCAATCAGCGTCTGAGAAGGCGTGAAGACGAAGCGCGCCTGAGATATAACGAAGACCAAAGGCCATAGTACCTTTTAGATAGCGAAGGATACGTTTGACAGCAATCATGTGAACATCCGTGGGAGCATGCATGAATTGACACACAGTATTAACAGCAAAAACAATATCCGGGCGAGTAAACGTCAAGTATTGGAGAGCACCAACCATGCTCCGATAAAGAGTGGGATTAGGAAGCAAGAGACCATCAGTAAGGAGTAACTTAGCGTCAGGAACCAAAGGAGTAGAAACAGGACTGCAATTAGACATCCCAACCTTGTTCAGAAGCTCCTTTGTATACTTACTCTGATCAACAAACAACCCATTGTCGTGAGAATGCACATGGAGACCAAGAAAATAGGACAAAGGCCCGAGATCCTTCATGTCAAACTCAGTACTTAAGGCACGAATCAAACGGGCCATCACAGCAGGATCATTCCCAGTCACTATGATGTCATCGACATAGAGCAAAACAATAAGAAGAACCGATCCCTGATGGAAGACAAACAAGGCAGAGTCAGAGAGAGATTGAACAAATCCCAAAGTGAGCATATGACCAGTAAACCGAGCGTTCCAAGCGCGAGGAGCCTGCTTCAGGCCATAAAGGGACTTTTCCAGTTTGCACACATGAGAAGGACAGTGAGAATCAACAAAACCCGGAGGTTGGTCCATGTAAACCTCTTCATGAAGAACACCATGTAAAAAAGCATTTTTGACATCAAGCTGTCGTAAATGCCAATTGAACTGAGCAGCCAAAGCAAGAACGAGACGCACCGTGGTATGCTTGACAACCGGACTAAAAGTTTCATCATAATCAACCCCAGCCTCTTGGAGATAACCCTTAGCAACCAGTCGTGCTTTGTGTCTTGCCACCGAGCCATCTGCATGGCGCTTTAACTTGAATACCCACTTACACCCAATAACACTACGGTGAGTAGGTAATGGAACCAATCGCCAAGTGTGCTGATGCTGGAGAGCAGAAAATTCCTCGTGCATGGCGTGACACCACTCAGGAACCTGGGCAGCTTGTGTATAGGTCACTGGCTCAAGAAGAGGACCAGCCGTGGAGGTGACGTGCAAAGCAAGAAAGCCACGACGCCTAGGTCTGGAGATGCCAGCTTTTGAACGAGTGACCATAGGATGGGAAGACGGTATGGCATAGAGAGCAGGAGACGAAACCGGAACAGGCATGTCAACCACCAAGTCAATAGAGGGCGCGGAGCCAGGAGAGTCAACAGCAGGAGCGGATGGAGAGGAGTCTGAAGCCGGAGAAGCTGGTGAATGAGCAGGATGCACAGAAGTAGACCCCGATGCAGTAGGAGAGGTAACCCTGCCAAGTGGAGGACAAGCAGTATATAATGGAGTACAACTAGGATGGTTTACCAAGCCATGATCATGCACGAAGGATGTGTTGATGGATGCATGAGAAGAAGAGAAAGGGAACTGACTTTCATCAAAAACAACATGGCGAGACACAAAGGTCTTTTTGGAGGGAATATGATAACACAGATATCCTTTATACTCAAGAGTGTACCCTGCAAAGACACATTGGGTGGTCCGGGGTTCAAGTTTGTGACTAGTATAGGGTCGGAGAAAAGGATAACAGGCACACCCGAAAGATTTTAAAAATCGTAAACAAGGATAGGAACCAAAGAGCAGAAAATAGGGAGAGTTCATATGAAGAACAGCAGTTGGCATACGATTGATAAGAAAATTGGCAGTGGAACAAGCATGAAACCAAAAAGAAGAGGGCATAGAAGCTGTTTGTAGCAAGGTAATGGTGGTTTCAATGAGATGTCGATGTTTTCTCTCAGCAAGACGGTTCTGCTGTGGTGTATAAGGACACGATTTGAAATGAAGAATGCCTTTAGACATGAAGAACTCAGTCATGGCCTTGTTGACAAACTCACCGCCACCATCACTTTGAAAAACTTTTATAGATTTTTCAAAGAAATTAAGAACATAAGAGTAGAATTTAACAAAAGTAGGGTAAACATCTGATTTATGCTTTAAAGGATAAATCCAAGAGTAGCGAGTACAGTCATCAATGAAGAGAACATAGTATTTATGACCAAGAAGAGAAGGACAGTGACTAGGGCCCCAAACATCTGAATGAAATTTAGCAAACGGGTGAGAAGTTCTATTGACAGAAGCAGAAAATGGCAGTCTAGATACTTTTCCTTGGAGACAAGGTTGACACATATGTGAAGTTATCTCAGGCGAGTAAGTAATCTGAGCTTGGGACAACATAGTAGAAAGGACAACATGGGCAGGATGACCAAGCCGCCGGTGCCATAGTGAAGAGGATACTGTTTTGCCTACACAAGCAATAGTCGACAAGTGAGGAGACAAAGAAGAAGAAGATAAAGACTTAGGAAGAGGATATAAACCACTAACACTAGGAAGTGTGTATAGAGTCCTCCCCGAGTGGTCCTGAATACGAAGAGAGGAAGCATCAAACAGCATTTGACAACCATTATGCAAACAAAACTTTTGCACAGAAAGCAGATTATGAACAAGACGAGGTACATGATACACATCCTTCAATTGAAAAGCATGATCGATAATAGGCAAGGTAAGGGAACCAACACTAGCTATAGGAAGAACAGCTCCATTACCAACTGAAATACCTGATTTAGAAGGACAAGCGTGAGCTTGTTGTAAGTGAGAGTCATCAGAGATCATGTGATTGTTGGCACCAGTATCAGCAAGCCAGAAGTTAGGATCATTGAACTCAAACACAGGAGTAGCTGAATAGGCCTGAGACTGAGTACCGGGTGGAGTAGACACTTCAAAATGACCCCGTTGTGAGCACTCCAGGGCCTCATGGCCAGAAATCTTACATAGTTGACACACTGGAGATGGGAGAGCTTGCCTGTACTGAGGGGAAGCCCCTAAAACACCAGGATTTGTGTGACCAGGCAACTGTTGAGATTGCTGTGATGACTGTGAAGAGTAAGGATTGAAATCATAGGAGTGATTACCTCCATTAGAATAGCCATGGTGTTGTTGAGCACCTTGATTATAAGCAGGAACCGGAGGATAGCCGTGATTCAAAGGACGATTATAACCTCCACGATTATCCCTATTGCTGTTATTCCAGCTGTTATTCCAGTTGTTGTTGTTCCAGCTGTTATTCCAGTTGTTATTCCATCGTCCTCGACCATTATTCCACCGACCTCGACCTTTATTGTTATTCCAATTATTAGAGCCTCTCCCTTGCCAATTTGAGTTATTCCAACCTGTACCTCCCGATTGAGACGTGGTAGTTCCATTCAAGGATTCACCTTGAGAACCTTGACCTTCTTTAGTAGCCACCATTGCGGTAAGCAAGGATTGGTGAGAAGCAAGTTGTGTTGCAACTTTGTTAAGGTCTGCTTCTTCAGCTAGCAAGAGAGTCCGAAGCTCAGTAAGAGTAACATGAATTGGCCGTGCCCGAATGTGAGATTTGAAGGGATGATAATCAGATGGCAAGCCATTAAGTGTGATCAAGATTACATCTTTGTCAGACACAGGCACACCTGCACTAGCCAACCGTTGGCGAGCAGACCGAATCTTACTCATGAATGTCTCAACAGAATCAGAACCTTTTTGGATGGTCTGAAGATTGGTCTTCAGCTGCATGAGGTTAGCTTCTGACAAAGAAGAGAAACGTTCTTGCAGTGTAAGCCAAGCCTCACGTGAGAACTCACAGTTCATTATCTCAGTGAAGGCATCTTCAGATATCGTTGCAATTAGAACATTAAGTAAAGCAGCATCCATATCAATCCAGTTTTGAAACGATGCATCAGTAGACAAAGGACACAGACTAGAACCATCAAGATGTCCAAACAGATGAAAACCTTTCAGTAAGCGCTGAATCTTAATACTCCAAGACACATAGTTTGTATCATCTAGCTTTACAGATATGAAGTCCGTGACATGTTTAAGGAGATCCATACCAATAGTCATGGCAAAAACAGAAAGCACAGGAAAGTATAAACTCAGTATTGAGTACTTGACTTAGCAAGAGATGTAAGAACCACTTATCTTGCAGAGAATCTCAACGTGAGAGATCCAGATAGTGAGCAGAAGAGAAGCAGAAGATCCAGATGGTGAGAAGAAAAGCACGCCTGAAGAACTGGATTTAAGGAAGAAAGAAAACGATCTTCATATACTTGCACAGGGAGCACCAGAATCATACAGCTGTGAGCATTAAAGCTCTGATACCATGTTAGAATTGTGCTGTAATGGTAAAGGAAAATAAAACGAGTGAAGAAGATGATTGAAGAAGAGAGAAGTCTAAGAAGAAATGAAGTAAAAGCTTCAGTATTTTCTATATCTTTTCACTCACTTCTGTTCATACATACCTTCAATACTTATAGTAATTATGTACAGCTAATTTACAGATGCTTTGCAATGTATGACAGCTAAGGAGATTGAGCTTAACTAATTTAGCCTAACAACCTAACTGAATTGGTTTGAACCCTAACAATTAAGCTAACTAACTAACTAACAATACAGCTAGCAGCTTTAACCATACTAACAGCAAGCTAACTGCTTTGCTCCTAGCTAACTGTTTTGTTGCTTAGCTTTGCTCTTAGCTAACTGCTTAACCATATCATTCAACAGTTGGCAGTTTGATTATATGTACTAAGTCATATTTTATCATTTTCTTCCAATTTTTGAATAAAACTTGGCCCTATTATATATTTTTTCTTCAATTTTTGAATAAAACTTGATGAATTTAGCCCACTCTTCGACTTTTTTTTTCAAAATTTGATAAAGCACACCCAACTTTGGGTTCATGGATCCGTCCCTTACGTTAATTTTCTAAACTGCTAATGATTCTTAATTATTGTTTAATTGGTTCTTAGTTATTATGTCTTGCGACCCTATTACTGGAGGAACCTTTTGGTGTTCTACCCTTTCATTTAGCAAAATTTCCTAGACAATATTCGGCATAACCAAAATCAGTCATTTCATGACTCGGCATTTCAAGATCATCGATATAAAAAGTTACCACATTGAAGATTATTTTATTATTCATATACGCTCTATTATTGTACTTAATAACTACGCGCTTGGTGTTTGTAGATGAGAGCTACTTCACAAATGGGTTTCTGGACCAGGTGATAGATTGGGTTCCAGGAATGAATGGTATCCGTTTAAGGGATCTCCCAAACAACTTCATAACTACAAACCCTAATGACAGCTTTTTCAATGGCATCCTTGAAGTAATTAGCAGGCTTCATAGAGCTTCAGCAATTTTTGTTCATATTTTTGATGCATTGGAGCCACATGTCTTGGATGCTCTCTCAACCACGTCTCCACCTGTTTACGCCATTGGCCCTCTCCAGCTACTTCTCAATCAAATACCACAACACCCTTTGAAGTCCTTGGGATATAGTTTATGGAAAGAAGAAGCTGAGTGCCTCCAATGGCTCAACGACAAGGCACCAAGCTCGGTTGTTTACGTGAATTTTGGGAGCATAACGGTCATGACACCCCAACAACTTGTGGAGTTTGGCTGGGGACTTGCAAATAGCAAGGTTACTTTCTTTTGGGTGATTAGGGGTGATTTGGTAATCGGTGAATCCGCAATTTTGCCACGGGAGTTTGTGGATGAGACTAAGGAAAGAGGTCTAATTGCGAGTTGGTGCCCGCAAGAGGAGGTGCTTAACCATCCATCAGTGGGAGGGTTTTTGACACACAATGGTTGGAACTCGACGATTGAGAGTGTGTCTGCTGGAGTGCCTATGATCTGCTGGCCTTTCTTTTCTGATCAGCAAACAAATTGTCACTATGTTTGCAAGGAATGGGGGATTGGTATGGAGATTAATAATGATGTCAAGAGAGACGATGTAGAGAAGCTTGTTAGAGAGTTAATGGAGGGAGGGAAAGCTGAGAAAATGAAGAACAAGGCAATGGAGTGGAAGAGATTGGCAGAAGAAGCTACTGGTCCACTTGGTTCTTCATCCAAAAACTTAGACAATTTAGTCAGCCAAATGCAACTATAGCTACTATTAGCTTGCTGCCATCTTATTATGTTTAGCTTTAAGTTTTAGATTGATCTTAAGGTGATTTTGTTACTTTTTAAAGCGTGAAAAATGTTGTTCTAAATATATATACATATATATATATTCAGCAAGTTTCATAGAGCTAGAGGAAAGTTTCAAATCCTCAAATGTATATTCTTAAATATTTATATTGAGAAGTCAAACATCATCTTTGTTTATCATCAATAAGGAATAAGGGGGATTTACAAAAATTCACTATCACGCTCAATTCAACATTTGTTTAAGAATATTACATACAAATATAAACAATGGCATTCTATATATATATCTTCCTCTTTGTGTTGGTGGGTTAATCAACATTTTATAGACATTGGAGTCTTGGCCTCCAAGTTAATTTGAAATTATTACCTCTTTCTTTACATGATCCAAGGTCATCCATTATGACATGTATGCCTTGATATGATTTGCCTATCAAGTCCCACTAGTAATCCATGATTTCACTTAGCCACTTAAGTATGATCATGGAAAAATATTTGACAACTTCAGCCCTCCATGTTTAGGGTGCTATTATGCTATAGCTATTGTTTACTTGAGTAATAATATTTGCCTCTTCGAAAACTCTAATTCTTTGGTCGCTTTCATAATCATATGGAATTTGGATTTTCTTCTTGTGTTTAACACGGCGCCAACTTGGATTACACATGCAAAAAAATGGTCTTGTCGACATTAGAAATTTTAATAAAATTTGTTGATAAAATTAACGAAAATGGACAAAGTGAAATACAGAGCGCCAACTTAACTTGCACATATATATGCACAAATTAAACTTGTATATGCCATGTTAGAAAATTTAACTCGTCCTCGATATGAGAGTTAATGAATATATGATCAAAGTCAAAGCCGACAGTAAGAATTCATCAATAAAACAGTTAAAAAAGTAAGGAGAAACTAATTAAAATTTTTTTAAGAGTTAATAAAGAATTGTCTCAAAATCTTTGGCTACCTTGTTTCCCGTTTCCTAATTTTGCCAAAAATGAAATGAAAGTTACCATAAGATATTAAGATCCATGAACATTGATTACATAAAGTATCTTATTTTTCTCAACAAAGCTTTGGGAAATTCACAAGTGCAACATCATTCCAACTTTTAAATTTCGTCGCGGATGCATTATTGCCTTCTCAAGGACATATTGTAGATGGACAAGAAGGATACATTAACCAAAAAAGTTAGAACAAATCAGACAACACAAAGAATAAGATCGATGAAATCAAATTCCCTCTTCTATTTGTACTTTTCCAAACCAGCCGGCCTTGTCATCTTGCCACAAAACTTTTATTCAAAACTTCTTGTTTACCTAGCTACAATTTTTGTTCATCTTTAAATAAAATAATATCTAATCAATTACTCGACGGCGAATAATTTTTCTTTATTTGTATACAACAATATTGAAGTATGAGGCGACCGGGGCTAAAATAGTAACTTAGTTCCTCTAATAATTTCTCCCTCCATTTATATTGAGGCCCATTGCCTCAATGGCCAAGCCACTTCAATCTCCTATTCTCAAAGAAGAAATTAATTAATTAAAACTAAAATAACTAAAATAACTAAAATATGATGGATTCCAAAGCAGTAGTGCCTCATGCTGTTTGTATTCCATTTCCAGCTCAAGGCCACATAAATTAAGGCAATGCTTCAATTAGCAAAGCTCCTCCACCACAAAAGGCTTTCATGTAACCTTTGTCAACACAGAGTTCAATCAGAGGCGTTTTCTTAAGTCTCTAGGAGCCAACTCCCTCGGCAACTTCCCCAATTTTCGGTTCGAAACAATCCCAGATGGGCTTCCCTATTCAGATGTAGATGCCACCCAAGACATCAACCTGCTTTGTGATTCCACGTTGAAAAATTTCTTGGCACCTTTTCTTGACCTCATAAAAAAGCTCAACAATATTGATGTTAATCCTCCATGCCCATGGCCAGTGATGTTGGATCATAAGCTGCTCACTTGGCAGCTGATCTAGATGCTAATCTTGCAGATGAGCTGGAGGCTAAGTTAGCAAAAGAGCCTAGTGTAATGAGTGTGTGCTGGAAAGTGAAAAACAGAATGTGTGTGTGAGCCTAGTGTGAAGGGCAAGGATTTCCATTGTAAGTGCGTAGAGTAGATAACATCATTATGCATCACTTTAACCGCTTTTTAGAGAATGTGTGAGGTGTGTGTATCTAATATGTCCACATTCATTTCATATTTTAAAAAGCAATCGCAATCTCAGTCACATCTGAGAGAAATTCATTCAGAAAATTATCATTGGAATTTATTCAAACACGTGGAATGCATACTGTATCATATTGTTGATCACGCGATTTCATCATAAAAATTGATATCCAAATTCAATCCTAAGCTAATCAAACAAATATAATCCTATCCTAAACCCAATCATTTTCAGCTACGAGTTTTGGATTCCAGTTCATACCTGGAATTGCTCTTCAAGCTGTGCATCTTCTAATCTGACCCTAAGCTCAAAATACCAATACGATATCAAACCATTCTGGCACTTGATCGTGGTGCTGGGGAGTGTTCTCTATGAAGATCACATCACATTGTGATCATTGGCTGAACCTAAGATGGCAGGAGATGCTGGTAGTGAGTTGAGGGCTCTTATCTTTGATGGAGACAACTATGAGTTTTACAGTATTAAAATGCGTACCATACTGAATGTGCAGGATCTGTGGGAGTATGTGGACACTGGATTGAATGCTGGAGCACCTGGGGCTGCAAGAGATGTTGTAGTGAACCAACCAACCAGAGCGGACTTCATTAAAGATGCTCGTGCTTTGAGTCTAATTCAGACGTCTGTGGTGGACTCGATTTTCTCGAGGATCTCCACCGAGTAAAGCTCAAAGGCTGCTTGGGATCTGCTAGAGAGAGTACAGAGGTGATCAAAAGGTAAGATAAGTTAAACTACAAGCTTTGGGACGTGATTTTGAGTACATAAGAATGAAAGATGATGAATCATTAGCAGTGTATATGTCTAGAATATATAGTGTTGTTGATCAAATGAGGTCTTATGGAGAGAATATCATAGAGAAGAGAATGGCATAGAAAATCTTGATTATCTTAACAAAGCCTTATGATCCTATTGCGTCGATTCTAGAGGAAACAAAGGATCTATATGAGATAAATGTACAAGAACTCATTGCATCTATTAAGGCATATGATCATAGATTAGAAATTCATTATGAGCATGCCACTGAAAAAGCATTTGCTAGTTTACAGGTTGGATCAATGATATGAAATAAAACAAGCACAAGTATGTGACCTATTCTATCCAGTTATATCTTTGTAAGTGCACAAAATCGATTAAGACAATATAGTAGCAAAGCAAAGGTCGATCCCTTGAGGACTTGTTCAACAATTTATTCCACCTAAGTTTAGATTTATCAACTCAACAAAAGGACTCAACATTAATAAAGAAACAAAGACTCACACTAGTTTAGATATGCAGGGAATTAAAGACATGGAAAGGACTCCTAATTAGACTCAAACAATGACTTAACATGCGAGAAACACAAAACAAGACTCAAGCAAAGACACTAACAAGAAAAATGGCAAAGACTCACTCAATAAAACCAAAATTATGAATTGATTGATTAATTAACTAAGGCGAATTAAGACAAACTATCCACCACTAACCAATTAAGTGATTACCATGATTTTCAAGATTTAATTACTATGAAACTTCTGAATATGATGCCCTTGCAAGGTCTGACTAAGGCCTACTCTACATATCATACTACCACTAGCAGAACTTAACTAATTAACACTTAAAATTTCAACTTTTCTGGCCGTGTATTACCCCCAAACCTATTTGTTTTTATATGTAAAATTCAATGTCCACACCCCCAAACCTAAATTGAACATTGTACTCAATGTGATAAGCAAGAAGTACGACAACAGAATAAAGGTTTCGAGAGGTATAAAGGCCAGAAACAGTAAAGTGAGAGAGAAACACAAACCAGGGCTAGCTTGCCTCCTAGGAGCGCTTTATTTAACGTCTGGGGTAAGACGTGGCTGGCAGGCTAGGCAGTTTGGGCCTATGTGGAAGATCAATGGTACGCGTGACTGTATTGGGAAGGGCCTCGAAGTAGTGCTTAAGGCGATGACCATTTACTTTGAACGATTCCTATGAACTGGATGTTGAATTTCAACTGTACCATGAGAAAAAAACGTGAGTAACAATATAAGGTCCAGACCATCTAGAACGTAACTTACCCGGGAACAGCTTAAGGCGTGAGTTGAAGATGAGGACTTTCTGTTCAATTTGAAAGTGTTTACTCTGAATTTGTTGGTCATGAAAGGCCTTTGTTTTCTCTTTATAAATTCGAGCACTCTCATAGGCCTCATTTCGGAGCTCATCCAATTCACTTAGCTGGAGCTTCCTATGAACCCTTGCTTCATCCACGTCCATGTGCATCTTCTTAATGGTCTATAAGGCCTTGTGCTCAAGCTCCACCGGTAAGTGGCATCATTTCCCAAAGACAAGTATGAAGAAAGACATGCCAATGGGAGTCTTGTACTCTGTCCTATATGCCCATAGTGCGTCGTTTAGTCTGTTAGACCAGTCTTTTCTGTTGGGGCTCACCGTTTTCTCCAAAATGGCCTTTACTTCTCAGGTGGAAATCTCCGCTTGGCCACTCGTTTGAGGGTGATAGGTGTTAGTTCTTGTTTTAGGAATGATTGATGTAATTTGGCTTTGCCTCTCCACTTGTAATCTACAATTTGAATCATGCTCAAACTATAGGATTATTAAGTATTCTCATTTGTTCAAGCATCTATCAAAGAGGTCTTTTCTAGAAATTGCAGTGTGCCTGATGACCAGTCATCTTAAATTTGTTACTATTTACTGTTTCAGCTTTTATTGAGTTTCTTTTACTGAAAAGATAATTTTACAATGCTCTTTGTTCAGTTGTTGAAGCTGTGCGTTTAGAAATCAAGGGTCTAACTGTTTTTCGCATATCACGGAGAGCTGCTTCAGCCCTTCGGTGTGTGTGTGTATTTGGTGAGAAAATCGATTTTGAAGTTTTCGCGACTCTAGAACTTTTCTGTGAAATGGGTCTTGTGTTTTGAGTCGATTTTCTTTTGGGTTGATGAAAAACGCTTTTGATAAATTCATTTCAAGATGTTGATTTGATCAACAAGTTTTTCTATCAACTCGTTTTGAATATGCTTTTGATGAAACTGAATTTCAAAATAAAAACCTTTCAATGAGATTGTGATTTTGTTTTGATTCTTGTTTTCTTCAAGCTTATTTTATGTTTGATCTTAGATCTGGGTTCTTCAAGTATTATTACTTGATGAACTCGGATTGTTGATTTGATCAAGATTTCTTTAAATCAATTTCATCTGAATTGTTTTTGAAATGAATATGAGTTGGTTGAGCTGCTGCGAGGAGCATACGTTAAGGAGCTTAACATATGAGCATAGTTTCTGGGTTGTACAAGGTATGGTTGCCTCTTTGGATTAGTTTAGGAGATTGAGCATGAGAATACCTTGTATGTGAACTCTGAAATTAGTGGATTGCCTGGTCAGCTGAGAGACCCCTAGTTTTGCCTTGTGGAAGGTTTCTAGGTATCAAAGTTCTTGATGCCTTGTTTACTCTGAATTTTTTGGTCATGAAAAGCCTTTGTTTTCTCTTTGTAAATTCGAGCACTCTCATAGGCCTCATTCCGGAGCTCATCCAATTCACTTAGCTGGAGCTTCCTATGAACCCTTGCTTCATCCACATCCATGTGCATCTTCTTAATGGCCCATAAGGCTTTGTGCTCAAGCTCCACCGGTAAGTGGCATCCTTTCCCAAAGACAAGTATGAAGAAAGACATTCCAATGGGAGTCTTGTAGGCTGTCCTATATGCCCATAGTGCGTCGTTTAGTCTATTAGACCAGTCTTTTCTGTTGGGGCTCACCGTTTTCTCCAATATGGCCTTTACTTCTCGGGTGGAAATCTCTGATTGGCCACTCGTTGAGGGTGATAAGTGTCAGTTCTTGTTTTAGGAATGATTGATGTAATTTGGCTTTGTCTCTCCACTTGTAATCTACAATTTGAATTATGCTCAAACTATAGGATTATTAAGTATTCTCATTTGTTCAAGCATCCATAAAAGAGGTCTTTTCTAGAAACTGTAGTGTGCCTGATGACCAGTCATCTTAAATTTGTTACTATTTACTGTTTCAGCTTTTATTGAGTTTCTTTTACTTAAAGATAATTTTACAATTCTCTTTGTTCAGCTGTTGAAGCTGTGCGTTTTGAAATCAAGGGTCTAACTATTTTTCGCATATCACGGAGAGCTGGTTCAGCCCTTCGGCGTGTGTGTGTATGTGGTGAGAAATCGATTTTGAAGTTTTCGCGACTCTAGAGCTTTTATGTGAAATGGGTCTTGTGTTTTGAGTCGATTTTCTTTTGGTGATTGATGAAAAACGCTTTTGATAAATTCATTTCAAGATGTTGATTTGATCAACAAGTTTTTCTATCAAACTCGTTTTGAATATGCTTTTGATGAAACTAAATTTCAAAATCAAAACCTTTCAATGAGATTGTGATTTTGTTTTGATTCTTGTTTTCTTCAAGCTTATTTTATATTTGATCTTAGATCTGGGTTCTTCAAGTATTATTACTTGATGAACTCGGATTGTTGATTTGATCAAGATTTCTTTAAATCAATTTCATCTGAGTTGTTTTTGAAATGAATATGAGTTGGTTGAGCTGCTGCGAGGAGCATACGTTAAGGAGCTTAACATATGAGCATAGTTTCTGGGTTGTACAAGGTATGGTTGCCTCTTTGGATTAGTTTAGGAGATTGAGCATGAGAATACCTTGTATGTGAACTCTGAAATTAGTGGATTGCCTGGTCAGCTGAGAGACCCCCAGTTTTGCCTTGTGGAAGGTTTCTGGGTATCAAAGTAAAGTTCTTGATGTCTTGATTCATATTATTGAATGTTTCTGAATGTCTTAATTACTTGTTAAATGTTTTTGTGAACACACACACAAGCACTTAGAACTAGCACAAGGCTTCCTACATTGACGGGGGCCTCTGAGTGCTTAGGATGTCACTGATATGATTGTGTTCCTTGCAGGGAGCTTGTTCATAGTGCGTGTGTGTGTGAATGTGACTGCAGTTGAATGTTTGTTTCTGGAATCTAGAAATAAAATACGTGACTAGTCATCTGTGTCCAGGCTTAGAATTGGTATCCAACTTTCAGTTGGTATCAAAGCCGACTCTAGATACACTTAGAGTCGGTCCTAGGGCATAAGTTGATAACAATTGTTTGGTGTGTCAAGGATGGAGCGTGACAGGAATTCTTGTGACAACTCACCCTTCTTTGATGGCACAAATTATGCTGCATGGAGAGAAAAATTTGAGATTTTTCTCGATGCCTATGATGAAGTTGCTTATGAATACCTTACTGTTGAGTGGAGGTATCCTAGGAAAACTGTAGGCAATGAGTCAGTAGATAAACCAAGATCTGAGTGGACTCAAGGTGAAGTACTTGCTTAATCATCAAATAAGAAAGCTAGAAATGCCATTGTCACTGCATTGTCTGCATCACAATTCTCACACATTCGAAATTGCACCATTGCAAAGCAATCTTGGGATAAACTTAGAATTGTTCATGAAGGTGATGCTCAAGTCCGTGACTTGAAGATTCAAATGTCCTTGGCAAAATTCGAAGAAATTCGAATGAGTGAGTCAGAGTCTTTCACAAAGTTTTATTAACGTCTTGAGTCAATCACAAATGAGTGTGTCAGTCTTAGTGAACCAATTCCTGAAATTACCATTGTTCAAAAGATTCTTCATGTCTTATCTAGTAAGCTTCAACCTAAGAAAATTGCTATCATGGAAGTTCAAAATCTAAAAGACATTAGGTTGGCTAAGCTTGTAGGTAGACTAATGACATTTGAAATGGAAATGGACATGGAAACTGTGGACTCTAAAAAAGGGAAGAACATTGCTTTATAGTATGCTCAAACTGAGTATGATGCCTTCTCTGATTCCTCACAAAATGTGGAGGATCAAATGGCTCTCTTTGCTAAAAAATTCAGAAGAATACTAAAAGACAAGAGTAAAGATGCAAAGAGCAAGTGGAAGTCAATCAAGGGACTTTGGAAATAAATGGAAGTCTAAGTCAGGAACTTTGGAAAAAGCAAGTTTGAGTCTAAAAATGTTGGAAACAATAACAAATCATCAGGGTTCAAGGATAATAAAGGAAACAGGAAGCCAATCAAGTGTTTTACTTGTGGGAGAATTGGTCATATTGCTGCAGATTGTGCAAATAATAGGAACCAATTCAAACAGAAAGATAGGGCAATGAAAGCCACTTGGAGTGACACTGAATCAGAATGTTCATCACATTTTGAATCATATTATGATGAAGAAGGCAGTGTTGTAGCATTCGTTGCTTCAATCTATGATGATTCATTTGAATCAAAACAAGATTTGATGTCATCTGATGAACAACATTCAGTTGACATGTCATATGATCTGCTTTGTAAAAAGTATGATGATTTGTTCGAGGAAACCTGTGAAATTCAAAAGAAGAATCTTCTTCTTGAAGGAAATATGACAGAGTTAACAAAAGAAAATTGTGAGCTAAAAGATGCTAAAACTGAGTGGCTAGAGTCAGTTAGGACTAAAGATGAGGAATTGAAAAAGAGACATGCTGAAATTGAAAAACTGCACAAACAAGTTGTTGAGTTAAAACAAAATGTGAGTCTAGGAATTTTCGGCGCTCAATTGTGTCCCTAAGCCGGTCAAAAGACAAATGCAGATCCGATGGAGGAAACCTAGGGAGGGCTAACTAAAGCCAACCTATGATGGTGCCCATCCACTCGGAAGGGATGGAACGTGGTGTGGTTAGAGACCAACATGGCGATCTGGTGGCTGGGTTCAATGAGGTCGGACCTGCGGGGTTGAGTGTCATTGACACTGAGCTTGCTGCTTTGTGCGTGGGCCTGCAAGTTGTGAGGCAGCTGGACCTCGTCGTGGCTGAGGTGGAGATGGACTGCAAAGGGGCGGTGGAGCTGATGCAGAAAATGGAGGAATACTAGGACAACAACGAGGCTGATAATGCAAAATATACTCGAGCCTCTGAAGCAGCTACAACTCTCCCTAACCGTGATCCACTATGCGCCAAATTCAACTAATAAAGTGGCCCATGCGCTAGCTCAAGAGGGGAGCCATTTGCAAGCCAATAGGTTTTATCTCCCTCATTCTCCTCCGTGGTTAGAGATGGCAGTGGCAGCTGAGTTAGGATAGCTTGTTTTATGTATTTGGAATGGATGGGGTACTCTTTTTCCCTTGCCGGATTTTTCCCGACATTCAGATTTTATAGCAAAGTTTTAATAAGGCCGCGTTTAGAGCCAATAGCCCCAAGGCATTTTGTTTGTTCTGGTCCCTTTTGATTGAATGAATTCATTCTATTTTGATCAAAATAATAATAATAATAATAATAATAATAATAATAATAATAATAAAGCTATACGTGGTTGTTGTTGTTGTATGGAGAAGCTGCTTGATTTCTTTTCATTTTCTTTTGGAGAAATCGTTGAAGAGAATTCTTAATGAACACACCTGGAGGCTCAAATATTTGAGATTGCAATAATGCAAGCAATGCTGCATTGGACAACCTTGAAGTCCCCCTACTTCCTTGCATTTCTTTTGATGCCAAAAAAATCATGGCTCTAGCCTACGTCAAATCAAACTTAATTAGAAGGGATGCTTCTAATTTGCTAAATTGTCAACAAAAATCCTCTTTGGTAGAAAGAATCCTTCTCTCTAGAATTTGCTCTGCCTTCTCTCTAAAAAAAAACCCCAATGAGTCTCAACCCTAGCCGCCAATCCCCTTTGGGCTCGGTTGCAACCCCTCTTCCCTTCTCTTTCTTCCTTTCTCTTCTCCTCTTCTTTCTCTCTTCCCCCCTCTTCTCTACCTGCCTCGCCAATTTTTGTTTATGGATCAGCCTCTGTTGTGCTCCCATGGCGAAAGGTGATGGTACGACAGTTGGCTTGCCACTGAGGTGGTTCATCCGGGTGGCCTAATGATGGACTCGTGGTGTGATTTTCACTTGTTAGGTCGGACGTGATGGAAATTCCAGGTCTGCCTGAGTTCCTTGGGGGTGACGAGATCTAGCTACAACGGCGGTGGTTGTGCACGGGGCTTCTACGGTGTTTGAGGCGGCACTGCGTTGGCAGTGGTACCTTGTTTGCGACGGTGGCGATGCAAGCCGGTGCTGCGACTATGGCAACGCTTGGGAAGCGGCGTTGCTGCGGCTACGGCGAGGCTTGGCGGAGCGCTGCTGCGGCTGATACGACGCTTGGGGCGGCGTTGATGCTCCTGTGGTTGGGCTTATTTGCTTTGCTGTGACTGCTGTAAATGCTTCGGCGGCGATTATTCTCAGATTTGTCTTCTCCGTTTGCTACAACAGTGGTTGATTCGGTGACTACGTTTGCAGCGGAAACGGCTACTTCGGCGATGGCCACGACAGTGGCTCCGGCGGCGACTGCGATAGTGGCAAGGGTGCGAGTGAGGTTTGGTTTTACTGCGTGTTGGTGGATGTGGTAACCTTTTCGTCATGCTCTGCTTCTTGGGCTATATGGTATTTGGGTCGTGTGTTGGTCCAACCCTTTTTGGGCTGGGCCGTTTTATTCCTTCTCTGGCCTTGTTTTTGGTATTGGGGTTTGAATTAGTTTAGTTTAGCGAATGGGTTGGGTCTAGTCTGTGCAAAACAATGCTATATTATATAATCCTATATTATAGAATTTATTGAGTCTAATGATACATATTTTGAATTTTTTAGTTAAAAAACATCGAACACAATAGAAATTTACAAGCGGAGTCCTTAAGTGACTTTAGGACCCGAAAAATATAAGGAATGTCCCATGTGCTAATCCTGCTCTCCGACCTCCTCAATAGTCGGACCTCATCACTTCTTGGTTATTTACCTTGCCCTACAATGATGGCCATAACTAGCTGGCCCCTCTAAGCTCAGTCATCCTCATCTGCTGAAAAATCTGGACTTTAAGAAACAATTGGATTTTCAATCAGATAGCACCATCCCATATTTGTGGCTTACTCTCAGCTAACACCATTGGTCGAAACTTCCTTGTTCCCAACTGGAAGAAAAAGCTCAAAAACACTAGCGAGGATGTCATCAGATGGAAACCGCTGCCACTTGGTGTTTATAAACTCAATTTTGACGGATCAGTGGGAACGGATGGTAGGGTGGCTTCGAGATTTGTGCTAAGAGATGGAAATGGTTTCCCTATCCATGCGGACTCTACGAACTCCGGATTTGCGATTGTCCTAATTGCTGAGGGTCTTGCTCTTATTGATGGTCTTTGTAAAACTCATGATTTGGAGATTACTGATATTGAGGTGGAGAGTGATTGAAAAACCATGATTGATGCTATCAACCATCCTACCATACCTCTGTGGTGCCTCACAAATATCATTCAGAATGTCAAGATTATGACTTCTCAATTTTGCTCAATCAGTTTCAAGCATGTGTTCCGGGAAGCCAACTTGGTAGCTGATGCCCTTGGTAATCTTGGTCACTCCATTGACCTTGTTAATAACTGGAGTAGATCAATTCCTAGAGAAGTGGTGCCAGCCTAGCGTTTTGAACTCCTATGTGGGGGCTGTCTTATGGGCTTTGTCCTTTAGTTTCTGTTTTTCTTTTAGTAGCAAATTTTTTTTTAAAGCTTACCTTAAGATGAAAATGAGAGAGAAAGTTAGCTTTTTATGTTTTTGTCTAAATTTTAAAAATTAAATAAAAATAGTAAATTATAACTCACAATGTTTTAGAAAAAAGCAAACGTTGTGATTTTACAAAACATTTTAAATGAGCATTAATTGGAAACCATTTGAGACATGTCTTATCATTTATTTCGCAAAACATTTTAAATGAGCATTAATTGGAAACCATTTGAGACATGTCTTATCATTTATTTCACTCAGTAACTCATTTTTATAAATTTTTTAAGCTAAAAAAAACTTTGAACTTAATGAAATTTGCTAGTGGGATCTGGAAGTGACTTCATGGCCTGAAAGATATAAGGAATGTCTAGTGTGAACTTTAAAAAATTCACTGGAAGACGAAAATGAGAATATAATTAATTTGTGGTATTTTTGTGGAAACTTCAAAAATCGACTAAACTGTTATGAATTTGCAAAATATTATAGGTGCTTATCGTTCTGAAATGTCAATATCAGTTCATGATATTTACTGTTGGTGGCCTCCAAGTTTGAAGGTAATTACTAACAAATTGTCGTAAAGCAATTTTCTTCTGAATACTCAACCTGTAGATTACCAAGAAACGAAACTAAAAAGACCAAGTCATGGCGGCTGTATAATTTCTCCATCTCACTATCAATGAATCTAAGCCTTTTGAATTCGCACTCAAAAGTTGACTGACAATGAATTGTGCCGATTCTTTAAACCTCGCTGAGATCAATTTTTGTAATTCGGAGTTTATTTTCTTTTCTCTTTTGATAACACAAATTTCAAAATTATTCGGGAATTAAAAATAAAAAAGAAATATATCCAAAAATCCCCGGCGGCCAGGCCTAGCCACTCAAATCCTATCCTCTAAATCCCCAATTAAAAAATAGGAATATGCTATGATCTATCTGCCTAATTTTTGTTCTTTTTCAAAAAACTGCATTCGTATTTAATAAACGTCACATTCTAGAAAATTATTATGGACGACCAAATTGGTCAAGGCAGTGAGCCCCAAGTTTCTTATTTAATTTTCTTACAAATTGTTGTAAGCATTCACTGATTGCTCAATACAATATCTAAGATCATGGATTCCAAGGAAGAAGCAGTAGCTAATAATAAGCCTCATGCTGTTTGTGTTCCAGTTCCAGCTCAAGGCCACATAAAGGCAATGCTTCAATTAGCAAAGCTCCTCCATTACAAAGGCTTTCATATAACCTTTGTCAACACGGAGTTCTGCCACCGCCGCTTACTTAAATCTCTGGGACCCAACTCCCTCCCGAGCTTACCCTATTTTCAGTTCGAAACATTCCCAGATGGCATTACATATTCGGATGACGAAGCAACTCAAGACTTCAACCTCCTCTCTATTTCGCTCAAGAAAAATTTCTCAGCACGTTTTCTTGAAATCATAGAAAAACTCAACAATAATGTTGTCAATAATCCTCCAGTGACTTGCATTGTTTCAGATGGTTTTATGTCCACAATTCCAATTGCTCAGCAACTTGGAATTCCCATCGCTCTCTTCTTTACTTTTGCAGCTTGCGGCTTCATGGGGTACAAGCAATTTCCTGCTTTGCTTGAAAAAGGACTTGCACCACTCAAAGGTGAAAGATTTTAATTAAGCATTCAATTGTTAATTTACTCGCGAAGATGCTAGGGAGATCATATTATTAAACATCACATTGTCGACCACATTATCCCTAATACAAGGGGATCCTACATGTCTTAATAGGGTCTATTTAATAAAATGCAGCCTATAATATGGTCTAATAATATGATCTCTATGCGACCTTACTTATTGCTGCGACCTCACAAGTTTGTGATTGCAAACTGAGCTAAGTTTAACAGTAATTCTTAAGCTACTAAAATAATGATCGAGCTTATTCATTTACTCTACTAATTTGTAGATGAGAGCTGTTTGGAAAATGGGTTTTTGCACCAGGCCATAGATTGGGTTCCAGGAATGAAGGATATTCGTTTAAGGGATCTCCCAAACGACTTTATAACTACAAATCCTAATGACAGCATTTTCAATGGCATCGTTGAAAAGTTCAGTATACTTGATGGAGCTTCAGCTGTTGTTGTTCATACCTTTGATGCATTGGAGGCAGAGGTTTTGGATGCTCTCTCATCAACAATGTCATCTCCACCTGTTTTCGCCATTGGCCCTCTTCAGTTGCTTGTCAATCAGATACCGGAAAACCCTTTGAAATCCTTGGGATATAGTTTGTGGAAAGAAGAAACTGAGTGCCTCCAATGGCTGAATGACAAGGCCCCAAACTCAGTTGTTTATGTGAATTTTGGGAGCATAACTGTCATGACAACCCAACAACTTGTTGAGTTTGGTTGGGGACTGGCAAATAGCAAGTTTCATTTCTTCTGGGTGATTAGGCCTGATTTGGTTATTGGTGAATCCGCGATTTTGCCACCGGAGTTTGTGAATGAAACTAAAGAAAGAAGTCTAATTGCGAGTTGGTGCCCGCAAGAGGAGGTGCTTAACCATCCGTCAGTAGGAGGATTTTTGACACACAATGGTTGGAATTCGACGATTGAGAGTGTGTCTGCCGGAGTGCCTATGATTTGCTGGCCTTTCTTTGCTGATCAGCCAACAAATTGTCACTATGTTTGCAAGGAATGGGGGGTTGGTTTGGAGATCAATAAGGATGTCAAGAGAGACGAAGTGGAGAAGCTTGTTAGAGAGTTGATGGAGGGAGAGAAGGGTAAGAAAATGAAGAATAAGGCCATGGAGTGGAAGAGATTGGCAGAAGAAGCTACTGCTCCACTTGGTTCTTCATTCACAAACTTGGACAATTTAGCAAGTCAAATGCAATTAAGACAAAGCTAGAAGTTCACTTTCAGCACCAAAAAAATTAATTCCTACCATCTTTTATGTGTTTTTATTGTTAGAATTCTGCTGTAGTAGTAAAGGAAGAATTCAAGATGAAAGAAGATGATTGAAGAGAGAAGAGTATAGGAAGAGATGAAGTAAAAGCTTCTGCTTACATATATTTTTCACACTTACTCATTCATACATACTTTCAATACTTATATAGTAATCATATACAGCAAGTAACAGATGCTTGCAATGTATGACAGCTAAGGAGATTGTGCTCAACTAATTTAGGTTAACTGCTGTAGAAACTAACCTATAGCTAAGAGAGGAGAGAGCCTAACAACCTAACTGAATTGAGAGCCTAACAACCTAACTGAATTGGTTTGAATCCTAACAATCAAGGTAACTAACTAACCATCAATACAGCTAGCAGCTAACCATACCAATAGCTAACTGCTTTGCTCATATCATTCAACATCCTCCCTCAATCTGATGCTGGAGTCCGAAGCATGAGATTGTCCCAATAAAACTCAAACCGAGGCGTGTGTAGCCCATGAGTCATGACATCGGCTAGCTAGTCCTGAGAGGAAACATGCACCAAGTAAAGAGCTTTACGTTGAACCAACTCACGAACGAAATGAACATCGATCTCAACATGTTTAGTGCAGCCATGAAAGACCGGATTATGGGCCATCTGGATAGCTGAGACACTATCGCACCAGATCAGGGGCGGACGAGCAAGAGGAAGATGAAGTTCAGCCAACAGGTGAGTTAGCCACTGTAGTTCACAAGCAGTGTTGGCAAGAGCTCGATACTCCGCCTCGGCAGAAGAACGAGAGACGGTGGTCTGTTTCTTGGCTACCCATGAAATGGGATTGCGACCAAGAAACACAATATGACCAGAAGTCGAACGGCGAGTATTAGGATCACCACCCCAATCGACATCTGAGAAGGCGTGAAGACGAAGTGCGCCTGAGACATAACGAAGACCAAAGGCCATAATACCTTTTAGATAGCGAAGGATACGTTTGACAACCATCATGTGAACATCCGTGGGAGCATGCATGAATTGACACACAGTATTAACAGCAAAAACAATATCCGGGCGAGTAAACGTCAAGTACTGGAGAGCACCAACCATGCTCCGATAAAGAGTGGGATTGGGAAGCAAGAGACCATCAGTAAGGAGTAACTTAGTGTCAGGAACCAAAGGAGTAGAAACAGGACTGCAATTAGACATCCCAACCTTGCTCAGAAGCTCCCTTGTATACTTGCTTTGATTAACAAACAAACCATTGGTGTGAGAACGCACATGGAGACCAAGGAAATAGGACAAAGGCCCGAGATCCTTCATATCAAACTCAGTACTTAAGGCACGAATCAAACGGGTCATCGCAGCAGGATCATTCCCAGTCACGATGATGTCATCGACATAGAGCAAAACAATAAGAAGAACCGATCCCTGATGGAAGACAAACAAGGCAGAATCAGAGAGAGATTGAACAAACCCCAAAGTGTGCATATGACCAGTAAACCGAGCGTTCCAAGCGCGAGGTGCCTGCTTCAGGCCATAAAGAGACTTTTCCAGCTTGCACACATGAGAAGGACAGTGAGAATCAACAAAACCCGGAGGTTGGTCCATGTAAACCTCTTCATGAAGAACACCATGTAAAAAAGAATTTTTGACATCAAGCTACCGTAAAGGCCATTTGAACTGAGCAGCCAAAGCAAGAACGAGACGCACCGTGGTATGCTTGACAATCGGACTGAAAGTTTCATCATAATCAATCCCAGCCTTTTGGAGATAACCCTTAGCAACCAGGCGTGCCTTGTGCCTTGACACCGAGCCATCTGCATGGCACTTTAACTTGAATACCCACTTACACCCAATAACACTACGGTGAGCAGGTAATGGAACCAATCGCCAAGTGTGCTGATGCTGGAGAGCAGAAAATTCCTCGTGCATGGCGTGACACCACTCAGGAACCTGGGAAGCTTGTGTATAGGTCACTGGCTCAAGAAGAGGACCAGCCGCGGAGGTGACGTGCAAAGCAAGAAAGCCACAATGCCTAGGTTTGGAGATGCCAGTTTTTGATCGAGTGACCATAGGATGGGAAGATGGTATGGCAGAGAGAGCAGGAGACGAAACCGGAACAGGCATGTCAACCACCAAGTCAATAGAGGGCGTGGAGCCAGGAGAGTCAAGAGCAGGAGCGGAAGGAGAGGATTCTGAAGCCGGAGAGTCTGGTGAATGAACCACATGATGCACAGAAGTAGACCCCGATGCAGCAGGAGAGGAAACCCTGCCAAGTAGAGAACAAGCAGTATACAAAGGAGTACAACTAGGATGGTTTACCAAGCCATGATCATGTGCGAAGGATGTGTTGATGGATGCATGAGAAGAAGAAAAAGGGAACTGACTCTCATCAAAGACAACATGGCGAGACACAAAGGTCTTTTTGGAGGGAATATGATAACACAGATATCTTTTATAATCAAGAGTGTACCCTGCAAAGACACATTGGGTGGTCCGGGGTTCAAGTTTGTGGCTAGTATAGGGTCGGAGAAAAGGATAACATGCACACCCGAAAAATTTTAAAAACCGTAAACAAGGATAGGAACCAAAGAGCAGAAAATAGGGAGAGCTCATATGAAGAACAACAGTTGGCATACGATTGATAAGGAAATTGGCAGTGGAACAAGCATGGAACCAAAAAGAACGGGGCATAGAAGCTGTTTGTAGCAAGGTAATGGTAGTTTCAATGAGATGTCGATGTTTTCTCTCAGTAAGACCGTTCTGCTGTGGTGTATAAGGACACGACTTGAAATGAAGAATGCCTTTAGACATGAAGAACTCAGTCATGGCCTTGTTGACAAACTCACCGCCACCATCACTTTGAAAGACTTTTATAGATTTTTCAAAGAAATTAAGAACATAAGAGTAGAACTTAACAAAAGTAGGGTAAACATCTGATTTATGTATTAAAGGATAAATCCAAGAGTAGCGAGTACAGTCATCAATGAAGAGAACATAGTATTTATGACCAAGAAGAGAAGGACATGGACTAGGACCCCAAACATCTGAATGAACTTTAGCAAACGGGTGAGAAGTCCTATTGACAGAAGCAGAAAATGGCAATCGAGATACTTTGCCTTGGAGACAAGGTTGACACATATGGGAAGTTGACTCAGGCGAGTAAGTAATCTGAGCTTGGGACAACATAGTAGAAAGGACAGCATGGGCAGGATGACCAAGCCGCCGGTGCCATAGTGAAGAGGATACTGTTTTGCCTACACAAGCAATAGTCGACAAGTGAGGAGACAAAGAAGAAGAAGATAAAGACTTAGGAAGAGGATATAAACCACTAACACTAGGAAGTGTGTACAAAGTCCTCCCTGAGTGGTCCTGAATACGAAGAGAGTAAGCATCAAACAGCATTTGACAACCATTATGCAAACAAAATTTTTGCACAGAAAGCAGATTATGAACAAGATGAGGTACATGATACACATCCTTCAATTGAAAAGCATGATCGATAATAGGCAAGGTAAGAGAACCAACACTAGCTATAGGAAGGACAACTCTATTACCAACTGAAATACCTGATTTAGAAGGACAAGCGTGAGCTTGTTGTAAGTGAGAATCATCAGAGATCATGTGATTGTTGGCACCAGTATCAGCAAGCCAGAAGTTAGGATCATTGAACTCAAACACAGGAGTAGCTAAATAGGCCTGAGACTGAGTGCCGGGTGGAGTAGACACTTCAAAATGACCCCGTTGTGAGCACTCCAGGGCCTCATGGCCAGGAATCTTACATAGTTGACACACTAGAGATGGGAGAGCTTGCCTGTACTGAGGGGAAGCCCCTAAAACACCAGGATTTATGTGACCAGGCGACTGTTGAGGTTGCTGTGATGACTGTGAAAAGTAAGGATTGAAGCCATAGGACTGATTACCACCGTTAGAATAGCCATGGTTTTGTTGAGCACCTTGATTATAAGCAGGAAACGGAGGATAGCCATGATTCAATCCACGATTATAACCTCCACGATTACCCCTATTGTTGTTGTTCCAATTGTTGTTCCAGTTGTTATTCCATCGTCCTCGACCATTATTCCACCGACCTCGACCTCTATTGTTATTCCAATTATTAGAGCCTCTCCCTTGCCAATTCGAGTTATTCCATCCCGTACCTCCCGATTGAGACGTGGTAGTTACATTCAAGGATTCACCTTGAGAACCTTGACCTTCTTTAGTAGCCACCATTGCGGTAAGCAAGGATTGGTGAGAAGCAAGTTGTGTTGCAACTTTGGTAAGGTCTGCTTCTTCAGCTAGCAAGAGAGTCCGAAGCTCGGTAAGAGTAACAGGAATTGGCCGTGCCCGAATGTGAGATTTGAAGGGATGATAATCAGATGGCAGGCCATTAAGTGTGATCAAGATTACATCTTTGTCAGACACAGGCACACCTGCACTAGCCAACCGTTGGCGAGCAGACCGAATCTTACTCATGAATGTCTCAACAGAATCAGAACCTTTTTGGATGGTCTGAAGATTGGTCTTCAGCTGCATGAGGTTAGCTTCTGACAAAGAAGAGAAACGTTCTTGCAGTGTAAGCCAAGCCTCACGTGAGAACTCACAGTTCATTATCTCAGTGAAGGCATCTTCAGATATCGTTGCAATTAGAACAATAAGTAAAGCAGCATCCATATCAACCCAGTTTTGAAACGATGCATCAGTAGACAAAGGACACAGACTAGAACCATCAAGATGTCCAAACAGATGAAAACCTTTCAGCAAGCGCTGAATCTTAATACTCCAAGACACATAGTTTGTATCATCTAGCTTTACAGACATGAAGTCTGTGACATGTTTAAGGAGGTCCATACCAATAGTCATGGCAAAACAGAAAGCACAGGAAAGTATAAACTCAATATTGAGTACTTGACTAGCAAGAGATGCAAGAAACACTTATCTTGCAGAGGATCTCAACGTGAGAGATCCATATAGTGAGCAGAAGAGAATCAAAAGATCCAGATGGTGAGCAGAAAGCACGCCTAAAGAACTGGAATTAAAGGAAGAACGAATACTATAGGCTAATCATGATCTTCGTATATATTTGCACAGGAAGCACCAGAATCACACAGCTGTGAGCATTTAGCTCTGATACCATGTTAGAATTCTGTTGTAGTAGTAAAGGAAGAATTCAAGATGAAAGAAGATGATTGAAGAGAGAAGAGTATAGGAAGAGATGAAGTAAAAGCTTCTGCTTACATATATTTTTCACACTTACTCATTCATACATACCTTCAATACTTATATAGTAATCATATATAGCAAGTAACAGATGCTTGCAATGTATGACAACTAAGGAGATTGTGCTCAACTAATTTAGGCTAACTGCTGTAGAAACTAACCTACAGCTAAGAGAGGAGAGAGCCTAACAACCTAACTGAATTGAGAGCCTAACAACCTAACTGAATTGGTTTGAATCCTAACAATCAAGCTAACTAACTAACCATCAATACAGCTAGCAGCTAACCATACCAACAGCTAACTGCTTTGCTCATATCATTCAACATTTATTAGCTATAAGTTTTAGATTGTTTTCGGTGTTTATTATTTTGTGTTTGAAATATGGAGAAAGAATAGAAGAGAAATAAGTAATGAAGAAAAGTGGTGGTACGGAGAGGAAAATAATTAAAAACAAATAAATTAGCTAAATGATTTATATTGAAACATGTATGTACGCAGACAAAAAAACAAACTTATGAACAATATATTGTTGTTTAATGATATTTCTTGTCATATATTTTTAAGTGATAATCTTATATAATATATATATATATATATATATATAGTATATATTTGTATGAACTTCTATTCTTATAGTATAGTAGCGCGCATAGCTCAAATTCCCTCTCTCCCATATCTTATTAGAACATCCAAAATCCTATCTTCAAAAGAGAAGAAGAACAAACCTTTAGAGGAGGAGTATACGACACCCAACATTATTTAAGACGGAAAATAATCCTCATCATGTTGCTTGTATTCTCCAGCTTTTGCAGTTGAAAGCCACATGAAGGTAATGCTTCAGTTAGCAAAGCTCCTTCACCACAACCTTTGTCATGTTTGAACTTTAAAAGCCTTACACTGACATGAGAATGAAATTAAAATAAGTTTTTGTCAAAATTTTAAAATTTTATTAAAGATTGTTACTCACAACTTTTTGGCAAAAATATGGTTTGTTGAAATTTCACAAAATTTTGTAAGTGTGCGCACATTAAAACTGTTATAATTAAGCTTTTTGAGACATTTTCCTGTAATTAATTTTTTTTTATCAGTGACACGTAGTATCCTAAAATTTTTAACTAATGACTAATCTACGTCAGGGGCCGGGAAGATTCACAGAGGCATTTCAGCCTCCCTCTGACCACTAATCAAATGTCATTTTCGTGTCTCGAACCCAAAATCAAGGAGCAAACCTAACTTGGAATCCGAATTTCCACTAGACCACTTGCTCGTGATTTCCTGTCATTATTGAGTCTAATTATTTTTTCTTAAGCTAAAACCCATTAAATTTAATGAAATTTACTAGCCGGTTCGCCCATGACTTTAGTGCCCAAAAAATATAAGAAATCTTGAGTACGTACATTAGTATTAATATTTATTTTTTCAAGTTATAGTTTTAAGTTTGGGTTTGTACACTTTCCATGTACGTACATTTCTACATACTTCCCAGCACCATTTCTACATACTTTTCTTCGGATTGTGTTTAGGGCTCGTTTGATGAGTTGGGTTAAAAAATTCGTAAAATATCAAGTACTGGCCAAAGCAAAGACAATTCTCATTGATTTGCTTTCACAAATAAAGACTTCAAAATTTGCCATAAATTGGCTAAACTTAAATCTCACATGAGAAATCATTTTCATGTCGATGGTGCTTCTATAAAATGTGCATTAATATATTAAAACATAATTTTTTTTCCCCAATACCATAAAACATAATTGGCTATTAAAAAATTCAATTAGCCATTTTTTTTTACTTGACAATTAGCCATTAGTTGGCTTGAATTATCAAATTTTAACTTATTGATGCAATGGTCAACACCCAAATAACTTAACCTTAAAAATCTGGTTGATATGATTTCCTAATCAAAACATGTCAATATAGATTTTTTTTGTATTAATTGCTCAAAATCCAAGAACTTTTTTTATCAGCCATTAATTGACTTTCTCAAATTAACATGCCTTGTATGTAGCACACCACCATGCTAGCGAAAGCAAACTTGATTTCGTCACGGAGATAATATATATTTTTTTTAATTGTGGCCACATTATCTGTGAAAAATAAAAAATAAAAATTGACCTTCACTTATTTTGTCGGCCTAATTTTGAGTTGTGGCCGTTTGAAGAAAGAAAAAAATCCACAACAAAGGAGGTGGCCACCAATGTTTAATTCCAAGTCTCAAGTACCCTTCTTATTTTCAGCATGAATTTCATGATTTTGTAAGCAATAAATTTGTGTATTAACATGATTACCACAAATTAATTTATTTTTAGCAATTAATTTGGCTGAAATTTCATGGCCCACCCCCCAAGTCTATTTGACTTATCAACGTTGGCCTTTAATTGGCATTTGATGAAATTGACGAATTGCAATGGTGATCTTATAAAATCCGCTTTTACCCCTACAATCATGCTCAAATTGGATTGTGACCATACTTTCATTTTTGTTTATTTTTCGGTCATCAACTTCTACGATGATTGCTTCAGGTTGGATCGTGTCTTGGTTATTAACTTCGACTACCTCTTGGTTTTTATCTTCATCTACTATGAGCAATTTAGATGCAATCTCACGCAAATTTCGAATGAGAAAATCTTGAAAAGATTTAATTCTTTGAGGTCAATTTTTATATTTTCTGATTTTTGGTCAATCTCACAAGTATTGAAATTGTATTGCTCATTATACCCATATTGGCTACTAAAACCATATTGGGCATTAAGACCATACATAGGATTATATTCGCCAATATAGCCATGGAAGTTTGTTGAATTATATTGGCCATCATAGTTGCAAAAACCATATTGTCACCGAATTGCCTGTTAGAGCCATATTGACCACAAAATTGGTTGTTAGAGCCATATTGGCCGCAAGAGCCATCTTTGAAATTGAACCCGTTGTAGTTCGAATGTTGATAGGAATATTGTCATTCCATGTTGTTGTTCAAAAAGTGTGTGCCACCAGGCGTGCCAAAATATGTTTCCCTCTTTTCTTCAAATCTTGTTATTTATTGGGCTCGGAGGCTTCCCAACTCGGCAAGTCATTCAATTAGCAAGATTACTTCTTAGTTTTAGAGATGATTGTTGACTTTCCCGATTGTGTCAATCAACATGATTTCAGCCCAAATTAGCTTCAATCCCATAAATCTTGGATATGATTGATGAGACAATCATTTGATCTTTATCAAATTATCTTCTGATTATCATGATTCTCTTCCATAAATAGATGCAGATATGTGGACATTTAAATTTGATCATGATTTGTTTCCTTGTCAAGCTTTCACTATTTGGAAAATAACCACATGATATTTGGTTTACATATTTTTTGTCTCCATTTATTTCTTTCCCATTTGATTTAATTAAATTTTTTTCTTCAACACTTACTACCACTATATATAAACAAACAACATACATTTGTGCGGCGCAGCCATTGAAATGCAAATACAAAACCTAAACAACATGGTTTCCACCGGAGTTCCTAACAAGCCTCATGCTGTTTTCATCCCAGTTCCATCCCAAAGCCACATAAAAACAATGCTCAAATTTGCAAAGCTCCTGCACCATAGAGGCTTCCATATCACCTTTGTCAACACCGAGTTCAACCACAAGCGTTTTCTTGAATCTCTAGGCCCTAACTCCCTTGAAGGCTTGCCTGATTTTCGATTCGAAGCCATCCCAGATGGCGTTCCAGAGTCCAATGGAGATGTAACCCAAGATGTCATGACTTTGTTTTGTGATGCGGTCAGAAAACAAAATTTCTTGGCTCCGTTTCGTGCCCTCCTCAAGAAACTCAACAAGGATGCCATAGCAACGTCGAGAAATCCTCCAGTGAGTTGCATAGTTTCAGATGGTTTTATGTCACCATTCACAATCCCAGCTGCTCAAGAACTTGGAACCCCTATAGTATTATTCTATACTGTTGCTGCATGCAGCTTCATGGGAACTAAACAATATCGGGCTTTGGTCGAAAAAGGACTCGTGCCACTCAAAGGTTTGTTTCTGTCTATTGATTCTCCATTTCTGCTTTCTACCTATCGATCATGGCTATTAATTTATTTCTGTCTATTGATTATGCTTTCGATCTGTTTATTTCTGTCTATTGATTCTGGCTTTCATTTATTCATATTGAAGACTGGCCGACATATATTAATTAACTCTTGCTTATCTTCTAAACATGATGAAATTGAAATTTTTGGTATTGTAGATGAGAGCTATTTGACAAATGGGTATTTGGAGAAGGTGATAGATTGGATTCCAGGGATGAAAGATATCCGTTTAAAGGATCTCCCAAGCTTCCTTCGGACAACGAATCGCGATGACGTCGTGTTTAACTTCATGATGGAAGCAACAGATAGAGCTCATGAAGCTTCAGCAGTTGTGGTTCACAGTTTTAATGCCTTGGAGGAAGATGTTTTGAATGCTCTTCGGTCTGTTCTGCCAATTGTTTATGCCATTGGCCCTCTTCAATTGCATCTCAATCAATTACCAAAAGACCCTTTGCATATGGGATATAGTTTATGGAAAGAAGAAACTGAATGCCTCGAGTGGCTAAACACAAAGCAACCAAACTCAGTTGTGTATGTCAACTTTGGAAGTGTAACAATCATGACACATGAACAACTTGTTGAATTTGGTTGGGGACTTGCAAACACGAAGTTGCCCTTCTTTTGGGTCATTAGGCCAGATTTGGTTATTGGGAAATCGGCGACTTTGCCACCAGAGTTTGTGGAGGAAACAAAGGATAGAAGTCTAATTGCGAGTTGGTGCCCGCAAGAGCAAGTCCTTAACCACCCATCCATTGGAGGGTTCTTAACACACAGCGGTTGGGGCTCAACCATTGAGAGCCTGACGGCCGGAGTGCCTATGATCTGTTGGCCGTTCTTTGGCGACCAGCAAATGGATTGTCGGTATACTTGCAACGAATGGGGCATTGGCATGGAGATTGATAACGATGTTAAGAGAGCTGGAGTTGAGAAGCTTGTGAAAGAATTGATGGAGGGAGAGAAGGGTAAGAAGATGAAAAATAGGATTTTGGAGTGGAAGAAACTTGCTGAAGAAGCTACTGGTCCTCATGGCTCTTCAACCACAAACTTTGAAAATTTAGTGAATCAAGTTCTATCAAGAAAAACCTAGCTAGATGTCATTCATTAGAACAAGAAGTGATTAATTTTCATACTCTGCATTTTTTAGTTTATTTTTGTGCAGAGATTCTATTTTCATTTGTTTTATATAACGGTTAAAAAAGTGAATATACTTTTTTTTATTGTCTAAACAAATTCATCTCTTGATGATTAATTACTTGATGTCTTCGACTGTCTCAGTAATCAAATTATTCACGCATAGTTTATGCATATATGCACTAATCATCCTTGATTATATTATATATACGAAATCAACAAGGATTTTTAAATTAAATGGGGCGTATTCAACTGAGATTTTCATAGAGTTTAAATTGATCTAAAAGTTTAGATGTATTCAATTAGAACTTTTAAAAAGTTGGTAAAAGTTTTAGGGTATTCAATCTATACTTTTATGGAGATTTAAAAAGTCATTAAAAATTGAGGTGTATTTAATCATGACATTTCATAACTCCATAAAAGTCTAGGTGTATTCAAAATATCAATGAATATTGTAGACTTCTTTAAATGGAGGAATTTTATGGAGTTTGACAAACATTTTAGTGTAAATTATGCTTTCGCAAAGTTTATGATTTGTGTAGCCTGCCCCCATCGCCCCTCGATTTCTACAGTCAAGGCTTAAAATATAATTCATGATTTTTATATTTTTCAATAGACTCAATAAAATTCAAGTCTCATACCGATATCTATTATCATATATTATTCTCTATATGATTGTAAGTAATTAAATAAAACAAATTTTACATGAATTTATTTACTATTTGAAGAAAAAAAAATAAAAAAAAATTAATAAAATGAATTAAAAAAAAATCCAAAAGCATGCATGATGCCTAGCGGCCCTAGCCTCTTAATCTCATTGATCATTAGATATTTTATAATTTTGTAATTATATTTGTAGTATTAGAAATATTATTTTATTTTATTTTAGTTAGAGAATTTTTAATAAAAAAATAATTATGATTTGATTATAAAATTCTTCAAAAAAATATATAACAAATTATATAACTCAATATCATTTTCTACAAAACTTTATCACAATACATAAAACTCAGTATGACTCTGTAAAACTCTATCACGTAACTCTATATAATTTCGTTATTAACTCTTCTTCCATGCCAGTAATTGTATGTAAAAGATGTTGATTCATATGTTATCATCTCTCCTATTTTCGGCTGCACTCCTTAATTTTAGGGATGGGCATAATACCAACGGGGATGGATATTCATGAGTTTTGTCTATATGGGCTGAAATTTAAATGGATAAATTTTTATTCATCATGTAATGGGTGGCGTATGGATATCCATATACTCATCAAGTAAGAAACTCGTCCATTATCCATCATCCAAATTAGTTTCTATAAATACTAAATCTGATACATTTGACAATGACGTTAATATAGAGGTTGTTGATGATGATTAGCTCGCATAAATGTCTTTACTATTTTGTTTTAAGGGAAAATATGGTTGTCAACTCCTTGAATTTTACAATAATTTTAATTATCGTCCCTAAACTTTTTTATTAGTTAAAGACGTTCCTGAACTATGTCTAAACATGCAATAACAGTCCTTATGTTAAATTTCTCAATAATTTTTGTAAAAAAAAAAAACACACTTTATTAGTAGAAGACATTGACAACAGTTTTCACTTTGTTTTAATTATAAAATATTTGAGCTTGTAATTTGTTAATATTTGAACTTGAAATATTATTTTGTAGTATTTTAAAATTTTATGAATGTACTAGAAAATGAATGTTGTTTTTAAGAATCTGAAGAGGGTGTGTTTGTTTTTATTTTTATTTTTTTTATAAATGAAAAAAAACTGTAAATGGCCCTGGGTATATCCATATCGTGCCGGGTACCAATTACCCATTAGGCAAGTAGGCCCAAAATATCTGATGGAGGAGAGATAAGGGGATAAGATACATTTAAAAAAAATCTCGGGTCAAAATTACAAAGATGCCCTTGTACTTTCTAGACCCATAACTCACTCAAACGACCTCCAATTTTTGTGTGCCGCCTGTCTACGAACTCGTGAGTTCGAGACCTACACGACGGTCCAAGAAAAACTTTCAAAAGTATTTCCAAACAAAAGGTGATTTCTGAGCGACCAAGGGAAACATTGTCCTTTTCTAAAATAAATTTCAAAAATTGCATAATTAAATATATGGGTCGTTACAATGAATTTCATTTCAGCCTTTCAATTAATTTCATAGGTCATGGTGAAGTGTCATTATTATGAGTAGTTGACCGAACACTCCAAACCCTTTTTTTTTTATGTAACTTCGACCCCAAAACATATTACGAGATTTATGCCTTTATAATAACATGGCTTAATTACACGGTGTAACGACCCGCCCCGCACGACAACCCTGGCCCCGACGGCATCGTTAGAGGAGTCCTTCCCCGGGCCTACAACCGACACAAAGGTATTGTCACTTGACCCTATTTGAAAATCCCCTAGCTGCAGCATCTTTGAGGACTCGAACTATGGACCAAGGCTTTTTATTCCCCTCAAGGAGGACACCTTAAGGGGGGAATTTGAAACGACCTGGACCAATTGGACGATTTTACACTAAGTTTTGGATGGGTTCGGGAGTCACGTTTTGACTTGCAGTGCTTTTGGGAATTTTTCTTGGGTCGTTGCGTAGGTCTTGAACTCACGAGTTCGTAGACAAGCGGCATACGAAAAACGGAGACCTGTTGAGATCGTTACGGGTCTAGAAGCTTCAGGGGCAGTTTGGTAATTTTGGAAAAAATTGAACTATAAATAGGATATTTTTCTCTCTTCGGGAGATTGGTCCATGTCAGTCTCTCTCTCCTACCCGACCCTCTCTGTGCAAACACCGAACCCCCCTTCTCATCAGACGGATTTCGGTCCGACTTGACCGAAACCAAGGCCGAGAGGGTTTTCCCCGCGACTCCACGAGCATTATTTATATATAATATAAAATAATTAGGTATTATTTATCATAGAATAATAAATATTTTTGATGTATTTTAAGAAAAATTATTTTATATATGATGCTACACTAATTTACCATACATACATTTAAAATTTCTAAATTTGTAACTGTTCTTTGCCTTATTTTCCTCTTTTGTTAATTTCTTTCTTTTCTTTTCTAACTACAAATATTCGTAAAATGTATTTACTCCATATTTTCAAAGGGTTCTGTATTTAATTTATATTTCCCTACTTATTTTTTTCATTTATGAATGTTTACAGTGATAGTAGAGCTTATGAATTTTCTCAAGTTATTATTTTCTTGGATTTAAGAGTATGAATTTATGATTCATAATGTACATATGAATTTATGATTCATAGTGTACATATGAATTTATGATTCATAGTGCATATACGAATTTATGATTCATAGTAGGAAGGTATGGTTGAGCTTGTGGGGAGGAGAGGAAAGTTAGTGGCCTTGGTTTGGGTCGAAATGGCCAAGAAATTTGGAGATGGTGGTGGTGTGTGTTTATGTGTATTTTTGGCTTGATGGAGAGAAGAATCGGGAGAGGGGAAGAGAAAAGTAGGCCCAAAATATCTGATGGAGGAGAGATAAGGGGATAAGATACCTTTAAAAAAAATCTCGGGTCAAAATTACAAAGATGCCCTTGTACTTTCTAGACCCATAACTCACTCAAACGACCTCTAATTTTTGTGTGCCGCCTGTCTACGAACTCGTGAGTTCGAAACCTACACGATGGTCCAAGAAAAACTTTCAAAAGTATTTCCAAACAAAAGGTGACTTCCGAGCGACCAAGGGAAAAATTGTCCTTTTCTAAAATAAATTTCGAAAATTGCATAATTAAATATATGGGTCGTTACAATGAATTTCATTTCAGCCTTTCAATTAATTTCATAGGTCATGGTGAAGTGTCATTATTATGAGTAGTTGACCGAACACTCCAAACCCTTTTTTTTTATGTAACTTCGACCCCAAAAAATATTACGAGATTTATGCCTTTATATTAACATGGCTTAATTACACGGTGTAATGACCCGCCCCGCACGACAACCCTGACCCTGGCGGCATCGTTAGAGGAGTCCTTCCCCCGGCCTACAACCGACACAAAGGTATTGTCACCTAGCCCCATTTGAAAATCCCCTAGCTGCATCATCTTTGAGGACTTGAACCATGGACCAAGGCTTTTTATTCCCCTCAAGGAGGACACCTTAAGGGGGGAATTTGAAACGACCCGGACCAATTGGACGATTTTACACTAAGTTTTGGACGGGTTCGGGAGTCACTTTTTGACTGGCAGTGCTTTTGGGAATTTTTCTTGGGTCGTTGCGTAGGTCTTGAACTCACGAGTTCGTAGACAAGCAGCATACGAAAAATGGAGACCTGTTGAGATCGTTACGAGTCTAGAAGCTTCAGGGGCAGTTTGGTAATTTTGGAAAAGTTTGAACTATAAATAGGATATTTTTCTCTCTTCGGGAGATTGGTCCATGTCAGTCTCTCTCTCCTACCCGACCCTCTCTGTGCGAACACAGAACCCCCCTTCTCATTGGACTGATTTCGGTCTGACTTGACCGAAACTAAGGTCGGGAGGGTTTTCCCCGCGACTCCACGAGCATCTTGGGGTCACCATTGAGGTGGGAGCACCGTCGTAGACGACAGACGGAGGAGGGAGGTGGACCGAAACTTTTCGGTCGATTTCCGGCCAAACCAGGTACGATATGGAACTTTGACCTTATTTTCGGATTCCTGGTGAAAAGTAGATGAATTTACATGTGTGGATCCTGAAAATCGGTTAAGAAATGAAGGAGTTGGAAGCTCGCCATAATGGCAATTTCTGGCGAGAAATTCCAGTTTCTAGCGAGGCGGACGGCGGTGGCGTGGCGACGCAACCGTCTTCTCCGGCGATGTCCGACGCTCAAAAAAAATTTATTTTGAGCACGGGTTTTTAGGATTTTCATATTGACGATGCTTGTATAAAATGTGCATTAATATATTTTTCTTTCGGAAGATACGTGGAAAATTTGATCTCTCTTTCATGCTCTTGAATTATCACGAATTTACCTTATAGGGATCTTCATGTTGATCATAGAAAATGCAATGGACAACACCCAAATATCTTGAAATTAAAGATCTAGTTAATATGATTTCCTAATCAATATAGAAAGTCATTCAAGTAGCAAAATTACTTCCTTGTTTAGAGATGATTGTTGACTTTATCCGTATACGTTAATCAACACGATTTCGGTCCAAATTAGCTTCAATCCCATCAATTTTGGATATGAATGATGAGACATGATTTTATCTTCTTTCCATGTTGATCTTTACCATATTATCTTCTGATTATCATGATTATCTTCCATAAATGGATGCAGACATGTGGACAATTGACTCTGATCCTTTTTTGTTTCCTTGTCCGGCTTTCACTACTTGGCAAATAATCAAATGCTATTTGGTTTACTTATTTGTTGCCTCCATTTATTTCTTTCCCATTGGATATAATTAATTTTTTTTCTTCAACATTCAGTACTACTATATAAGCAAACTACATACATTTCTGTGCAGCCAGTGAAATGCAAACACAAGACCTAAACAACATGATGTCCACAGCAGTTCCTAACAAGCCTCATGTTGTTTGCATCCCAGTTCCAGCCCAAGGCCACATAAAAACAATGCTCAAATTTGCAAAGCTCCTGCACAATAGAGGCTTCCACATCACTTTTGTCAACACCGATTACAACCACAAGCGATTTCTTGAATCTCTAGGCCCTAACTCCCTTGAAGGCTTGCCTGATTTTCGATTCGAAGCCATCCCAGATGGCCCTCCAGAGTCCAATGGAGATGTCACCAAAGATCTCACTTTGTTTTGTGATGCGGTTAGAAAACAAAATTTATTGGCTCCGTTTCGTGCCCTCCTCAAGAAACTCAACAAGGATGCCATTGCAACGTCGAGAAATCCTCCAGTGAGTTGCATAATTTCAGATGGTATGATGTCACCGTTCACAATCACAGCTGCTCAAGAAATTGGAACCCCTATAATATTGTTCTATACTGCTGGTGCATGCAGCTTGATGGGAACTAAACAATTTCGAGCTTTGGTCGAAAAAGGACTCGTGCCACTCAAAGGTTTATTTCTATCTATTGATTCTCCATTTCTGCGTCCTATCTATCGATCCTCGCTATTGGTTTATTTTTGTCTATTGATTATGCTTTCGATCGGTTTTTTTCTGTCTATTGATTCTAATTTCATTTACTCAACTTGAACATTGGCCGGCATTTATTAATTAACTCTTGCTTGTCTTCTAAACATGATGAAATTGAAATTTTTGGTGTTTTAGACGAGAGCTGTTTGACAAATGGGTATTTGGAGAAGGTGATAGATTGGATTCCAGGGATGAAGGATATCAGTTTAAAGGATCTCCCAAGTTCCCTTCGAACAACGAATCGTGATGACATCGTGTTTAACTTCATGATGGAAGCAACAGATAGAGCTCATGAAGCTTCAGCAGTTGTGGTTCAAAGTTTTAATGCCTTGGAGGAAGATGTTTTGAATGCTCTTCGGTCTATTCTGCCAATTGTTTATGCCATTGGCCCTCTTCAATTGCATCTCAATCAATTACCAAAAGACCCTTTGCATATGGGATATAGTTTATGGAAAGAAGAAACTGAATGCCTCGAGTGGCTAAACACAAAGCAACCAAACTCAGTTGTGTATGTCAACTTTGGAAGCGTAACAATCATGACACATGAACAACTTGTTGAATTTGGTTGGGGACTTGCAAACGCGAAGTTGCCCTTCTTTTGGGTCATTAGGCCTGATTTGGTTATTGGGAAATCGGCGATTTTGCCACCGGAGTTTGTGGAGGAAACTAAGGAAAGATGTCTAATTGCAAGTTGGTGCCCGCAAGAGCAAGTCCTTAACCACCCATCTGTTGGAGGGTTCTTGACACATAGCGGTTGGGGCTCAATCCTTGAGAGCTTGACGGCCGGAGTGCCTATGATCTGTTGGCCATTCTTTTCTGACCAGCAAACGAATTGTCGGTATACTTGCAACGAATGGGGCATTGGCATGGAGATTGATAACGATGTCAAGAGAGATGGAGTTGAGAAGCTTGTGAAAGAGTTGATGGAGGGAGAGAAGGGTAAGAAGATGAAAAGTAGGGTTTTGGAGTGGAAGAAACTTGCTGAAGAAGCTACTGGTCCTCATGGCTCTTCAACCACAGACTTTGAAGATTTAGTGAATCAAGTTCTATCAAGAAAAACCTAGCTAGATATCAAATTATTCACGCATAGTTTTGGCATATATGCACGTAACGAAACTATGAGGAAGTTTCTTGAAAATCTTTGAGTACTGTGTTTGACATTTCTCTTTTTAAATTAAAAGTAATGATTTCTTCTTCCATGTGCCAGTAATTATATGTTGGGGATGTTGATTCATGTTGTCATCACTTACCTTAATTTTTTGACTTGTAATGTCTCCTATTTCGGCTGCACTCCTTAATCTCCGAATTTTGACAATGACATTGATGTTGAAATTGTTGATGATGATTAATTCACATAAATATACATATTATTTTATTTTAATTATAAAATATTTGAATTTGTAATTTTATAATCTTTGAACTTGTTTTTAAGAATTTGGAGAGTGTGTTTGTTTTTTTCATAAATGACCAGAAAAAAAAACATTGCTATTTGAATAATGTTAATTAATCACACTTGATGTGACATTCTATTTACTATAAAAAATAAATACAAAATGATTTAATTTATGAAAATAACATCATTCATTGATTGACACATTAAATTGTTCAATTCATGTAGTCAATACACTTAATGTGACATTCTATTTACCACAAAAAATAGATACGAAGTGATTTAATTTATTAAAATAACATCATTAATTAATTGTCACGTTAAATGATTTAATTGATATAATCAATTAAAATAATTTAAATATCATTTCTCGCAAAATTAAAAAAACAAATAGTAAATTGCCTCGGATATATCCATACCCTGCAGGGTACCAATTACTCATGGACAGGGTATGGGTATACCCTTAAAATTAACCATGGCTTGTATATGGGTATAAGCCCAACTATCATCCGTACCACCTATTCATCGCAGTCACTAGTACTACAGTCCTATCGATAAATGAGAGTGGAGGGTTGCGTCTGTTCCTATAAATCGTGGGTCCGTTCCTCTATAATCAATTTAATATTTAAATATGGAAGGTAGTGGCTGTAAGTTGCTGTGCTAATATTCTCAATTGAGATATTTTCTTAAGGAAAATTCAATATAACCCTACATTTAAAGAGTTCTCTCCTCAACCATTTTTTTTACGGTGAAAGTAACAATTCTTCTTTTAATATCGTAGATATGTAGAAAAAAATTTATCTATCTTTCCAGCCTTTAAAATCTTTATTGGCTCCACTTTTGTAGTGCGGTTGCATGTGCATTATTTGGCCAGACATATGAATGATTAGCCTCTGTTTAACTGACGATGTATACGATAATTGAGTTTTAATTAGCTGGATTAATTATGGTCTATTACATTAAAAACACAAGAAAAGACAGAAAGGTTATCATTCAATTTGTTTGGGTTAAAAGCCACATAAAGTATGGTAGACGGTTGCGTACAGCGAGTGTGGCCCCCCAAAATTGAAAAACTCATTTGGTGAGGTGACCCCTTTTATGTGATAATGGAGTAAAGTGAGATAATTGGAAGGGTAAGGGCTCATTTCAAAGGGGTTTTGGAGAGGAAAAGTCATGGTCATCGAAGTGTCGAACAGAGGTTTTGTAATTGGAGGTTGCTCTTCATAATGATGTCCTGGTTCGAAGCTTTGAGATGGTGGTTGAGGTTGCTCTTTGGCGCCGACATAGAAGGGAGACGAAGCGAGATGAAGATGATGGGCATATACCAATGGCGATCGGTATTCATGAGTTAATTTTGTCCAAATTAATAGTCTGAAATTTAGATGGATAATTTTTTATCCATCATTTAATAGGTAGAGTATGAATATCTAATATACTCATTAAGTAAAAAACTCTTTCCTTATCCATCAACCAACACTACAAGAAATTAAACTTTGCCCGACAACATTTTGCCCGACGAAGGACATTTCGACACGTAAAGTAGGTTGGCCCAGCGAAAAAAACACTTTGTATGTAGGGCTAAACCTGATCAAATCTTGCCCTACCAACAAATTAATAGGGTGAAGTACATTCGTGGGGCTAGATTTTGGTGGGAAACAAATGTTTTTGGCACGTAATTTTGATGACTGCTTGGCCCGACGATTCTATTTGTAGGGCAAGGATGTTTCGTGAGGCAAGATTTTGGCGCAAAGAAAACGTTGTTTGCTCGTAAAATTGGAGAGTTAGCCCTATGATTTTTTTATCTTCGTCGTGCAAATGACCACATATTTTCGTCGGGCAGCGTTTTCCTTCGTAGGGCAAGTTTGAGCGTTAACCACATGAAATTATCTGTCCAACAAATTGCCCGACGACTTTTTTAAAGCTTTGCCTGACCAACATATTTGTCGGTCAAAGTGTTAAATACTATAACATATAACACAACCTTCTTCTTCCTTCTTTCTCTGCATTTTCTGCTCTCTCTCTCTCTCTATAATACCAAACTCCATCAATATCTCATCTCTATTTTCACTACCAATCTCTCCATCTTTCTCTCTCAAACACCAAACTCCATCAAATACCAATTTTGAAGGTTTGAGAAATATAATTTTTTAGTTTTGTGATTTTTTTGTTGATTGGAAACTAATTATTTTTTGTGTTTTAGGAAATTTGTGATTGATTTGGAGGAATAGTAAAGAGGTATGTCTGTTTGCCTCCCAATATAATTTTCGTAAGAATTTTGGATATATAAATATGTTAGAAAATTGTGTATAAATTGTGGAAAATGTGTAGCAGTTGTGTATAATTTGTGGAAAATTGTGGGAAAAATATGTTAGGAATTAATTAAAGAGGTATGTGTATAAATTGTGGAAAATGTGTTATGTGATTTTTTAGGAAATTAGAAATATGTTAGAAAATTTGAAAATGTGTTAGGAAATTAAAAAATTAGAAAATCGTAAACTCTGTGATATGCGTCATTATTTAAAATTTAACCAAATAGCCTTTTAGGCTTTGGATATATAGATATAGATGATCTGGTGGTGATCTAGTAGTGGTTCTCAAGTTCAATCCAGAGATGATTATCCATGTGGGTATATATTGGTTCTTAAGTTTTTTCTTTTTTTTTATACAAGGATATTGGGCTAAGGGGATTACATATATAAACATTGAGTATTGAAAAAATTGTAAGAAATAAATTGAAAAAATTGTAAGAAATAAATTGAAAAAATTGTAAGATCTTTTACTCAAAATAACAACGAATGATCGAATATTGAAAAAATTGTAAGATTTTATCTACCTGAACAACAAAATTTTGAGCTTCTCATCTCATGAGCCATGCTTAAAACCTTTTTCCCAAGCTTAAATCCCTCATTTTTGTAGGTGTCACTTACTACTAGGATCACAACCCACAATGTAGAAATTTTACCAATGAACATATATATGATAGAGATTAATTTAATATATAACATTGGTAATTTAGTACGATAATATATTTTTTATTTGTTGGTAACAAAATGGATGAAGACCTTATCCTATTAGAATTCAAATAACTCAAAATAAATTCTTCAAAAAAGTAAGCTGAGATAATATGGATTTTTATTTTGGAAGGAACAAGAAGATAATATGACTTTTATTAAATTATTGGGGTAATAGAGGAAAATAAAATTAATATTTTTTAAAAAATAAATAAAATTCTTACTAGAAATCTAAGTGGATTAATTTCAAAATTAACTTAAAATTAGACAAATATATAATTAATTCTTTATTTTTTAAAGTTATATGTAGTTTTTAGTTTGTACGTGTTTGTCTAAACAAGTTCATCTCTTGATGATTAATTACTTGACGTCTTCGACTATCTCAGTTATCAAATTATTCACGCATAGTGCGGTTGCATGTGCATTATTTGGCCAGAGATATGAATAATTAACCTCTGTTTAACTGACGATGTATACGATAATTGAGTTTTAATTACCTGGATTAATTATGATCTATTACTGTAAAAACACAAGAAAAGACAAAAAGGTTATCATTCAATTTGTTTGGGTTAAAAGCCACATAAAGTATGGTAGACGGTTGCGTACATCGCGTGTGGCCCCCCAAAATTGAAAAACCCATTTGGTGAGGTGACCCCTTTTATGTGATAATGGAGTAAAGTGAGATTATTGGAAGGGTAGGGGCTCATTTCAAAGGGGTTTTGGAGAGGAAAAGTCATGGTCATTGAAGTGTCGAACAGAGGTTTTGTAATTGGAGGTTGCTCTTCATAACAATGTCCTGGTTCGAAGCTTTGAGATGGTGGTTGAGGTTGCTCTTTGGCGCCGACAGAGAAGGGAGACAAAGCGAGATGAAGATGATGGTGGTTTTAGGTTTGTGAGAAGAGGATGGCAATGAGATCGAAGGTGAAGAGGTGGGGGTTGGGTAATTTGGTTGAAGGCGAGAATTGGGAGGGTTGGTGTGGATTGGGGAATAATTTTTTTCTTTTAAGGTAATTGTTTTAATTTTTTGACAAAATACACCCCTTCTAACTTCCGTTAGTAACAAAATATAATTTTTGGTGCAACGGAGCTGACAGAAGGGGGGTTCTGGCAGCACATTGTTACGATTTCGCGTTTGGGAAGCAAATTGAGACTCGAAGTCTGATTCGGGGAGCATTTTGAGTAATAAGCTTATATTTGTAGGCATGTAAAGCTCCATGTAAGGACCCTTCCCGAATTTTCCCTCGAAACCCGGAAAGAACCCTTATCCCATCTGACAGCTCTTTACTTCAAAATTTAAACACCAGAAATACCCTTTGTTCTGGAATAATTTTTATTAAACCTTACAGGGTTCCCGACAAAACCTCTGTACTTACTGACCACTCATACCTGTTAGACGCAGGATAGTATACTAGTAAAAACCAAAACCTCGGAATAGTGGTGGTCCAAATAGGAATACCCTATGTCACCAAACGTCAGTAGGTCAGACACTGCTGACATCTCTACTGGAATACCACAAGACAACAGACTAGTCAAATACTTGTGAACCAACCTTAATTCGTCCCTCTGGGTCACCGCCCACACCAACCCACTGACCCGGCTGACGAAGTATTTTCATAGGTTGATTAAGCCCATGACCATTGTCGTCTGTTTCATATTAGAGCCGGATATATCCTCGGCTATCATATCGTATCATCAGCCGGTATAACCTTCGGCTATCATAACATATCAGTCGGCATATCTCTCGACTATCCTGTCCCTAGCCACCAGGGTATCCCTTGGGGTGTGCTAGTCATGTATTATATCATATCAGTCGGCATATATCTCGACTATCATATCATATCAGTCGGCATCTCTCGACTATCATAACATATCAGTCGGCATCTCTCGACTATCATATCATATCAGTCGGCATCTCTCGACTATCATATCCCTAGCCACCAGGGTATCCCTTGGGGTGTGCTAGTCATGTATTATATCATATCAGTCGGCATATATCTCGACTATCATATCATATCAGTCGGCATCTCTCGACTATCATAACATATCAGTCGGCATCTCTCGACTATCATATCATATCAGTCGGCATAGTCGGCATCTCTCGACTATCATAACATATCAGTCGGCATAGTTGACATCTCTCGACTATCATATCATATCAGTCGGCATCTCTCGACTATCATAACATATCAGTCGGCATCTCTCGACTATCATAACATATCAGTCGGCATAGTCGGCATCTCTCGACTATCATAACATATCAGTCGGCATCTCTCGACTATTATAACATATCAATCGGCATAGTCGGCATCTCTCGACTATCATATCATATCAGTCGGCATCTCTCGACTATCATATCCCTAGCCACCAGGGTATCCCTTGGGGTGTGCTAGTCATGTATTATATCATATCAGTCGGCATATATCTAGACTATCATATCATATCAGTCGGCATCTCTCGACTATCATAACATATCAGTTGGCATCTCTAGACTATCATATCATATCAGTCGGCATAGTCGGCATCTCTCGACTATCATATCATATCAGTCGGCATAGTCGGCATCTCTCGACTATCATAACATATCAGTCGGCATAGTCGGCATCTCTCGACTATCATAACATATCAGTCGGCATAGTCGGCATCTCTCGACTATCATAACATATCAGTCGGCATAGTCGACATCTTTCGACTATCATATCATATCATATCATTATATTGGAGGTTCACCGGGTTCACCGTTAATAACGGATCCTCGTCCCGAGTCCTAGCCTCCCTCAATTTGACCAAATCCGATAAACTCATGTAACAGGGTCAAAACCCAAATCATTGACTCTATAATCTCCTCGTCAAAACGATATCAAAATCGAGTCTAAAACCATGATGTTTCTCAAATCACACTTTCACAGTAATAGTGGGAAACATGTATACAATAATCATTTCTCAAAATACAGCAATGCAATGCCACAATACATAACAGTATTTAAACAAGGATATTTGAATGCATGTATTTCAGTTTATAAAACAAAGTCCAGTCACAAACATCAACCGACCCTTAATTCAAGGACGCTCTAGCCCAAGCAACACATGCACAATAATGTCCCAACTACCTTGACTTCCCGAGCTCAAAACCCGCTAATACGGTCAACTATTACCGCTGGGATTGCCCAAAACCACCTCTAAATGACGTCTGATCAACCTCAAACCTGTACCAACAGATTCGGAACGTCGAAAACTAGTTACCACGCGCCGCCGTGACCTCAGTCTCTGCCCCACGCGCCGCCACGCGCCGCCGGAAGGTCGGTACACGCACCCACGCACGCTCACGCGCCGGTCACGCGCTACTACAATGTTCACGCGCCTGGACCGGTCCAACCCGGTCCGGCTCAACCTGACCCGGTCCAACTCGACCTGACCGGTTCACTCAACCCGACCGGTCACCGGTGACTCGCCGGAGAAGACGACCGGACGCCGTCACCGTCGCCGGAGGCTGGACGGAGAAGATGACCGGACCGCCACCTCCGCCGCCGTCTGGTTCGCCGGAATCCCCCATTTCCGGCCGAAACTACCAGTTTTCTAACTTCTTCATTTCTTAACCGTTTTTCACGATCTATACATGGAAATTTATCTACTTTTCACCAGGAATCCAAATATGAGTTCAAAGTTCCGAGATCGTACCTGGTTTGGCCGGAAAACGGCCGAGAAGTTTCGGTTCACCTCCCTCCTCCGTCCGTCACCTAAGGCGGTGCTCCCGCTCCAATATCTACCCCAAAATGCTCGTGGGGTCCCGGGGATGATCCTCCCGACCTTGGTTTCACTCAACTCGGATCGAAATCCGTCCGATGAAAATCAAGCTTTGTGTTCACACGGGGGGGTTTTCGGGTAGGAGAGAGAGAGCCCATATTGACCAACCTGCCGAGGAGAGAGAAAATATCTACTATATAGTTCCAACTTCTCCAAAATTACCAAACTGCCCCTGAAGCTTCTAGACCCGTAACGAACTCACCGGGTCTCCGTTTTCCGCGTGCCGCCTGTCTACAAACTCGTGAGTTCGAGACCTACGCAACGACCTTAGAAAAATTCCCAAAAGTCTTGCCAGTCAAAAAGTGACTCCCGAACCCATCCAAAACTGAGGGTAAAATTGTCCAATCCTCAAAATAGTTTAATTTCTGGTCCGGGTCGTTACAATCTACCCTCCTTAAGAAATTTCGTCCCCGAAATTCATTCCTAACCATGAAACAATGAGGATATTGTGCCCGCATTAGTTCCGCGATTTCCCACGTGGCCTGCTCCACGTTATAATTCCTCCACAACACTTTAACTAGAGGAAAAGTCTTTCTGCGAAGTACCTTTTCCTTTAAATATAGAATTTGCACCGTCACTTTATTTAACTGCCGGTAGTCGATACACAATATCAGACCACCATCGTTTTTCCTCACAATTAATACCGGCGCACCCCATGGTGAAACACTTGGGCGAATAAATCCCATATTCACCAAGTCCTGCAATTGAGTCTTTAACTCTCGTAATTCTGCCGGTGCCATCCTGTACGGTGCCTGTGAGATAGGTTGAGTACCTAGTAAAAGCTCGATTGTGAACTCAATCTCACGGTGTTGTGGTAATCCTGGAAGATCATCTGGAAACACATCAGAGAACTCACTCACCACAGGAATATTTTCCCCTCTCATCGGAGTATTCCGAGCATCTATCACATGAGCCAAGTAACCCTCACAACCTTTTCTCAACAATCTCTCAGCTGTTAACGCTGATATTACTCCATAGGGTAGTACCCTATGATCTCTCCGAAATGTAAAATTCGGTAATCTTGGACTCCGAAAAAACCACTGTCTTATCATAACAGTCTATGGAGGCATGATGCATGGACAACCAATCCATCCCCTGAATCCCATCAACTCAAAAATATCTAAGGGGATTAAATCTGCCTCCAAACCATGGTCTTCAACCATCACCGGACAACTGCGAATCACTAGGTTCGCCACTAACATATCTCCGGTAGGAGTACTAATACCCATGTCCCAACCAATTGGAGACAATTCTTTATCCGCAAACAGTGCAAAACCCCGAGAAATATAAGAATGAGTTGCTCCCGGATCTAATAAAACGCAAGCATTGCGGTTAAAAATAGATAATGTACCCGTGACCACATCCGGTGCTACTCGAGCTTCCTGTTGCGTCATGGCAAAAACTCGAGCTGGTGTACCAGAAGATCGACCACGATCCCCATACCTGCCTCTAGGCCTGTTGGTGCCACTAGCTCTACCAGCCCCACCGAAATAGGTCTGCCTCCCAGCTGCAGTATCAAACATCTGTCCTGTACTCGGGCTAGGATCAGTCGCGCCACGACTAAAGGAACTACTGCCCGGACGTCGTTGTGGACAGAATCTCTTGATGTGACCAGTCTCCCCACAGAAATAACAAACGGAATCACTGAAGCCACTAGATCTGCCACCCTGTCTCCTGTTGAACTACACTGAGGCACCCCTAGGCTGTGCATAAGATTGTCGTGTCTGACCAGCTCCGCCACTGCCTGTACTAGATCTCCCAGAAGATCCAGAACTATGACTACCTCTTTTTGATGGTCCCTGACTAGAGGTTCTGGCAGTCCAGTGATCTCGACGTGTCCTGCACCCATTGTACTGCTGTGGAATTGGGAAACCCAAACTCAACTCTACTCGAGCTGCAGCATCAGCCAAAGTCCTCAAGGAAGTGTGGTCCATAGACGTAACTGCTGACCGAATCTCACTCCGCAGTCCACTCTCAAATCTGTGGCACTTGTCTGACCCGGTCGCTACCAACGTCGGTGCAAAGCGACTCAGCACTATGAATCTCTGTTCATACTAGACCACCGTCATGTCTCCTTGCTGTAAATGCAAGAACTCGGCCTCCTTAACGTTCCGGTGTGAGCGAGGGTAAAACTGCTCCAAGAAGCGTTCCCAGAAAGTCTGCCAAGTAAGCGTATGGACATTCCAGCTTGACACCTCCAATGAGTGCCACCAGTGGCAAGCAGAACCACCTAGTAAAAATGTAGTCAACAAGACTCTGTCTCTTAGAGGACATCTCATAATCAAAAACACCATCTCCAAGCGAGTAATCTACTCCTCAGCCTCATCTGGGCTAGACTCGCCCATAATTATCGCCACCCCCATTCTCTGGGCTCTCTCAATATCAGAGACTTCATGAGAAGTCCTATCCTGGATTACAGAAGCTAAAGTCTGACCCAGCTGTTCCAGTGTCTGCCACAACTCAGGCTCCACTGCAGGTTCATGGTCATCTCCACCATTCCCCGACCGTTGACGAAACTCACGTCTCGGAGGCATCTTGTTAACCGAAATCCATAAATAATTTGCACACAAGTGTGCAGTCTGCAGGAAGTTAACCTAGAGCTCTGATACCACTTGTAAGGACCCTTCCCGAATTTTCCCTCGAAACCCGGAAAGAACCCTTATCCCATCTGACAGCTCTTTACTTCAAAATTTAAACACCAGAAATACCCTTTGTTCTGGAATAATTTTTATTAAACCTTACAGGGTTCCCGACAGAACCTCTGTACTTACTGACCACTTATACCTGTCAGACGCAAGATAGTATACTGGTCAAAACCAAAACCTCGGAATAGTGGTGGTCCAAATAGGAATACCCTATGTCACCAAACGTCAGTAGGTCAGACACTGCTGACATCTCTACTGGAATACCACAAGACAACAGACTAGTCAAATACTTGTGAACCAACCATAATTCGTCCCTCTGGGTCACCGCCCACACCAACCCACTGACCCGGCTGACGAAGTATTTTCATAGGTTGATTAAGCCCATGACCATTGTCGTCTGTTTCATATTAGAGCCGGATATATCCTCGGCTATCATATCGTATCATCAGCCGGTATAACCTTCGGCTATCATAACATATCAGTCGGCATATCTCTCGACTATCCTGTCCCTAGCCACCAGGGTATCCCTTGGGGTGTGCTAGTCATGTATTATATCATATCAGTCGGCATATATCTCGACTATCATATCATATCAGTCGGCATCTCTCGACTATCATAACATATCAGTCGGCATCTCTCGACTATCATATCATATCAGTCGGCATCTCTCGACTATCATATCCCTAGCCACCAGGGTATCCCTTGGGGTGTGCTAGTCATGTATTATATCATATCAGTCGGCATATATCTCGACTATCATATCATATCAGTCGGCATCTCTCGACTATCATAACATATCAGTCGGCATCTCTCGACTATCATATCATATCAGTCGGCATAGTCGGCATCTCTCGACTATCATAACATATCAGTCGGCATAGTCGACATCTCTCGACTAGCATATCATATCAGTCGGCATCTCTCGACTATCATAACATATCAGTCGGCATATTCGGCATCTCTCGACTATCATAACATATCAGTCGGCATAGTCGGCATCTCTCGACTATCATAACATATCAGTCGGCATAGTCGGCATCTCTCGACTATCATAACATATCAGTCGACATCTCTCGACTATTATAACATATCAATCGGCATAGTCGGCATCTCTCGACTATCATATCATATCAGTCGGCATCTCTCGACTATCATATCCCTAGCCACCAGGGTATCCCTTGGGGTGTGCTAGTCATGTATTATATCATATCAGTCGGCATATATCTCGACTATCATATCATATCAGTCGGCATCTCTCGACTATCATAACATATCAGTTGGCATCTCTAGACTATCATATCATATCAGTCGGCATAGTCGGCATCTCTCGACTATCATAACATATCAGTCGGCATAGTCGGCATCTCTCCACTATCATAACATATCAGTCGGCATAGTCGGCATCTCTCGACTATCATAACATATCAGTCGGCATAGTCGGCATCTCTCGACTATCATAACATATCAGTCGGCATAGTCGACATCTTTTGACTATCATATCATATCATATCATTATATTGGAGGTTCACCGGGTTCACCGTTAATAACGGATCCTCGTCCCGAGTCCTAGCCTCCCTCAATTTGACCAAATCCGATAAACTCATGTAACAGGGTCAAAACCCAAATCATTGACTCTATAATCTCCTCGTCAAAACGATATCAAAATCGAGTCTAAAACCATGATGTTTCTCAAATCACACTTTCACAGTAATAGTGGGAAACATGTATACAATAATCATTTCTCAAAATACAGCAATGCAATGCCACAATACATAACATTATTTAAACAAGGATATTTGAATGCATGTATTTCAGTTTATAAAACAAAGTCCACTCACAAACATCAACCGACCCTTAATTCAAGGACGCTCTAGCCCAAGCAACACATGCACAATAATGTCCCAACTACCTTGACTTCCCGAGCTCAAAACCCGCTAATACGGTCAACTATTACCGCTGGGATTGCCCAAAACCACCTCTAAACGACGTCTGATCAACCTCAAACCTGTACCAACAGATTCGGAACGTCGAAAACTAGTTACCACGCGCCGCCGTGACCTCAGTCTCGGCCCCACGCGCCGCCACGCGCCGCCGGAAGGTCGGTACACGCACCCACGCGCGCTCACGCGCCGGTCACGCGCTACTACAGTGTTCACGCGCCTGGACCGGTCCAACCCGGTCCAGCTCAACCTGACCTGGTCCAACTCAACCCGACCGGTTCACTCAACCCGACCGGTCACCGGTGACTCGCCGTAGAATACGACCGGACGCCGTCACCGTCGCCGGAGATTGGCTGAGAAGATGACCGGACCGCCACCTCCGCCGCCGTCTGGTTCGCCGGAATCCCCCATTTCCAGCCGAAACTACCAGTTTTCTAACTTCTTCATTTCTTAACCGTTTTTCACGATCTATACATGGAAATTTATCTACTTTTCACCAGGAATCCGAATATGAGGTCAAAGTTCCGAGATCGTACCTGGTTTGGCCGGAAAACGGCCGAGAAGTTTCGGTTCACCTCCCTCCTCCGTCCGTCGCCTACGGCGGTGCTCCCGCTCCAATATCTACCCCAAAATGCTCGTGGGGTCCCGGGGATGATCCTCCCGACCTTGGTTTCACTCAACTCGGATCGAAATCCGTCCGATGAAAATCAAGCTTTGTGTTCACACGGGGGGGTTTTCGGGTAGGAGAGAGAGAGCCCATATTGACCAACCTGCCGAGGAGAGAGAAAATATCTACTATATAGTTCCAACTTCTCCAAAATTACCAAACTGCCCCTGAAGCTTCTAGACCGTAACAAACTCACCGGGTCTCCGTTTTCCGCGTGCCGCCTGTCTACGAACCCGAGAGTTCGAGACCTACGCAACGACCTTAGAAAAATTCCCAAAAGTCTTGCCAGTCAAAAAGTGACTCCCGAACCCATCCAAAACTGAGGGTAAAATTGTCCAATCCTCAAAATAGTTTAATTTCTGGTCCGGGTCGTTACACTCCAAGTCTGTCCAAGTGTAAAAGTCCATGATTGACTAATATTGAGATGAGCTAATCAATCACCTCATTAATTCTTATTTTTCGTTTTGAAAAGAAAAAGAATTTGAATCGAACGTACTCTTGTTATAGACTATGAGCTATCAGATTCAGCTTATATTAATTAGGGCCGGCATGACAAGGTGCAAAGCCAAGAGAAGATACCTTGTCCTACTTTGCATCTTCTCTTTTATTTTCTTTACCATTACTTTCCTAAATTTGGCTTTCATATATTGACTTATTGAACATATGAATGCATCACTTACTTTTTTAAGATTTTTTACACAAGATCATTCAACTAGGTTGAAAAGTAAAGCTCACAACCACTATATAAGCAAACGACATACATTTGTGAAAGCACTGAAATGCAAACACAACCTAAGCAAAATGGCTTGCACTGCAGTTCCTAATAGGCCTCATGCCGTTTTCATCCCAATTCCAGCTCAAAGCCACATAAAAGCAATGCTTAAATTTGCAAAGCTACTCCACCAAAGAGGCTTTCACATCACCTTTGTCAACACCGAGTTCAACCACAAGCGACTTCTTAAATCTCTAGGCCCTAACTCCCTTCAAGGCTTGCCTGATTTCCAATTCGAAGCCATCCCAGATGGCCTTCCAGAGTCCAATGAAGATGCCACCCAAGATGTCACTTTGATTTGTGATGCGGTCAGAAATCAAAATTTCTTGGCTCCGTTTCGTGCCCTCCTCAAGAAACTCAACAAGGATGCCATAGCAACGTCGAAAAATCCTCCAGTGAGCTGCATAGTTGCAGATGGTTTAATGTCACAATTCACAATCATAGCTGCTCAAGAAATTGGAACCCCTATAGTATTGCACTATACTATTGCTGCATGCACCTTGATGGGACTTAAACAATATCGAGCTTTGGTCGAAAAAGGACTCATACCACTCAAAGGTTTGTTTCTATCAATTGATTTTCTATTTCTGCTTTATGTCTATCGACTCTGTCTACTGTTTTGTTTATTCTGTCTATTGATTTTGCTTTCATTCACTTTGTTGTAAATAAAGAAATTTTCACACTCCAATTTTGACCTTATGCACTTTTCAATGAGTTTTTTTGTATCTAACTATTGATTCTGCTTTCATTTACTCAACTGGAAGACTGGCCGACCGACATATATTGATTAAGTCTTGCTTGTCTTCTGAACCTAATGAAAATGAAATTTTTGGTGCTGTAGATGAGAGCTATTTGACAAATGGGTATTTGGAGACGGTGATAGATTGGATTCCAGGGATGAAGGATATCCGTTTAAAGGATCTCCCAAGCTTCCTTCGGACGACAAATCCCGATGACATCATTTTTAACCTCATGTTGGAAGCAACAGACAGAGTTAATGAAGCTTCAGCAGTAGTAGTTCACAGTTTTGATGCCTTGGAGAAAGATGTTTTGGATGCTCTTTCATCTATGCTTCCACCTGTCTATGCCATTGGTCCTCTTCAATTGCATCTCAATCAATTACCAAAAGACCCTTTGAACATGGGATATAGTTTATGGAAAGAAGAAACTGAATGCCTAGAGTGGCTAAACACTAAGCAACCAAACTCAGTTGTGTATGTCAACTTTGGAAGTATAACAGTCATGACATCGGAACAACTTGTTGAATTTGGCTGGGGACTTGCAAACACTAAGTTGCCCTTCTTTTGGGTCATTAGGCCTGATTTGGTGGTTGGGAAATCGGCGATTTTGCCACCAGAGTTTGTGGAGGAAATTAAGGAAAGAAGTCTAATTGCGAGTTGGTGCCCACAAGAGCAAGTCCTTAACCACCCATCAGTCGGAGGGTTCTTGACTCACAGCGGTTGGGGTTCAACCATTGAGAGTCTGACGGCGGGAGTGCCTATGATTTGTTGGCCGTTTTGTGCCGACCAGCAAACAAACTGTCGGTATACTTGCAACGAATGGGGTATTGGCATGGAGATTGATAATGTTGTCAAGAGGGATGGAGTTGAGAAGCTTGTGAAAGAGTTGATGGAGGGAGAGAAGGGTAAGAAGATGAAAAATAGGATTTTGGAGTGGAAGAAACTGGCTGAAGAAGCCACTGGTCCTCATGGCTCTTCAACCACAAACTTTGAAAATTTAGTGAATCAAGTTCTATCAAGAAAAACCTAGCTAGATGTCATTCATAAGAACAAGAAGTGATTAATTTTTACATTCATTTTTCTTTTTTGCATTTTTAGTTTATTTTTGTTCAGAAATTCTGGTTTTCATTTTTTTTTATATAACAGTTTAAAAAATGAGTAAAATGTTTTTTTATTGTCTAAAAAAATTCATCTCTCTTGATCTTGATGATTAATTACTTGCCGTCTTTGACTAGCTGTATCAGTAATCAAATTATTCACGCATAGTTTTTGGCATATATATGCACTAATCATGGATTATATAATATATATACAGAATAACAGAAGAAATATTTTATACCTTTTTTCAACAAAGTTTCTTGAAAAACTTTAGTATTGTCTTTGACGTTTCTCTTTTTAAATTAAAAGTAATAATTTCTTCTTCCATGCCAGTAAGTATATGTTAGAGATATTGATTCATGTTGTCGTCACTTACCTTAATTTGTTGACTTGTATTCTCTCCTATTTTCGGCTGCGCTCCTTAATCTCCGACTTTTGGGGATGGGCATATACCAATGGCGATCGGTATTCATGAGTTAATTTTGTCCAAATTAATAGTCTGAAATTTAGATGGATAATTTTTTATCCATCATTTAATGGGTAGAGTATGGATATCCTATTTACTCCTTAAGTAAAAAACTCGTCCTTTATCCATCAACCAACATTACAAGAAATTAAACGTTGCCCGACAATATTTTGCCGGACAAAGGACATTTCGTCACGTAAAGTAGGTTGGCCCGACAAAAAAAACACTTTGTATGTGTTAGAGTTAGTTTAGTTTGTTAAAGTTAGTTAGGTTGTTAGAGTTAGTTGAGTTTTGTTAGAGTCGGTTAGAAGAATTAATTTTACTTACAGCTCTAAATAAGGGTCTTAGAGTCATATATAAATAGGCTATATTGTTAGTCATTGTTACTTAGGATTCATAATGATAATATACTTCTTTTTGCTCTCAAACTCTCTCAAATATCTTCTGCTTTCTTGCCTTGTTCTCTTGTTCTTCAATCCAATACCATTTCCAACAGTATGTAGGGCTAAACCTGATCAACTCTTGCCCTACCAACAAATTAATAGGGCAAAGTACATTCGTGGGGCTAGATTTTGGTGGGAAACAAATTTTTTTGGCACGTAATTTTGATGACATGGCTCGACGATTCTATTTGTAGGGCAAGGATGTTTCGTGGGGCAAGATTTTGGCGCAAAGAACACGTTTTTTGTGCGTAAAATTGGAGAGTTAGCCCTATGAATTTTTATCTTCATCGTGCAAATGACCACATATTTTCGTCGGGCAGCGTTTTCCTTCGTAGGGCAAGTTTGAGCGTTGACCACTTGAAATTATCTGTCCAACACATCGGCCGGCGACTTTTTTAAAGGTTTGCCTGACCAACATATGTGTCGGTCAAAGTGTTAAATACTATAACATATAACACAACCTTCTTCTTCCTTTTTTCTCTGCATTTTCTGCTCTCTCTCTCTCTCTCTCCCTCTCTCTCTATAATACCAAACTCCATCAATATCTCATCTCCATTTTCACTACCAATCTCTCCCTCTTTCTCTCTCAAACACCAAACTCCATCAAATACTAATTTTGAAGGTTTGAGAAATATAATTTTTTAGTTTTGAAATATTTTTGTTGATTGGAAACTAATTATTGTTTGTGTTTTAGGAAATTTGTGATTGATTTGGAGGAATACTAAAGAGGTATGTGTGTTTGCCTTCCAATATAATTTTCGTAAGAATTTTGGATATTTAAATATGTTAGAAAATTGTGTATAAATTGTGGAAAATGTGTAGCAGTTGTGTATAATTTGTGAAAAATTGTGGGAAAAATATGTTAGGAATTAATTAAAGTGGTATGTGTATAAATTGTGGACAAGTGTTTTGTGATTTTTTAGGAAATTAGAAATATGTTAGGAAATTAAAAAATTAGAAAATTAGAAAATTAAAAAATTAGAAAATTGTAAACTCTGTGATATGCGTAATTATTAAAAATTTAACCAAATAGCCTTTTGGACTTGGGCTTGAAAGATTTTATCTACCTGAACAACAAAATGTTGAGCTTCTCATCTCAAGAGTCATGCTTAAACCTTTTTCCCAAACTTAAATCCCTCATTTTTGTAGGTGTCACTTATTACTAGGATCGCAGTGCACAATGTAGAAATTTTACCAATGAACATCTGATAAAGTTTAATTTAATATATAACATTGGTAATTTAGTACGATAATATATTTTTTATTTGCTGGTAACAAAATGGATGAAGACCTTATCCTATTAGAAATCAAATAACTCAAAATAAATTCTTTAAAAAAGTAAGCTGAGATAATATGGATTTTTATTTTGGAAGGAACAAGAAGATAATATGACTTTTATTAAATTATTGGGGTAATATAGGAAAATAAAATTAATATTAAAAAAAAAATGCTTATTAATTTCAATGTTAACTATTAAAATTGGACTAATATATAATTAATTCTTTATTTTTTTAAGTTATATATAGTTTTTAGTTTGTACATGTTTGTATACTTTTCCATGTACGTAAATTTCTTCGCGCTAGTTCATCCTTCTAATGTCCATTATATTTCCCGTTTTTATCTCTAAGAAAAAAAACAAAAAAACTATCAAACATATGCCCTTCGACCAAAAAAAATAAAACATATATATTCCCTAAATTGTTGGCATAACCCGTATGAATATGCAATCTTAAAATTACCTAGAAAGGGAAATAATAAAGTCTGGCCACTGATAATGGTGACTTATGTGGGCAAAGGTCATATAAATGCCCAGTTTTCTTTGGAGTGCGCTTAGGATTCGTTTGGTGAGTTGAATTAGAAGATCGTGATGCGGATGTGGAAGTGCTTATATCAACAAAACCACACAATGAAAGAACGTGTGAGAAAAAGGATAAATACAAGGAACTCTTGGTGCTCAAAGAGCAATAATTAATATTTTTAATAAAAACAAAGTCCCATAAACATCTAAATTACATTACCTACACAGTAGAAATAATCTAAGACTCAAATTAGGAATAAAAATACATAAAGAAAGCAAGAAATTAAATTAGCAACAAATCTCAAAATACCCAACACGTCCCCTTTCCCTTCCTTGGTTCCTCCCCTCTCTGCGAGAAACCCATAACCCTCATCCTCCTATTAGCCCTATTTCTTCGATTGTCCCGGACAAATCTCCCAAGACCCTGCTCGCGATAATCCACCCATCCCCTCGAAAGCGTCGAACAAGAACCCCCACCAATCTCCGAATCGCAATACGGCAATAGGGCAATCGCAAGAGAAGTACGAACTGCACCCATCGAGAAGCCATCGAAACCAACAACCACACCAGAGAATCCCAATCCTCAATCGAAACTCTCAAAACTATATTGTAGTGCACGCTTGGATCGATACACCTCAAAACCCACACACTGCAAGTCACACTTCTTCTCAAAATAATCAAAATAATGTTCCTAGTTTTATCCCCAACTGAGCAGAGAGATCGCAACTGGAGATCGAAACGCGACCACCGGGAAGCCAGCGACACCAAATCCCACGACCCATTCATACCCCCAGCCCCAAAATACCTCCGCCCACCCACCTCACTCTCTCGATCTAATCGATGGCCCGACGCCTCAATGTCTCCCTCCCTTGAACTTATCAATGACGGCGCTCTCTCGATCCCAGAAATTCATATCAGAATTCAGAGACTGAAGAAACCCCCATGGGAAACCAATCGAATTTACAATTTCATATTAACTCACTGACTTTGAACTTGGGTACGGCGGCGACGACGATGCTAGAATAATCAGATACAGGGATAAAAGGGAGGGGCCGAGACACATGAACTAAAAAATAGGGGACATAGGTAGAGAAATGGTGGGAGGAGAGCGGGAGCGCCGCCGTCGATGAGATCGAGAGAGCCCGTCGTCTGAGCATACCAATTCGTTGGTGTGGGAAAGTTGGATTGCAAAAGGAACAAACTTGAAACAACAAAGAAATTGGGGTAACCAGTGAGCATACCAATTCGTTGAATCTCCTCTTTTGATCAATATCACCATCAATCTCTCTCAGCCACAAACCCACAAGGAAGAATTAATTGGTGCTTCTGGGATTGAGGGACTTGACCAAGTCTGTGTTTGAAGCATTTTCACAACCTGCTTCATCTTCAGTTTCATCTTATAATATAAAATTTGTAGATTTGTGGTTGAATCTCTTCGTGGTCGCTGATTGTAGAGATGAGAGGAACCAAGGAAGGGGGAAGGGAGGTGTTGGGTATTTTGAGATTTATTTTAATTTTTTAAAAAGAATTTTAATATAAAATTTAATAAAATATAGAAATTGTCTTAATTGCCCAATAATTTTTTGTAAAATTACTGCCACATCTGTACTTTTAATGGCGTTAGTAACAGAGACTGACGGATGATGAAACGGAGGTAACGAAATGCCTGTTCTGGGAGTAAAGTATGGCAAATTTCAGTTCTGAGTGCATTTTGAGACTCGCTGACTCATTCTTGGTGCATTTTAAGTAATAAGCCAAAAAAAAAAAAGACTCGTTTACCCATATCCCTACCACCTTTTCAACATATATCTTAATGCCTCATTGCAGTCACTAGTACTGTTAGCGTATCGATAAATGGGAGTGTGCGGGTTGCGTCTGTTCCTGTAAATCGTGGGTTCCTTTTCTCTATGATCTATTTAAGATTTAAATATGGAAAATAGTGGTGGTAGGTTGCTGATATAGTCTTCTGATCGATCGAGATTTATTTGATAAAGAAAGTTCAAAATAACTCTACTTTTAAAGAGTTCTCTCGTTCAATTTTTTTTTTATGGTAGAAGTAACAATTCTTCTTTTAATATTGTAGATATGTAGAAAAGAAATTATCTTCCAGCCTTTAAAATCTTTATTGGCTCCACTATCGTAGTGCAGTTACATGTGTGCATCATGCGGCCAAATATATGAATGATTAGCTTTTGTTTAACTGAAGATGTATACAATAATTGAGTTTTAATTAGTTAGATTAATTATGATCTATTACTTTAAAAACACATGAAAAGATTCAATTGGTTTGGATTAAAAGCCATATGAAGTACGTATGGTAGAGAAAAAATCCACCAAAATTCGTAGGTACCATGTGGTCAGAATATGAAATGATCGATCATCCATCATATTAATTCTTGTATGTGTGTAATTTGCATATATCTCGTTTTTGTCTATTGTTGATTTTTTAAAGTTTCATATAAAGATTAAAAAAAAAATTTAAACAGGAACATGGCTTTATGGACTTACAATAATATAGAGATACAATACTTGCATCTATCCTCGGATGTTCTTATTCCTCTTTTTTATGTTGATTAACTAATTTTCTTATGCATATTTCATAGCTGGAACCTTTCATTTCCAACATCACTAATGAAAGAGATCGATCAAGTACTGGAGAAAAATTAATCAAATTGGAGATTATTGAGTGATTTTTTGTCTTTTGTGGTGAATGTGTATAAAATTAACCAAATTAACCTTATAGTGTACGTACGTGTATTAAAAAAATCCTTGTAGTATAGTATACCGTCAATTTGATTATACATATAAATGACTAAATAATATCCAACTCATGTAATTAATTACGAAGATAACATTTCATTTGATAATTTAGGAAATAAACGATTTTAATTATAATACGTCTGTGCAATATAGATAAAATTTGTTAATTACTCTTCCATTGCAAGCAAGTGTACGTGTCTATATGATTGCTGGTTTTTCTGGTCTTGTTATTTTTGTATGGGGTGGGGTACTCTTTTTCCTCTTTGAATTTTTTCGAGACTAATTGAATTTTCATGATGAGGTTTTAATGAAGCCCCTTTAAGTTATTTTGCCCCGTAATTGTTTTTCTATCAATGATATATAATTTTGATCAAAAAGTGTACGTAGTCTATATATAAATTGCAATTATTATAAGCTCAAAACGCCTGAATCAGATTTCATACAAAAAAAAAAGGAACACATGTTTCAACTCGGACTTATTAATCAAGATTTCACATTCAAGGAAAATCTATCGACCTGCACATATACAAAAATAATAATAGAAAGCTAAACCTGCACCCAGGAAAAAAATAGAAATATGTTTAGATGTATTTGGAATATCTGTTGCAGGGTGTTTTTATATCACGTGTTATAATATAGATGGATGATATTATTATTGATATATATCTCCCACCTGCATACACATCTAGGTTTATTAATTAAAAATAAAGATACATGTTATATAATATGAGTAACTAAAACATGACAATAAAAGATTCCGAGTACACTGAAGAATTACTCGACTGACTCCTACTATAAATATTTTGCAGGTCTGCTAAGGCATGCTTGCTAATTACAGTCGCACAAATTTAACCAAATATATATCATGACTCAATTCACTCAATCCTAGCCAACTCACGTGAGTTACACGCTTTTCATTCTAACTACTAACAGACTCCTCTAACAATCTTACCGTTGTAGGATTTGCTGGATAACAACCTAACCAGCTGGCATATAACAAACTAACCAGGTGGCCTTCACCTTATCTCTATCTCTATCAATGGGAAGCGAATCCTTTCCATCCGGAACTTTCGGGACCATTTGATCTTGGCCATCCTAATTAATCCTCTACCTATAATTTATTGTTATCTGTATTATATCATCAAAACACTATATTTTTCCTCCTCCGAGAGTTTTCTAGCCGGGTATAGGTACTTCCAATTTTTCTCGTCCAATGGTTTCTGGATTCTTCCTCCAACATGTTGATTTCAGCAGCTTCAACACAATCGGAAAGCATTTGCAGATTCAATCGGGTAAGTTATGTAAACTCAACACAAATCGAATATGGTTTTATTGCAGATTTGGATTGATAGTTCTTAGATGTAGGAATGAATCCTTCGGGTGATGAACTCTTGATTTAATTTATGTAGGAATGGAATGGTTTTTGTTTGTTGCATACCAATTGTTTGATGAAATGCTACTATGAAATTCTTGAAGGATTCAGATGCTCTCTTCTGCTATAACATAGAGAGTATTCAATTGTTATTGAATTGTATGATTACACTCTCACACACACCTTACATACCCTCTTACATTCTGTTAGTGTAATGACACTATGATGTCACACACACACACACCCACACGGCTCTTCTAGCTTGGGCGCCAAGTTAGGCTCACACACTCCTTCACTGTTTTATGTTGTAACAAACTCTTCTCAGTTCTGCTTAACACCTCCTTTGCTGACTTGTCTAGGACTTAGTTACCTAGATGCCTTGTTGACAGCTTAAGCACCAACATCCCTTCCTAAGCTGTTCACTGGCATTACCCCTAGCATACTCCTTAAGTAGTAGAACCTGCTTTTAGGTAGTGCTTTAGTAAACACATCTGCAAGCTGCTCCTCTGACCTGTAGTAGATTAGGTCAATCTCACCAGCTTGCATAGCTTCTCTTATGAAGTGAAACCTCCTGTTGATGTGCTTAGTCTTTTGGTGAAAGACTGTGTTCTTTGACATGGCTATAGCTGAAGTATTATCACATAGGATAGGTGTAGCACCAACTAGTTCTTCTCCAAAGTCCTCCAACACGAATCTCAGCCATTTGGCTTAAGCAGTAGCCTCAGATGCACTTACATATTCTGCCTCAGCAGTAGATAAGGCAACACTATGCTGGTTCACAGAGGCCCAAGAAAATACCCCACTGCCAAATGAGAAGGCATATCCAGAGGTGCTTCTCATATCATCCAAACTACCACTCCAATCACTATCACAATACCCTACTAGAGTAGCTTGTTTTCCCTTTAGATATTCAATCCCATAAGAGATAGTTCATTGAATGTATCTCAACACTCTCTTAGCTGCATCATAGTGTTTCTTTGATGGATTATGCATGTACCTAGATAGCAAACTAGGTACAAACATGATGTCTGGTCTAGTGGCAGTTAAGTATAACAGACTACCAACAATTTGTCTATAGGTACCTTCATCTGCAGCTTCTGAACCATCACTTATGCTGAGCTTGTCATCAGTAGCAAGTGGTGTGCTCACAGGTTTGCAATCTTTCATTCCAAACTTGTCAAGTAAAGCCTGAGCATATTTCTGCTAATGGATGAAGATGAACTTCTCTGTTTGAATAACTCCCATACCAAGAAAATGATGTAGAAGTCCCAAATCAGTCATCTCATACTTAGTCATCATGTCCTCCTTGAATTCCTTCATCAATCTGTCACAATTGCTAGTATAGACATTGTCATCTACATATATGGAAACTATTAAGGTCCTGCCATCCTTAGTTGCTTTCATGTACAATGTTGCTTCGCTAGGACTCCTTAGGTATCCACAGCTGAGTAAGTGAGAGTCTATCTCACCATACCAAGCTCTAGGAGCTTGTTTCAAACCATACAAGGCCTTTCTGAGCTTATAGACCTTCCCTTCTTCTCTTTGTACTTCAAAACCAGCAGGCTGATCCACATAGACTTCCTCTTCTAGGACACCATTTAGGAAGGCTGATTTGACATCTAGCTGATATAGACTCCATTCCTTTTGTGCAGCTAGTGCAATCAAAGTCCTGATTGTATCTAGTCTTGCAACAGGAGCAAATGTTTCATTGAAGTCAATTCCAGGCTTTTGTGCATAACCTTTAGCTACTAGCCTTGCCTTATGCTTCAGGATTGAACCATCTAGGTTCAGCTTGGTCTTGTATACCTATTTAACCCCAATAACTGGTTTATCAGCTGGTCTGTTAACCAACTCCCAGGTTGAGTTCTTCTCAATCATCTCAATTTCATTCTTTATTGTTGTCTTCCATGCATTGTCCTTTACTGCTTCTTCAAAGTTCTTAGGCTCAACAATAGTTAGGTTACATCTAGCATAGATATCTTCAATATTCCTCATCTTTGCTGGAATGTTTTCTGACTCAGCTGATGTTTCTGAGGATGAGCTGATGCTTAAACTTGGTTGTGAGTCCTGAGCTTGAAGGTCTGGTTCTTGAACCATAAGAATGTCAGTCTCCATCTCAAGAACTTAGATTCTGAGTTCTTCATTTGTTTCCTAGTTCCACATTGCTCTCTCATTGAAGGTCACAGTTCTGGAAATCACAATTTTCTTGGTTTCCAGATTGTGAATCTTATACCCTTTCTCACAACTTCCATAGCCTACAAACACCCCCTTTGAAGCAGTTTCATCTAGCTTCTGTCTAAGCTGTGAAGGTACATGAGTGTAGCACACAGAACCAAACACTCTTAAGTGTTTTACTCCTGGTTTCCTCCCGATGTACACCTCAAATGGTGTCATCCTTAGAACTGCCTTTGTAGGGCACCTGTTGAGTAGATAGACTGCTGTATTAACAGCTTCAGCCCAAAACTGATATGGCATCTTCTTGTCATGCATCATAGATTTAGCCATTTCCACAATAGTTCTGTTCTTCCTTTCTGCAACCCCATTATGTTGTGGTGAGTATGCCACAGTGAGCTGCCTTTCTATTCCCATTTGTTCACAGTAGGTCAGAAACTCTTGTGATGTGAACTCACCTCCTCTGTCACTTCTCAACCGTTTGATCTTGTTTTCTGTATGCAGTTCAATCATTGCCTTAAACTTTTTGAATGCATTAAACACCCCAGACTTGTGTTTAAGAAAATAAACCCAACACATCCTAGAGTAGTCATCAATGAATGTTAGGAAATACTTGTTTCCTCCCATTGTCTCAGTCTGCATTGGACCACAGACATCAGAGTTGATCAACTCTAGTAGTTTTTATGCTCTCCAAGCTTTATCCTTGTCAAAACTTTCAACATGTTGTTTGCCAACAATGCAGCCTTCACACACTGCACTCTTCCTGGATAGCTTAGGCATTCCCACAACCATGTCTTCTGTGTACAGAACATCTAGGCTAGAGTGATTCAGATGACCAAACCTCCTATGCCATAGCCAGGTACATCCCTCTTCAGTGGCAATCCTTGCTACTGGAATCACTTGGTTGAATGAGAGTGGAAAACACCTATTCCTTGTCATTGGAACAGTTGCAACCTCATTTCCCTGATTATAGATCTTAGCAATCTTGTCCTTAAACACAAGATTGTATCCATGCTCCACCATCTGTCCAACACTGAGCAGATTCTCATCCATACCTGGCACTAGCATCACTTCCTTGATCAATCTGTCTCCATTCTGTGTCTTGATCACCATTGTGCCTTTACCACTTGCATCCACAAGTTCACCAGTCCCCATTTTCACCTTGGACTTTAGAGACTTATCTAAGTTAATCAATGAGGCTTCATTCAATGTCATGTGATTACTGCATCCACTGTCAAGGTACCAGATATCAGTGTCAGATTTAGATGTAGCAGAGTGACAGGCATAGAACATTGCACCTTCCTCATCTGCTTGTCTTGCAACATTTGCATTCTGCTTCCCGTTGCAGCCCTTGGCTATGTGACCAAACTTGTTGCATTGATAACACTTGGTTTTTCCTTTGAACCAACATTCCCCATAGTGTAGTTTGTCACAGATCCTGCACTTAGTACCACTGCTCTCAGCTTTACTAGGATTCACACTTTGCTTGTAGTTAGGCTTTCCAGAATTGAACTTCTGATTCCAGTTTTTGTTTCCCTTAAACTGCTTCTTGAACTTGCTTTGACTAGTCCCTTGTTGTCCCTTATCATGCATAGATAAACTAGAAAATGCTTTATCCACAGTACTCTCATGCATTTCTAGTCTTTGATCAAAAGCTCTAATGGAAGCCACTACATTCTCAACATTCACAGTGTCCATATCTCTAGTTTCTTCTATAATAGATACTATAGAATCATAGGATTTAGTTAGGCTGATCAATACTTTCTGTGCTAACCGTTTTTCAGTAACATCTTCACCATAGGTTCTCATTTGATTCACTATTTCATATAGTCTAGACAGATAGTTGGATAAGGATTCAGTTTCTTTCAACCTTGTATACTCAAAATCACGTCTTAAGGATTGTAACTTGACTGCTCCTACCTTCTGATCACCTCTGTACTCTCTTTTCAGCAGATCCCAGGTTGATTTGGCAGTCTCCTCGTTTGAGATTTTTGAGAAGATAGTATCAGCAACTGATGTTTGAAGCATCCCCAAGGCTCTTGCATCCTTGATGTAATCTGCTCGGGTTGGTTGGTTAATCACCTCACCGGCAGTATCTCCTGCTTCTTCATGCAGTCCAACATCAACATACTCCCAGAGATCATGTGCTCTGAGGATGGTCCGCATTTTGATACTCCAGAATTCGTAGTTAGTTCCATCAAAGATCGGAGCTCGTAGCTCTGATCCACCAGCTCTGGTCATGTTAGACGCAGCTGCTTCTTCTCCACAGATGATCGTCCCTAGTGCCAATGCTCACGGATCACATAGCTTTGATACCATGTTGATTTCAGCAGCTTCAACACAATCGGAAAGCATATGCAGATTCAATCGGGTAAGTTCTGTAAACTCAACACGAATCGAATATGGTTTTATTGCAGATTTGGATTGATAGTTCTTAGATGTAGGAATGAATCCTTCGGGTGATGAACTCTTGATTTAATTTCTGTAGGAATGGAATGGTTTTTGTTTGTTGCATACCAATTGTTTGATGAAATGCTACTATGAAATTCTTGAAGGATTCGGATGCTCTCTTCTGCTATAATAGAGAGAGTATTCAATTGTTATTGAATTGTATGATTACACTCTCACACACACCTTACATACCCTCTTACATTCTGTTAGTGTAATGACATTATGATGTCACACACCCATACACCCACACGGCTCTTCTAGCTTGGGCGTCAAGTTAGGCTCACACACTCCTTCATTGTTTTCTGTTGTAACAAACTCTTCTCAGTTCTGCTTAACACCTCCTTTGCTTAGGACTTAGTTACCTAGATGCCTTGTTGATAGCTTAAGCACCAACACAACACTATATTGTTATCTCTTCATTCTGCTTCTAACTACTTCCCTTCTTCTTCTTCTCTTCCGATATTTTTGTTCCTTCCTCTCTCCTTTCAAAACACTATATTTTTCCTCCACGATCTTTTCTGGGCTCTTCCAATATTTTCTCCTCCAACACTTTCTGTGTTCCAGTACCTCTTACTCCTCTCTTCATTCTGCTTCCAACTCTTTCCATTCTTCTTCTTCTCTTCCTATATTTTTGTTCCTTCCTCTCTCCTTTCAAAATTTCAACTGCCCAGAAAAATATTCTTTCCCTTCTTCTTCTCTTCCGATTTTCTTGCTTCTTTCCTCCCAGAAAAATAGAAATATGTTTAGATATATTTGGAATATCTGTTGCGGGGTGTTTTTATATCACGTGTTATAATATAGATAGATGATATTATGATTGATATATATCTCCCACCTACATACACATCTAGGTTTATTAATTAAAAATAAAGACACAAGTTATATAATATGAGTAACTAAAACATGATAATAAAAGATTCCGAGTACACTGAAGAATTACTCGACCGACTACTACTATAAATATTTTGCAGGTCTGCTAAGGCATGCCTGCTAATTACAGTCGCACAAATTTAACCAAATATATATCATGATTCAATTCACTCAATCCTAACCAACTCACGTGAGTTACACGCTTTTCATTCTAACTACTAACAGACTCCTCTAACAATCTTACCGTTGTAGGATTAATTGGATAACAATCTAACCAGCTGGCATATAACAAACTAACCAGGTGGCCTTAACCTTATCTCTATCTCTATCAATGGGAAGCGAATCCTTTCCCTCCGGAACTTTCGGGACCATTTGATCTTGGCCATCCGAATTAATCCTCTACCTATAATTTATTATTATCTGTATTATATCATCGAACACTATATTTTTCCTCCTCCGAGAGTTTTCTGGCCGGGTATAGGTACTTCCAATTTTTCTCTTCCAATGGTTTCTGGATTCTTCCTCCAACACTATATTGTTATCTCTTCATTCTGCTTCTAACTACTTCCCTTCTTCTTCTTCTCTTCCGATATTTTTGTTCCTTCCTCTCTCCTTTCAAAACACTATATTTTTCCTCCAAGATCTTTTCTGGGCTCTTCCAATATTTTCTCTTCCAACACTTTCTGTGTTCCAGTACCTCTTACTCCTCTCTTCATTCTGCTTCCAACTCTTTCCATTCTTCTTCTTCTCTTCCGATATTTTTGTTCCTTCCTCTCTCCTTTCAAAATTTCAACTGCCCAGAAAAATATTCTTTCCCTTCTTCTTCTCTTCCGATTTTCTTGCATCTTTCCTCCAGAAGACACTAATGCACTACTTATTCAACGTACATCGATCACTAATTTTTTTAAGATCCCTTGCACAAGATATTTCAACCAGGTTGAAAAGTATAGCTGACTACCACTATATAAGCAAACTACAAACATTTGTGCAACCATTGAAATGCAAACACAAAACCTAAACAACAATATGGTTTGCACAGCAGTTCCTAACAAGCCTCATGCTGTTTTCATCCCTGTTCCAGCTCAAAGCCACATAAAATCAATGCTTAAATTTGCAAAGCTCCTCCACCATATAGGCTTTCATATCACCTTTGTCAACAACGAGTTCAACCACAAGCGATTTCTTAAATCGCTAGGCCCCAACTCCCTTGAAGGCTTGCCGGATTTCCAATTCGAAGCCATCCCAGATGGCCTTCCAGTGTCCAATGAAGATGTCACCCAAGATGTTACTTTGCTTTGTGACGCGGTCAGAAAACAAAATTTCTTGGCTCCGTTTCGTGCACTCCTAAAGAAACTCAACGAGGATGCCATAGCAACGGCGAAAAATCCTCCAGTGAGTTGCATAGTTTCAGATGGTTTCATGTCACCGTTCACAATCACAGCTGCTCAAGAAATTGAAACCCCTATAGTGTTGTTCTATACTATTGCTGCATGCAGCTTTATGGGATTTAAACAATGCCGAGCTTTCGTCGAAAAAGGACTTGCGCCACTCAAAGGTTTGTTTCTGTTTATTGATTCTCTGGCCATTTCTGCTTTCTGCCTATCGATTTTGTCCATTAGTTTGTTTCTGTCTATTGATTCTGCTTTCGTACACTTCATTTTAAATGAAATAATTTTCACACTCCCATTTTCACCTTGTGCACTTTTCAATTGGTTTGTTTATGTCTATTGATTCTGCTTTCAGTTACACAACTTGAAGATTGGCTAGCATATATTAATTAACACTTGCTTGTCTTCTAAACATGATGACAATGAAATTTTTGGTGTTACAGATGAGAGCTATTTGACAAATGGGTATTTGGAGAAGGTGATAGATTGGATTCCAGGGATGAAGGATATCCGTTTAAAGGATCTCCCAAGCTTCCTTCGGACGACGAATCGCGATGACATAGTGTTTAACCTCATAATGGAAGCAACAGATAGAGCTCATGAAGCTTCAGCAGTTGTGGTTCACAGTTTTGATGCCTTGGAGGAAGATGTTTTGGATGCTCTCTCATCTAGTCTTCCACTTGTCTATGCCATTGGCCCTCTTCAATTGCATCTCAATCAATTACCAAAAGACCCTTTGAATATGGGATATAGTTTATGGAAAGAAGAAATTGAATGCCTAGAGTGGCTAAACACTAAGCAACCAAACTCAGTTGTGTATGTCAACTTTGGAAGTGTAACAGTCATGACACCGGAAAAACTTGTTGAATTTGGTTGGGGACTTGCAAACACTAAGTTGCCCTTCTTTTGGGTCATTAGGCCTGATTTGGTTGTTGGGAAATCGGCGATTTTGCCACCAGAGTTTGTGGAGGAAACTAAGGAAAGAAGTCTAATTGCGAGTTGGTGCCCACAAGAGCAAGTCCTTAACCACCCATCCGTCGGAGGGTTCTTGACTCACAGCGGTTGGGGTTCAACCATTGAGAGTCTGACGGCGGGAGTGCCTATGATTTGTTGGCCGTTCTTTGCCGACCAGCAAACAAACTGTCGGTATAGTTGCAACGAATGGGGTATTGGCATGGATATTGATAACGTTGTCAAGAGGGATGGAATTGAGAAGCTTGTGAAAGAGTTGATGGAGGGAGAGAAGGGTAAGAAGATGAAAAATAGGATTTTGGAGTGGAAGAAACTTGCTGAAGAAGCTACTGGTCCTCATGGCTCTTCAACCACAAACTTTGAAAATTTAGTGAATCAAGTTCTATCAAGAAAAACCTAGCTAGATCGATGTCATTCATAAGAACAAGAAGTGATTAATTATGATACTCATTTTTTTTTTTGCATTTTTAGTTTTTTTTTGTTCAGAAATTCTGTTTTTCATTTTTTTTTATATAACAGTTTAAAAAATGAGTATAATTTTTTTTTATTTTCTAAAAAAATTAATCTCTTGATGATTAATTACTTGACGTCTTTGGCTAGCTATATCAGTAATCAAATTATTCACGCATAGTTTTTGGCATATATATGTATATGCACTAATCATGGATTATATATATAATATATATACAGAATCAACAGAAGAAATATTTTGTACCTTTTTCAACAAAAGTTTTTTGAAAAACTTTGAGTATTGTCTTTGACGTTTCTCTTTTTAAATTAAAAGTAATAATTTCTTCTTCCATGCCAGTAAGTATATGTTAGAGATATTGATTCATGTTGTCATCACTTACTTTAATTTTTTGACTTGTATTCTCTCCTATTTTCGGCTGCACTCCTTAATCTCCGACTTTTGGGGATGGGCATATACCAATGGCGATCGGTATCCAAATTAATAGTCTGAAATTTAGATGGATAATTTTTTATCCATCATTTAATGGGTAGAGTATGAATATCCAATATACTCATTAAGTAAAAACCTCGTTCCTTATCCATCAGCCAAGACTACAAGAAATTAAACATTGCCCGACAACATTTTACCCGACGAAGGACATTTCGACACATAAAGTAGGTTGGCCCGACGAAAAAAAACACTTTGTATGTAGGGCTAAACCTGATCAAATCTTGCCCTACCAACAAATTAATAGGGTGAGGTACATTCGTGGGGAAAGATTTTGGTGGGAAACAAATGTTTTTGGCACGTAATTTTGATGAATGTTTGGCCCGATGATTCTATTTGTAGGGCAAGGAATTTTCGTGGGGCAAGATTTTGGCGCAAAGAATACGTTTTTTGTGCGTAAAATTGGAGAGTTAGCCCTATGATTTTTTTATCTTCGTAGGGCAAATGACCACATATTTTGGTCGGGCAGCGTTTTCCTTCGTAGGGCAAGTCTGAGCATTAACCACATGAAATTATCTGTCCAACAAATTGCCCGACGACTTTTTTAAAGCTTTGCCTGACCAACATATTTGTCGGTCAAAGTGTTAAATACTGTAACATATAACACAACCTTCTTCTTCCTTCTTTCTCTGCATTTTCTGCTCTCTCTCTCTCTCTATAATACCAAACTCCATCAATATCTCATCTCTATTTTCACTACCAATCTCTCCATCTTTCTCTCTCAAACACCAAACTCCATCAAATACCAATTTTGAAGGTTTGAGAAATATAATTTTTTAGTTTTGAAATTTTTTTGTTGATTGGAAACTAATTATTTTTTGTGTTTTAGGAAATTTGTGATTGATTGGAGGAATAGTAAAGAGGTATGTCTGTTTGCCTCCCAATATAATTTTCGTAAGAATTTTGGATATATAAATATGTTAGAAAATTGTGTATAAATTGTGGAAAATGTGTAGCAGTTGTGTATAATTTGTGAAAAATTGTGGGAAAAATATGTTAGGAATTAATTAAAGAGGTATGTGTATAAATTGTGGAAAATGTGTTATGTGATTTTTTAGGAAATTAGAAATATGTTAGAAAATTAGAAAATTAGAAAATTAGAAAATTGTAAACTCTATGATATGCGTAATTATTAAAAATTTAACCAAATAGCCTTTTGGGCTTTGGATATATAGATATAGATGATCTGGTGGTGATCTAGTAGTGGTTCTCAAGTTCAACCCAGGGATGATTATCCGTGTGGGTATATATTGGTTCTCAAGTTTTTTGTTTTTTTTTTATACAAAGATATTGGGCTAAGGGGATTACTTATATAAACATTGAGTATCGACATGTGCTTTTGCATGAAATAAATTGAAAAAATTGTAACATCTTTTACTCAAAATAGCAACGAATGATCGAATATTGAAAAAATTGTAAGATTTCATCTACCTGAACAACAAAATTTTGAGCTTCTCATCTCATGAGCCATGCTTAAAACCTTTTTCCCAAGCTTAAATCCCTCATGTATGTAGGTGTCACTTATTACTAGGATCACAGTCCACAATGTAGAAATTTTACCAATGAACATCTGATAGAGATTAATTTAATATATAAGATTGGTAATTTAGTACGATAATATATTTTTTATTTGCTGGTAACAAAATGGATTGGGACCTTATCCTATTAGAATTCAAATAACTCAAATAAATTCTTTAAAAAAGTAAGCTAAGATACTATATGGATTTTTTTTTTGAAGGAACAAGAAGATAATAATATGACTTTAATTAAATTATTGGGGTAATATAGGAAAATAAAATTAATATTTTTAAAAAAATAAATAAAATACTGACTAGAAATCTAAGTGAATTAATTTCAATGTTAACTATTAAAATTGGATTAATATATAATTAATTCTTTATTTTTTTAAGTTATATGTAGTTTTTAGTTTGTACGTGTTTGTCTAAACAAGTTCATCTCTTGATGATTAATTACCTGACGTCTTCGACTATCTCAGTTATCAAATTATTCACGCATAGTGCGGTTGCATGTGCATTATTTGGCCAGAGATATGAATGATTAGGCTCTGTTTAACTGACGATGTATACGATAATTGACTTTTAATTAGCTGGATTAATTATGATCTATTACTTTAAAAACACAAGAAAAGACAAAAAGATATGGTAGACAGTTGCGTACAGCGAGTGTGGCCCCCCAAAATTGAAAAACCCATTTAGTGAGGTGACCCCTTTTATGTGATAATGGAGTAAAGTGAGATAATTGGAAGGGTAGGGGCTCATTTCAAAGGAGTTTTGGAGAGGAAAAGTCATGGTCATCGAAGTGTCGAACAAAGGTTTTGTAATTGGAGGTTGCTCTTCATAACGATGTCCTGGTTCGAAGCTTTGAGATGGTGGTTGAGGTTTCTCTTTGGCGCCGACAGAGAAGGGAGACGAAGCGAGATGAAGATGATGGTGGTGTTGGGTTTGTGAGAAGAGGATGGCAATGGGATCGAAGGTAAAGATGTGGGGGTTGGGTAATTTGGTTGAAGGCGAGAATTGGGAGGGTTGTGGAGGGTTGGGGTGGATTGGGGAATAATTTTTTTCTTTTAAGGTAATTGTTTTAATTTTTTGACAAAATACACATCTTCTAACTGCCGTTAGTAATAAAATATAATTTTTGGTGCAACGGAGCTGACATAAGGGGGGTTCTGGCAGCACATTGTTACGATTTCGCGTTCAGGAAGTAAATTGAGACTCGAAGTCTGATTCAGGGAGCATTTTGAGTAATAAGCTTATATTTGTAGGCATGTAAAGCTCCAAGTCTGTACAGTGTAAAAGTCCATGATTGACTAATATTGAGATGAGCTAATCAATCACCTCATTAATTCTTACTTTTCGTTTTGAAAAGAAAAAGAATTTGAATCGAACGTACTCTTGTTATAGACTATGAGCTATCAGATTCAACTTATTAATTAGGGCCGGCATGACATGGTGCAAAGCCAAGAGAAGATACCTTGTCCTACTTTGCCTCTTCTCTTTTATTTTCTTTACCATTACTTTCCTAAATTCGGCTTTCATATATTGACTTATTGAACATATGAATGCATCACTTACTTTTTTAAGATTTTTTACACAAGATCATTCAACTAGGTTGAAAATTATAGCTCACAACCACTATATAAGCAAACGACATACATTTGTGAAAGCACTGAAATGCAAACACAACCTAAGCAAAATGGCTTGCACTGCAGTTCCTAATAGGCCTCATGCCGTTTTCATCCCAATTCCAGCTCAAAGCCACATAAAAGCAATGCTTAAATTTGCAAAGCTCCTCCACCATAGAGGCTTTCACATCACCTTTGTCAACACCGAGTTCAACCACAAGCGACTTCTTAAATCTCTAGGCCCTAACTCCCTTGAAGGCTTGCCTGATTTCCAATTCGAAGCCATCCCAGATGGCCTTCCAGAGTCCAATGAAGATGCCACCCAAGATGTCACTTTGATTTGTGATGCGGTCAGAAAACAAAATTTCTTGGCTCCGTTTCGTGCCCTCCTCAAGAAACTCAACAAGGATGCCATAGCAACGTCGAAAAATCCTCTAGTGAGCTGCATAGTTGCTGATGGTTTCATGTCACAATTCACAATCATAGCTGCTCAAGAAATTGGAACCCCTATAGTATTGCACTATACTATTGCTGCATGCACCTTGATGGGGCTTAAACAATATGGAGCTATGGTCGAAAAAGGACTCATACCACTCAAAGGTTTGTTTCTATCAATTGATTTTCTATTTCTGCTTTATGTCTATCGACTCTATCTACTGTTTTGTTTATTCTGTCTATTGATTTTGCTTTCATTCACTTTGTTGTAAATAAAGAAATTTTCACACTCCAATTTTGACCTTATGCACTTTTCGATGGGTTTTTTTGTATCTAACTATTGATTCTGCATTCATTTACTCAACTGGAAGAGTGGCCGACCGACATATATTGATTAACTCTTGCTTGTCTTCTGAACCTAATGAAAATGAAATTTTTGGTGCTGTAGATGAGAGCTATTTGACAAATGGGTATTTGGAGACGGTGATAGATTGGATTCCAGGGATGAAGGATATCCGTTTAAAGGATCTCCCAAGCTTCCTTCGGACGACAAATCCCGATGACATCATTTTTAACCTCATGTTGGAAGCAACAGACAGAGCTAATGAAGCTTCAGCAGTAGTAGTTCACAGTTTTGATGCCTTGGAGAAAGATGTTTTGGATGCTCTTTCATCTATGCTTCCACCTGTCTATGCCATTGGTCCTCTTCAATTGCATCTCAATCAATTACCAAAAGACCCTTTGAATATGGGATATAGTTTATGGAAAGAAGAAACTGAATGCCTAGAGTGGCTAAACACTAAGCAACCAAACTCAGTTGTGTATGTCAACTTTGGAAGTGTAACAGTCATGACACCGGAACAACTTGTTGAATTTGGTTGGGGACTTGCAAACACTAAGTTGCCCTTCTTTTGGGTCATTAGGCCTGATTTGGTGGTTGGGAAATCGGCGATTTTGCCACCAGAGTTTGTGGAGGAAATTAAGGAAAGAAGTCTAATTGCGAGTTGGTGCCCACAAGAGCAAGTCCTTAACCACCCATCCGTCGGAGGGTTCTTGACTCACAGCGGTTGGGGTTCAACCATTGAGAGTCTGACGGCGGGAGTGCCTATGATTTGTTGGCCGTTTTTTGCCGACCAGCAAACAAACTGTCGGTATAGTTGCAACGAATGGGGTATTGGCATGGAGATTGATAACGTTGTCAAGAGGGATGGAGTTGAGAAGCTTGTGAAAGAGTTGATGGAGGGAGAGAAGGGCAAGAAGATGAAAAATAGGATTTTGGAGTGGAAGAAACTTGCTGAAGAAGCCACTGGTCCTCATGGCTCTTCAACCACAAACTTTGAAAATTTAGTCAATGAAGTTCTATCAAGAAAAACCTAGCTAGATGTCATTCATAAGAACAAGAAGTGATTAATTTTGACACTCATTTTTTTTTTTTGCATTTTTAGTTTATTTTTGTTCAGAAATTCTGTTTTTCATTTTTTTTATGTAACAGTTTAAAAAATGAGTATAATTTTTTTTTATTGTCTAAAAAAATTCATCTCTCTTGATCTTGATGATTAATTACTTGCCGTCTTTGACTAGCTGTATCAGTAATCAAATTATTCACGCATAGTTTTTGGCATATATATGCACTAATCATGGATTATATAATATATATACAGAATAACAGAAGAAATATTTTATACCTTTTTTCAACAAAGTTTCTTGAAAAACTTTAGTATTGTCTTTGACGTTTCTCTTTTTAAATTAAAAGTAATAATTTCTTCTTCCATGCCAGTAAGTATATGTTAGAGATATTGATTCATGTTGTCGTCACTTACCTTAATTTGTTGACTTGTATTCTCTCCTATTTTCGGCTGCGCTCCTTAATCTCCGACTTTTGGGGATGGGCATATACCAATGGCGATCGGTATTCATGAGTTAATTTTGTCCAAATTAATAGTCTGAAATTTAGATGGATAATTTTTTATCCATCATTTAATGGGTAGAGTATGGATATCCAATTTACTAATTAAGTAAAAAACTCGTTCCTTATCCATCAACCAACACTATAAAAAATTAAACTTTGTCCGACAACATTTTGCCCGATGAAGGACAGTTCGTCACATAAAGAAGGTTGGCCCGACGAAAAACACACTTTGTATGTAGGGCTAAACTTGATAAACTCTTGCCCTACCAACAAATTAATAGGGTGAAGTACATTCGTGGGGCTAGATTTTGGTGGGAAACAAATTTTTTTGGCACGTAATTTTGATGACTTGGCTCGACGATTCTATTTGTAGGGCAAGGATGTTTCGTGGGGCAAGATTTTGGCGCAAAGAACACGTTTTTTGCGCGTAAAATTGAAGAGTTAGCCCTATGAATTTTTATCTCATCGTGCAAATGACCACATATTGTCGTCGGGCAGCGTTTTCCTTTGTAGGGCAAGTCTGAGCGTTGACCACGTGAAATTATCTGTCCAACACATCGGCCGACAACTTTTTTAAAGGTTTGCCTGACCAACATATGTGTCGGTCAAAGTGTTAAATACTATAACATATAACACAACCTTCTTCTTCCTTCCTTCTCTGCATTTTCTGCCCTCTCTCTCTCTATAATACCAAACTCCATCAATATCTCATCTCTATTTTCACTACCAATCTCTCCATCTTTCTCTCTCAAACACCAAACTCCATCAAATACCAATTTTGAAGGTTTGAGAAATATAATTTTTTAGTTTTGAAATTTTTTTGTTGATTGGAAACTAATTATTTTTTGTGCTTTAGGAAATTTGTGATGATTTGGAGGAATAGTAAAGAGGTATGTCTGTTTGCCTCCCAATATAATTTTCATAAGAATTTTGGATATATAAATATGTTAGAAAATTGTGTATAAATTGTGAAAAATGTGTAGCAGTTGTGTATAATTTGTGGGAAAAATATGTTAGGAATTAATTAAAGAGGTATGTGTATAAATTGTGGAAAATGTGTTATGTGATTTTTTAGAAAATTAGAAATATGTTAGGAAATTAGAAAATATGTTAGGAAATTAAAAAATTAGAAAATTGTAAACTCTGTTATATGCGTAATAATTAAAAATTTAACCAAATAGCCTTTTGGGCTTTGGATATATAGATATAGATGATCTGGTGGTGATCTAGTAGTGGTTCTCAAGTTCAACCCAGAGATGATTATCCATGTGGGTATATATTGGTTCTCAAGTTTTTTTTTTTTTTTTGATACAAGGATATTGGGCTAAGGGATTATTTATATTAACATTGAGTATCGACATGTGCTTTTGCAAGAAATAAATTTAAAAAATTGTAAGATCTTTTACTCAAAATAGCAACGAATGATCGAATATTGAAAAAATTGTAAGATTTCATCTACCTGAGCAACAAAATTTTGAGCTTCTCATCTCATGAGCCATGCTTCAAACTTTTTTCCCAAGCTTAAATACCTCATTTTTGTAGGTGTCACTTACTACTAGGATCACAGTCCACAATGTAGAAATTTTACCAATGAACATATGATAGAGATTAATTTAATATATAACATTGGTAATTTAGTACGATAATATATTTTTTATTTGCTGAGAACAAAATGGATGAAGACCTTATCCTATTAGAATTCAAATAACTCAAAATAAATTCTTTAAAAAAGTAAGCTGAGATAATATGGATTTTTATTTTGGAAGGAACAAGAAGATAATATGACTTTTATTAAATTATTGGGGTAATATAGGAAAATAAAATTAATATTTAAAAAAAAAATGTTTATTAATTTCAATGTTAACTATTAAAATTGGACTAATATATAATTAATTCTTTATTTTTTTACGTTATATATGGTTTTTAGTTTGTACATGTTTGTATACTTTTCCATGTACGTAAATTTCTTCGCGCTAGTTCATCCTTCTAAACTCCATTATATTTCCCGTTTTTATCTCTAAGAAAAAAAACGAAAAAACTATCAAACATATGCCCTTCGACCAAAAAAAATAAAACATATATATTCCCTAAATTGTTGGCATATTCCGTATGAATATGCAATCTTAAAATTACCTAGAAAGGGAAATAATAAAGTCTGGCCACTGATAATGGTGACTTATGTGGGCAAAGGTCATATAAATGCCCAGTTTTCTTTGGAGTGCGCTTAGGATTCGTTTGGTGAGTTGAATTAGAAGATTCGTGATGCGGATGTGGAAGTGCTTATATCAACAAAACCACACAATGAAAGAACGTGTGAGAAAAAGGATAAATACAAGGAACTCTTGGTGCTCAAAGAGCAATAATTAATATTTTTAATAAAAACAAAGTCCCATAAACATCTAATTAAATTACGTTACCTACATTGTAGAATAATCTAAGACTCAAATTAGGAATAAAAATACATAAAGAATGCAAGGAATTAAATTCTCAAATAGGTAAATATTAAATATAAATAAATAATATAACTTAAAATGAAAATAATAATAATCACTTGATTTGCTCCTGTATCCATAAGTAAAGTATCAAGTAGGTTGTAGACTATCTCCAGCAGAATTGTTAAATTTAAGCTAAATTTTAACTAAAATAGTTGGAAATTTATTTTAACAAACTGCTTTAAAAAAAATTATTCTAACCATGTTCTCTATTTTGGCAAATCTCAAATATTTTATTATTTGTTATTTCAAGTTAAACATTTCAAATTTGAATTAAATTCATTCCATTAAGATCGAGGAGCTTTCAATTGTTACTTTCTCTCCTCTATTTGATAAATTTAGGGATCAATAATCCCCAAAATATCAAAATTATAAAATAGGGGTGGGATAAGTACTCTACTGGAGTCCTATGTTCTTTTAAAATCTCCAATATTTAGATAATAAAAAATGTGTTTTAGAGGGAGAGATGCCTTAATTGATGTGTTGTTGAAGTAAATTGAGAGGTAATCAATCACCTCATTAATATTGACTAATATTGAGAGGTAATCAATCACCTCATTAATTTTTTTTTTTTCGTTTTGAAAGAAAAAGAATTTGAATCGAACTCTTGTCATAGACTATGAGCTATACGATTTCGTCACGACCATAAAAGAAACCTTTGCCTTTTAATTCAATGCTTAATCATCAGATTCAACTTATTAATTAGGGGCATGATATGGTGCAAAAATCAAAGCCAAGAGAAGATACCTAGTCGTACTTCGCCTCTTATCTTCTTTTACTGTCTTTATCATTAATTAGTTTCCTAATTTGGCTTTCATACTGGGGCTAATAGTTTCTTTAATTATCATTCTCTCCATTGATTTTTATTTATGATGAATAATCAAGCAATTACCATGTTAGATAAGTCAGTGGTAACATAGAAGTTGGCTATATACATTTGTGAAAGCACTGAAATGCAAACACAACCTAACAACATGGAGGAAACTAAGGAAAGAAGTCTAATTGCAAGTTGGTGCCCACAAGAGCAAGTCCTTAATCATCCATCCGTCGGAGGGTTCTTGACACACAGCGGTTGGGGATCAACCATTGAGAGCCTAACAGCGGGAGTGCCTATGATCTGTTGGCCATTCTTTGCCGACCAGCAAACAGATTGTTGGTATACTTGCAATGAATGGGGCATTGGCATGGAGATTAGTGACGATGTCAAGAGAGATGAAGTTGAGAAACTTGTGAAAGAGTTGATGAAGGAAGAGAAAGGTAAGAAGATGAAGAATAGGGTTATGGAGTGGAAGAAACTTGCTGAAGAAGCTACTGCTCCACTTGGTTCTTCATCCACGAACTTTGAAAATTTAGTGAATCAAGTGTTATTAAGAAAAACCTGACTAGATTTCATTCATAAGAAATAAGAATGAGAAGTGATTTTCACGTTTCATATTTCTTTTCTGCCCTCTTCAGTTTGTTTTTATTTATCAATTTTGCGTTTATTAATTTGTTTAATTTAGCAGTTAGATAAAAATGAAGGTGAGCATAATTTTTTTGTTGGCTAAACCAATTCATCTCTTGATGATTAATTAATTACCTGACGTCTGTGACTATCAGTAATCAAATTATACACGCATAGTTTAGGTATATATGCACTAATCATGGATTATAGGATATACAAAATCAACAGAAGAAAGATATATTAATTGATGTACTACCTTTTTCCAAGGCTGGCGTCCAGAGGGGAAGGAATGACTTCACTTTTGAAGACCAGGGATATCAGTCTCCTTCTAATCTCCAATGTTGGGGATGTATCCAAGTGTTGGGTATTCAAGAAATTGAAGGAAATAACCAATTGAGAAGTGAGGAAGATGAATTTGGAGGTGTGCGGTCGGGAAGATGATTGGGTAGAAGGTCATAGAAATCAGAACTAATTTGTAGATCTAGTCTTATAGTACCCCCACTGTTTTAGATCTAGTCTTATAATCTGATAGTGTCCTCATAATCAGAATAATGAGAATTTCATACCAAAACATCCAAAAAAAAAATGGCACTGTGGAAACCAAAAATTTCCGATACATCTACCAAACATAAAAAATAATTAATCAATGGTCGATAATTCAAAGCTTGATATTTTGACTAGTCAATTGAAAATACACGTGGCTGCTGATCTGGTTCTCAGCAAGTGGATGGATGAGTAAGAAAGAAGGAGAGAGATTTTTAACTCAAAAAACATTAAAAGTATTTATCTTAACTTCGATACTAAGGTTTTTTTTTTTTGTCAAAGGATAGAACTTGGAATTATAAAAGAATGGGAATATTTACGTCGTCTTTATTCGATGTGTGCAAGTTTGTGAAGCAATCCATTGATCCTTGCTAAACTTGGAGGCTAGAGATTCAATTTTGACGCTCCAGTTTTGGACGCAAGATTCTATTTCTTCCTTGCTAAACAATTTTAGGTCGTAATTTGGAAAATAAATGCAAGTTATTAACTTTCTTTTATGAGCAAATTATACTTTATTACCATGTGATTTGTATTAAATTACACAATTATATTCTTATTTTCAAATCTTACATTTATCATTCCGAACTCTTTAAAATGTTACAACATTATTCATCCGTTAAATTTTCTGTTAAAATTTCTATTAAGTGTGATTTGTACCAAATTACACAGTCATGTTCTTATTTTCAAGTCTTACATTTACCATTCCGAACTCTTTAAAATATTACAATATTATTCATCCGTTAAATTTTTTGTTAAAATTTCTATTAAGTGATGATTTTGACAAAATATAACGTGGACAGATAGCAACAACAATGCAGGAGCAATGGTACGGCATCTAATTAAAAAAACTAGTGTACAGCTGTTAAAAAGATAAGGATTTCAATTTTATAATTAAAAAAAAAAAAGATGGGGACTGATTAGTGTCCTATTTTTCAGCCTTACAGTACTGAAGTATCCCTTCTTCTCTCTCAAATTCCCAGATCTTCACGGCTCATATAAACGAGAGCGAACTCAACAGTGGTGCTTCTGCTCGATCTTCTCTTCTTTTTATCGATTTAGAACAAAAAATACTTGAGGATCGTTCATTGGGGAAAACTAGATAGGGGGAGGGGTCAACCTACTTGTTCAATAAACCGACCATTTTCCGGCAACCGGAGGGTCAAATTTAACCTAGATGGCCAGTTCTTCAAAGCCTCATGCTGTTTGTCTTCCTTTTCCAGCTCAAAGTCACATAAAGGCAATACTCAAATTGGCAAAACTCCTCCACCACGAAGGCTTTTATATTACCTTTGTCAATACAGAATTCAACCACAAACGCTTTCTCAAATCTCTTGGCCCCAACTTTCTTCATGGCTTCCCCGATTTTCGATTCGAAACCATACCAGATGGTATTCCAGATTCAGATGAAGATTCCACTCAAGACCTCACTTTGATTTGTCAATCCGCCTTAAATGGTTTTTTCTTGGCTCAGTTTCGTGACCTCCTCATAAAACTCAACGGCGCGGCGGAGCCAGGTGTTCCTCCAGTGACTTGTATAGTTTCAGATGGTGCCTTGTCCATGTTCACAATCACAGTGGCTGAAGAACTTGGAATCCCCATCTCACTGTGTTACACAATAGCTGCAAGTAGCTTCATGGGTATTAAAAACTTCCGCGCTTTTGTCGAAAAAGGACTACTTGCTCCACTCAAAGGTGATCAACCAACTCTATAACAAATTGAATCATCCATCTTTGTAAATGTTCGTACGTTTTTACACTAGAAAAATGCTTATATAGTTAATTACACTTTATATCTTAATAACCACTTTGACTTATAATATTTGAGGAGGGGATATATATATTGATAGGTGCATCTCATCCTAGTGGTACGAATATGTACCATTTTTTAATTATCATCTCTTTTTAGTGGTACAAATAGTTACCATTTTTTAATTTTTTTTATTTATATATAATAATTGAAATTGTTTAATTTTTATATTATTATTTTAAAATTATTTATGTCAAATCAACGAAATTGAATATTATTTATTCATATATATTATATATCAACTAAATAAACAAATCATAATGAGAATCTTAATTGTTATCAAAATTATTTATATATATATATATATTGAGTATCAATTTCAATTTTTAGAACTATTGAACTAGAGATTTAAGATATCACACTGAAATGGTAGTACCAATGTATATATATATTGAATTTCTTAATTCAAAAATATGAAATCGTAAATAAAATTTAGAAGAAAATACCTAATCGTGAAAGGATAAATAAATTTTTATTATATATGGAACTGATTTAGCCCACTTTAGATACAATAATATACATGCCTAAAAAAAAAAAATTCCTTATCTCATAGCCCACTTTAGCTATTTTATGTGTGCATTTTTATGCACTGATTTAGATTTACAGTTTGGTAATATTTATATTTTACTTACGTCGAGTTTTTTCATTCATTGTTTCTAAACTTCCAAATGTAAATTTTAATTCTTTAATATTGTAGATGAGAGCTGTCGGACAAATGGGTATTTGGACAAGGTCATAGACTGGATTCCAGGAATAAGAGAGATTCGGTTAAGGGATCTCCCAATCTCATTCCAATCCACAGACCGTAATGATGTGTTGTTAAAATTCAGCATGGAAGCAACGGATCGAGTCCATAAAGCTTCATCAGTTGTCTTCTTAACATTTGATGCATTGGAACAACATGTTTTGGATGCTCTCTCATCCATGCTTCCAAATGTTTACACAATTGGCCCCATCCAATTACTTCTCAATCAGATACCACAAGATCCTATGGGTTACAGTCTCTGGAAAGAAGACACCAAGTGCCGCCAATGGCTAAATTCTAAGCCCCCAAACACAGTCGTTTACGTCAACTTCGGAAGCGTAACGGTGATGAAACCACAACATCTTGTGGAGTTTGGTTGGGGACTTGCAAACACCAAGCTGCCATTTGTTTGGGTGGTTAGGCCTGATTTGGTTATTGGCGAATCGGCGATTTTGCCATCGGAGTTTGCAGATGAAACTAAGGAAAGAGGTCTGATTTCGAGTTGGTGTCCGCAAGAGGAGGTACTTAATCATCCATCTGTTGGAGGGTTCTTGACACATAGCGGTTGGAATTCGACGATTGAGAGTTTGAGTGCAGGAGTGCCTATGATTTGTTGGCCTTCAGGCGGTGACCAGCAAACTAATTGTTACTACACTTGCAATGAGTGGGGGTGTGGCATGGAAATTGATAAGGATGTAAAAAGAGATGAAGTGGAAAAGCTTGTTAGAGTGTTGATGGAGGGAGAGAAGGGTAAGGAAATGAGAAGTAAAGCTAAGGAGTGGAAGAAACTGGCAGAAATGGCCACTCATGTAGGTGGTTCTTCATCTAAAAACTTTGAAAATTTAGTTAGTCAAGTGCTGTTAAGAAACAACTAGATGTTATATACCTTCATATTGGCTTCTCTTTATGTGAGAATGCCTAATCGATGGAGGCTTCTGGGCTGCAGCTTATTCTAATGTTTATTTCATTTTGCAATTGTAATGGTCTGAGGTACTCTTGTTTTTTAGGCGGGTTGGAAGTCCCACCAAAGTTTTAAAGAGGCCAATTTTTATACTCATCCTTCTATCATCGAACTTCGTTCCCCTCCCAAAAATAAAATAAAAATATGGAAGCAGCATGAAGACCAAAAATTGGGAATTGTTGGATTATATGGAATGGGAGGTGTGGGGTGTTGAATAATATGAAATGATATGGTTAGTTGTCTTGATTAGCTAGTTGTATTGTTAGTTGGTTAGATATCTTGATTGTTAGTATCCAACAGATTCAGTTAGGTTGTTAGACTGCTCCTCCCTTAGCTGTAGGTTAGTTTCTACAGTTGTCCTAGTTAGTTAGCTATCCCTAGCTGTCATGAACTGCAAGAGTTTGTTACTTGCTGTAAGTAATCATTATATAAGGGTTTGAAGGATTGTATGTAGAGTGTGTGTGAAAATATATGAGAAACAGAGATTATACTTCATCTCTTCCTTTTCTGTACCCCACTCTTCTTAATCATCTCTTTCTTCATCTCGAATCCTTTCTTTCCTTATCTCAAAATTCCAACATGGTATCAGAGCTATGAATGCTCGCAGCTGTTGATTCTGGTGCTTCCTGTTAAAACTGTGCAAGTGTAATCGAGATCTTCTCCTCTTCTGCTCACTATCTGGATCTCTCATGTTGAGATCTTCTGCAAGATAAGTGTTTCTTGCATCTCTTGCTAGTCGAGTACGTAATACTGAGTTTGTGTTATACTTCTCTGTGTTTTTTTTTTCCGCCATGACTGTTGGTATGGATCTTCTTAAACATGTCACGGACTTGATGTCTATGAAGCTAGATGATACCAATTATGTGTCTTGGAGTATCTGGATCTCTCACTATCTGGTGCTTCCTGTTAAAACTGTGCAAGTGTAATCGAGATCTTCTCCTCTTCTGCTCACTATCTGGATCTCTCACGTTGAGATCTTCTGCAAGATAAGTGTTTCTTGCATCTCTTGCTAGTCGAGTACGTAATACTGAGTTTGTGTTATACTTCTCTGTGTTTTTTTTTCCGTCATGACTGTTGGTATGGATCTTCTTAAACATGTCACGGACTTCATGTCTATGAAGCTAGATGATACCAATTATGTGTCTTGGAGTATCAAGATTCAGCGTTTGCTGAAAGGTTTCCATATGTTTGGTCATCTTGATGGTTCTAGTCTGTGTCCTTTGTCTATTGATGCATCGTTTCAAAATTGGGTTGATATGGATGCTGCTTTGCTTAATGTTCTTATTGCAACAATATCTGAGGATGCTTTCACTGAAATAATGAACTGTGAATCCTCACGTGAGGCTTGGCTTACACTACAAGAACGTTTCTCTTCTTTGTCAGAACCTAACCTCATGCAGCTAAAGAACAATCTTCAAACCATCCAAAAAGGTTCTGATTCTGTTGAGACATTCATGAGTAAGATTTGGTCTGCTCGGCAACGGTTGGCTAGTGCAGGTGTGCCTGTGTCTGACAAAGATGTAATCTTGATCACACTTAATGGTCTGCCATCTGATTATCATCCCTTTAAGTCTCACATTCGGGCGCGGCCTATTCTTGTTACCCTTACTGAGCTTCGGACTCTTTTGCTAGCTGAAGAAGCTGACCTTACCAAAGTTGCAACACAACTTGCTTCACACCAATCCTTGCTTACCGCAATGGTGGCTACTAAAGAAGGTCAAGGTTCTCATAGTGAATCCTTGAATGTGGCTACTACATCTCAATCGGGCGGTACGGGTTGGAATAACTCTAATTGGCAAGGGAGAGGTTCTAATAATTGGAACAACAATAGAGGTCGAGGTCGGTGGAATAATGGTCGAGGACGATGGAATAACAACTGGAACAACAACAATAGGGGTAACCATGGAGGTTATAATCATGGGTTTAATCATGGTTATCCTCAGTTTTCTGGTTATAATCAAGGTTTTCAACAAAACTATAGCTATCCTAATGGTGGTAATCATTCCTATGGCTTCAATCCTTACTTATCACAACCACAACAGCAACCTCAACAGTCGCCTGGTCACACAAATCCTGGAGTTTTAGGTGTTTCCCCTCAGTACATGCAAGCTCTCCCATCTCCTTTGTGTCAACTATGTAAGCTTCATGGCCATGAGGCCCTGGAGTGCTCACAACGGGGCCATTTTGAAATGTCTACTCCACCTGGTACTCAGCCTCAGGCCTATTCAGCTACTCCTATTTTTGAGTTCAATGACCTTAACTTTTGAATCGCTGATACTGGTGCCAATAATCACATGATCTCTGATGGTTCTCACTTACAACAAGCTCATGCTTGTCCCTCTAAATCAAGTATTTCAGTTGGTAATGGAGATGTTCTTCCTATAGCTAGTGTTGGTTCTCTTACCTTTCCTATTATCGATCATGATTTTCAATTGAAGGATGTGTATCATGTACCTCGTCTTGTTCATAATCTGCTTTCTGTGCAAAAATTTTGTTTGCATAATGGTTGTCAAATGCTTTTTGATGCTCACTCCCTTCGTATTCAGGATCACTCGGGGAGGACTCTGTACAAACTTCCTAGTGTTAGTGGTTTATATCCCCTTCCTCAGTCTTTATCTTCATCTTCTTCATCTCCTCACTTGTCTTCTATTGCTTGTGTAGGCAGACAGTACCCTCTTCACTATGGCACCTAAGGCTTGGTCATCATGCCCATGCTGTTCTTTCTCCTATGCTTGCCCAAGCTCAAATTACCTGCTCTCCTGAGTTACCTTCCCATGTGTGTCAACCTTGTCTTCAAGGCAAAGTATCTAGATTGCCATTTTCTTCTTCTGTTAATAGGACTTCTCACCCTTTTGCTAAAGTTCATTAGGATGTTTGGGGTCCTAGTCCCTGTCCTTCTCTTCTTGGTCATAAATACTATGTTCTCTTCATTGATGACTATACTCAGTACACTTGGATTTATCCTTTAATGAATAAATCAGATGTTTACTCTACTTTTGTGAAATTCTACTCTTATGTGCTTTCTTTGAAAAATCTATAAAAGTGTTCCAAAGTGATGGCGGAGGTGAGTTTGTCAAAAAAGCCATGACTGAGTTCTTTACGTCTAAAGGCATTCTTCATTTCAAGTCTTGTCCTTATACACCACAGCAAAACGGGCTTGCTGAGAGAAAACATCGGCATCTCATTGAAACTACCATTACCTTGCTACAAACAGCTTCTATGCCCCCTTCTTTCTGGTTTCATGCTTGTTCCACTGCCAATTTTCTTATCAAGCATATGCCAACTGCTGTTCTTCATATGAGCTCTCCCTATTTTCTGCTTTTTGGTTATTATCCTTCTTTACAGTTTTTAAAAACTTTCGGGTGTGCATGTTATCCTTTTCTCCGACCCTATACTAGTCACAAACTTGAACCCCGGACTGCCCGATGTGTCTTTGCAGGTTACACTCTTGATTATAAAGGTTATATGTGTTATCATATTCCCTCCAAGAAAACCTTTGTGTCTCGCCATGTTGTATTTGATGAGAGTCAGTTCCCTTTCCATTCATCTCATGCGTCTATGAACACATCCTTCGCACATGATCATGGCTTGATGAACCATCCTAGTTGTACTCCATTGTATAATGTTTGTTCTCCACTTGGCAGGGTTCCCTCTCCTGTCGCATCGGGGTCTACTTCTGCGCATCCTGTGGTTCATTCACCATCGTCATCTCCTCCTGCTCCTGGCTTATCACCAGTCTCTACGACTTCAGGCTCTCCATCCGCTACTGCTCATGCCTCTCCTGGCTCCACGCCTTCTATTGACTTGGTGGTTGACATGACTGTTCCCATTTCATCTCCTGGTCTCTCTGCCGTGCCTTCTTCCCATCCTATGGTCACTCGGTCTAAAAATGGCATCTCCAAACCTAGGCGTCGTGGCTTTCTTGCTTTGCACGTCACCTCCTCGGTTGGTCCTCTCCTTGAGCCAGTGACCTATACACAGGCTTCCCAGGTTCCTGAGTGGTGTCACGCCATGCACGAGGAATTTACTACTCTCCAGCAACAGCACACTTGGCAATTGGTTCCATTACCTGCACATCGGAGTGTTATTGGGTGTAAGTGGGTATTCAAGTTGAAGCACCATGCAGATGGCTTGGTGGCAAGACACAAGGCACGCCTGGTTGCTAAGAGTTATCTTCAAGAGGCTGGGATTTATTATGATGAAACTTTCAGTCTGGTTGTCAAGCATACCACAATGCGGCTCATTCTTGCTTTAGCCGCTCAGTTCAAGTGGCAATTACGACAGCTTGATGTAAAAAATGCTTTTCTTCATGGTGTTCTTCATGAAGAGGTTTACATGGATCAACCTCCTAGTTTTGTTGATTCTCACTTCCCTTCTCATGTGTGCAAATTGGAAAAGTCTCTTTATGGCCTGAAGCAGGCTCCTCGCGCTTGGAATGCTCGATTTACTGGTCATATGCTTACTTTGGGGTTTGTTCATTCCCTTTCTGATTCTGCCTTATTTGTTCTTCATCAGGGGCCGGTTCTTCTTATTGTTTTGCTATATGTCGATGACATCATCGTGACTGGGAATGATCCTGCTGCGATGACCCGTTTGATTCGTGCCTTGGGCACTAAGTTTGACATGAAGGATCTTGGGGCTCTGTCCTATTTCCTTGGTCTCCATGTGCGTTCTCACTCGAACGGTTTTTTTATTAATCAAAGTAAGTATACCCGGGAGCTTCTGAGTAAGGTTGGGATGTCTAATTGAAGTCCTGTTTCCACTCCTTTGGTTCCTGACACTAAGTTACTGCTTACTGATGGCCTCTTGCTTCCCGATCCCACTCTTTATCAGAGCATGGTTAATGCTCTCCAGTACTTGACGTACAGCCGCCCGGATATTGTTTTTGCTGTTAATACTGTGTGTCAATTCATGCATGTTCCCACGGACGTTCACATGATGGTTGTCAAACGTATTCTTCGCTATCTAAAGGGTACTATGGCCTTTGGTCTCCGTTATGTCTCTGGCCCGCTTCGCCTTCACGCCTTCTCCGATGCCGATTGGGGTGGTGATCCCAATACCCGCCCATAATCCGGTGCGATAGTGTCTCGGCTATTCAGATGGCCCATAATCCGGTCTTTCCTGGTCGTACTAAACACGTTGAGATCTACGTGCATTTTGTTCGTGAGCAGGTTCAGCGTAAGGATCTTCACTTGGCGCATGTTTCCTCTCGGGACCAGCTAGCTGATGTTATGACTCATGGGTTGCACAAGCTTCGGTTTGAGTTTTATTGGGACAATCTCATGCTTCGGGACTCCAGCATCAGATTGAGGGAGGCTGTTGAATAATATGATATGATATGGTTAGTTGTCTTGATTAGCTAGTTGTATTGTTAGTTGGTTAGATATCTTGATTGTTAGTATCCAACAGATTCAGTTAGGTTGTTTGACTGCTCATCCCTTAGCTGTAGGTTAGTTTCTACAATTGTCCTAGTTAGTTAGCTATCCCTAGCTGTCATGAACTGCAAGAGTTTGTTACTTGCTGTAAGTAATCATTATATAAGGGTTTGAAGGATTGTATGTAGAGTGTGTGTGAAAATATATGAGAAGCAGAGATTATACTTCATCTCTTCCTTTTATGTACCCCACTCTTCTTAATCATCTCTTTCTTCATCTCGAATCCTTTCTTTCCTTATCTCAAAATTCCAACATAGACGAGGCGAATCAAATCGAATGGGAGTAGGATTTCGGAAATTTCTGGGATATTTTTTAGTTTGGGTTTTAGTATTTTTAAAATTTTAATATAAAGGGAAACTATTACTAACTAGCGTCTCTAAGTTTTATATTAATTTTAGTTATATTTATTAATTTTATTATTAATAACATACGTCCTTACATCATGTCTAAATGTGCAAGGATAGTCCTTCCGTTAAATTTCTCAACGATTTTAGTTAAGAATAAGGGTAAAGTTGTCCTATTATGTGTGTTTTTTTAATAGAAATCGTTGAAAATTTTAACGGAATGATTGTCCTTACACGTTTATACATAATTTAGAGACGGGTGCTACTAATAATCAAGTTCAGGAACCATAACTAAAATTAGTGTAAAGCTCAGAGACGCTAGCAATTATTTTCTCTTAATATAAAAATTCATTCGAATTGATTGAAGTTGTGACAAAATTTCCTAATTGCCCATACAAATTTTGTCAAATTACTACAACATATATAAGCATCCTAAACGATGTTATAACTATGTTACCAATTGGTGCAACGAAATTGAAGTGGTATCTATTTTAGGTATAAAGTGAGACGAAATCCTGTTATGGGTGCAAAGTGAGACAACGTTGCTTGTTTTGGGTGCATTTTATGTAATAAACCAAAAAAAATTACATTGTGATCTATATGGGTTTATTATGAGCCTTCCAAGATTCGCATAATAGGTGGCCTGCAACGTACACACACAATTACATGAATGAGGTGTTACGACCCGTCTTCGAAAACAAGATTAATTAATGAATTATTGGAAATTCTGGTGAATTATTGGGCCAAATTAAGTTGGTATTGGGCCTTTAGGGAAGGTCCAACGTTATTAAGTCGTAAAGTAAAAATTGGATTTACAAAAAATGACCGTTTTACCCCTGAAATTCCCGAAGGCCCAAAAGTCACTTTTAGATAGAGAACTATTTTGGGAGTTTTTCTCACACCATTGCGTAGTTCTTGAAATCATGAGTACGTAGACAGACGGCACAAGGAAATCGGAGCTCGTATGAGAAAGTTACGGGTCTAAAATAGTCGGGACGTATCGATAATTTTGGAAAAGTTTAAAATTATATATATCCCACTCTCTCTCCTCACGTGATTGGTCTGTGCTTCCTTCCCTCTCCTCTCGCGAATCCTCTCCTCTATGTTTCCAGCGAAGGAGTAGCGTGGAAGCCATAGATGGCGGCGCCACTAGATGGCGACCAATCCTCCACCACCTATACCAATCTCTTCGCCTCACTCTCATGAAACCAGCCATACCAACAATCGAGGTCGTTGATCACCGTACGCGGCGCAGCAAGTCACATAAGAAATGGGTCACTGCACCTTTCGAGGTGATTTCTGGCCACCACAGGTAATAGTGTTCGAATTGGATCTCATATTTTGATTCCTAGGATTGTGTAGATGGATTTGGACTATGAGTTTGTAAGATTTGGTTTAGTTTTGAAGAAATGAGGAAAAGCTTGAAACCGGCCATTAATGGCGGTTTTTAGCCAGATTCTGACGAGGCGAGGTAGGGGTGACTAAACCCCACAATTGCACCCATTTGGAAGCCCAGAGAGCGTGGGGGCGCATGGGCCCCACCTGACCCCCGGCGACTCTTGCCCTATGTATTTCGTGATTTCGAATCCATTGGCGCAGGTTTCGGGTCAATCGGAGTTTGTTTGGGGGTTGTTTGGGATAGTTGTGGTCACTTTGAATATGTTTGAGGGTGTGGGTGAACTCCTAGGCATATGGGGGTTAAACTTAATAATGTAAGGATTGGTTATTAACAACAATTACCTAGTTTGCAAGGCATTATTGTATCGGATAGTCTGAAGGGCCGTATGGATAGAGACGAAGCTCGTGGAAACTTTCGGGATCAAGTGCCTCGATGTACGTGTAATAGTGGATTATGTCGGGTGAGCTCTCTCCGGTGTACAATGAGTGGATTTCCTTCCCTTAACCTATGTTATATATTGTGATGTGATTAGATGTGTGAGGAATGGAATGTGAATTGAATAGTTATGAATCGATTGGTGTCGAATTTTTAATTGATTAAGTATATGTTTGGAGGATTTGGGCGAATTATATTAAATGTTATATGATTGAATTGGTGATGATTGGGATATGATTTGAGTAATTATGGATTAGATTGTGTTGATAAGCATTGGTGTGATTATGTGTGTTATGATAGAGACCATTGATGATGCCACGAGCTAGACTTAGAGCCTGGCATGTGTGGATATTCTTATTGAGGATAGAAATCCCAATGAAACTATGATGATAGTAGGATGGATTTTTATTAGATTATGTCGGGGGTTGACTTTAGCACCCGACATCATTTGATTACACTGATTGAAGGTTGAAAACCTTGTGAAAGATAAATACTCCTAAATGAGTATAAACTTATATTATAGGGAATACTTGGAGGGTTGATACCGAGATACCAGTTACGATATTTGAACCACGAGTAAGGGTGGATATCGATGTGAAATGATGAATACGATAATGGTGTTAATCGAGAAAGAACATGAATATAATTGTGATAGCTAAGGTCAAGGAATATGCCAGCCTAGCACATTAGTCAGTGTCGAGATGCTATTGCCGAGGAGTCATACCGGCTTAGCATATGGGTTAGTGATTAAATACTACGGCCGAGGCATTCCGGCCTAGTACATGTGTTATGTGTCATGTATGAGTCATGTGGAGTCTTGTCTAGTCCTATTGAGTCGTATGCTTATGTTGAGTCATGGTATACCCATATGGTGGATGCTGGTGTCGTACATGTCTGTAGCCCACATACTAGTTCTCCACGTGATCGTTCACCTGCGCTTGCTCTATATTAGTTCAACAACGTCAGTCTTATCCCCGACTGATAAGATATGCCAGCCGAGGGTTTTGCCGGTTGATGAGAGATATGCCAGCCGAGTGTTATATCGGCTGATGATTATGATATGATAGCCGAGGGTCATGCCAGCTAATGAGATATGCCAACCGAGGGTTATGCCGACTGATGAGATATGTCAGCCAAGGGTTATACCAGTTGATGATTATAATATGATAGCTGAGGGTTATACCGGCTGATCTCGGCTGATGAGATATACCAGCCGAGGGTTCTACCAGCTAATGATTATGATATGGTGGCTCATGATGATAATGACATGATAGTCGAGGGTTATGTCGGCTCATGATGATTATGATATGATAGTTGAGGGATATGTCGTCTTATATATGATTTATAATAGCCGATGACGATATTGGTTGATGTGATACGATATACGATCTGATGGGATATCTTAGCCGAGTGATCTTACCAGCAGGTTACACTCGTTATCGAGGTCAGTGGGTATGGTAAGGGCTTATTGAGATTATGGTTCGTATACTCACTGTGACATTAAAATGCTCGATATTGTCATAGAGATACGTGATATCGAGATAGTAGTATTTATGTTATCCATTAGAAATGGATGTCACCTTATTGAGTAAAGATCTATTAATGATTGGTAATTGTTGAATTGCCTTGTAATGTGATTGGTGTGTGCATGACTGTAGGCTATGGTTGCCAGCCCTGCCGAGTTATTCGATTATTATGTTATTATGTTAATGTTGTGCCACGTGGTGTTATGATATGTTGTCGATGGTATAATGATCATATTATTGATATTGTATTGTCCTAAGAGAGGACTTGAATGATAAATTTGAATGTGAATGTACCATTGAAGGTACAAAACTATGTCGATTATGCCCTACTATCACAGGTGATAACTAACTGGATAAGATATCATTGTGGGTATGGGTGTTGTGGAGTATAAATGGTTGAGAGGTTTGTATTGAAATATTTTGCTAAAAACTACTAAGTTCCACTCACCTTGCTATTTCTACACCCATCAGGTTACCATAGGAGACTTGCGGGTTCGAGGAGGGATCGTATCAAATCTGACTGCATGCTATTGATTAACGTACTATTGGTTTAGCATTAATTGCTTTATTTATGATCATCATCTGTTTGTTTTAAGTATGCTCTGGGTTGCCGCTGTCGCGGTGAAACGGTAACTTAGTGGTTACTATTTTACTTTTCACTCAACCTTCTAAAACGCATCGTTTTAGTTGGGCTTTCGTCACATGGACTCAACGTCCAAGTGTCGCCCAGCACCCGGCATTCCCAGTATCCAGTCGTATATTCGAGACGGGGTGTAACATGAGGCCTGGTTCACAAGTGACCGCGTACCACCACTGCCACCACTATTATTTCGCGATGTGTGGGCCAAGGATAAATAATAGGGTTGTTGTTTGGAGGTACTAAAGAGCATCTCCAACAAAATTGCTAAATTTAATCTAAATTCCAACTAAAATAGTTGGAAAGTTACTTTGGCAAACTGCTTTAAAAAGTTTACTCCAACAATATTCTCTATTTTGGCAAATCTCAAATATTTTTTTACTTTTTTCAAGTTAAACATTTGAAATTTGAATTAAATTCATCTCGTTAAGAGCATCATCAGCTGAATTGTTAAATTTAAGCTAAATTCTAGCTAAAATATTTGGAAAGTTATTTTAGTAAACTACTTAAAAAAAATTAATCCAGCAGTGTTCTCTATTTTGACAAATCTCAAATTTTAATATTTTTTTCAAGTTAAATATTTGAAATTTGAATGAAATTAATCTCATTGAGAGGAAGATAGCAATTGCTATTTTCTCTCTCCTATTTACTAAATTTAGGGATTCAAAACCCACAAATATCAAAATTCTAAAGTATGGAGTAGAATAGAGACTCTGTTGGAGCCATGTTTTCTTTGAAAATTCCCAAATTAAGTAAAAATTTGTTTTAGGGATTCTGTTACAGATGCTCTAAGAAGAAATAGCAATTGCTATTTTTTCTCTCCTATTTGATAAATTTAGGAATTTAAATCTCCCAAAATATCAAAATTGTGAATATTTAAATCTCTCCTACTTTCTCTCTCCTGTTAGATATTTATTAAATATTTAAATATCGAAAAATTTATTCCCGTTACTTGTTTATAAGAGTGGAACATAAAAAATTTCCCTTACAAATAAGAAAAACATTATAGTGTTATTACAAATAAGAAAAACCTTATAGTGTTATTGACATGTCTTGTCCAATGGAAGCTGATAAAAAAGCTCATGCTCTTTTCTACTTTAAGGAAAAAAAATCTTTTCACAGAAAGCCAGTCTTCCTTTCGGTAAAGAAATGTTAAAAATAAAATATGGAAGAATAAGTTCTAAATGTATTGATTTTGTTCAAGAGTATACAACTTTTATATAGCTAATTAATAGTCGATTTAACCTAATTAGGAAAGAAAACAATAATCTGAGTGATTGCAAAATATTTTCTAAATTATAAAAGTTGACTATTTTCAATTCTATTGATTCTCAATATAATTATGTTCTCAACACTACCTATCAAGTTAGAGAGTGAATTCACCCCAAAACCAATTAGCAATGAAGGGAGAGGCCCAACCCTTATAAGCCCTTACAAGGTTGTGCAATTTTCCAATGTAGGACTTTTGTTCCTTTTACATTCTCATACGCCCCTTCACATGTCACGAATTTTCAAGCCTAACACGTGGACAACTCATACTGGGTGACATGGACCACATATGGTGTTTAGGCCTTACACGTGGGATAACCCGCTTTGATACCATGAAGGAAGTTGGGGTTCTCCCCCAAAACCAATTGGCAATGAGGGGAGAAGCCCAGTTCCTTATAAGCCCTTGCAAGATTGTGCAACTTTCCAATGTGGGATGTTCCTTTCACATTCTCACACGCCCCTTCACGTGTTGTGAATTTTCAAGCCTAACATGTGAACAACTCATATTGTGTGACGTGGAGCACGTGTGGCGGTTAGGCCTTACAGTGTGATAACCCGCTCTGATACAATATTGAGCATCACTATAATTATGTTGAGAATCAACAGAATTGGAAATAGTCAATTTTTGTAATTAAGAAAATATTTTGTAATCTCTCATATTATTGTTTTCTTTCTTAATTAGCTTAAATCAACTATTAGCTATAAAAAGGTTGTATACTCTTGAACAAAATCAAAACATTCAGAACTTATTCTTCAATATTTTATTTTTAGCATGTTCTTTACCGAAAGGAAGGTTGTATACTCTTAAACAAAATCAACACATTCAGAACTTATTCTTCCATTTTTTATTTTTAACATGGTATCAGAGCAATTCCGCTCATGAGACCTAAATCTGCTGCCTTTCCACCCCTGTGGGTGTATGGAGCCTAATGACTATGTGCACCCATGGGATACATACTTGATTGATGACAAAAATTATCTCATGTTTGATAAAATAGACAACACAAATATGAAGTCTATTCTATTCAATTTAACCTTGCAAATGCACAAATCGAATAGATAGTATAGCAAATAAGTAAGGGTCGAATCCCACAAGGACTTGTCTTAACTGTGTTCCACTTTATTACTTATACTGATTAATTAACTCAGAACTTTAACAAAATAAAAGTAGAAAATAAAAATAAAATAACAGAATTAAAAATAAAACAAATTAAAGGACTGAAAATAAAACAATTAAGAAAAATAATTGGTTAAGGCACTCAATCCACCACTAACCACAATTACTTCCTAACATGATTTTCTAGCTATGGATGTTCCTTAATAAGATGCCCATGCAACATACCTTGGCCCAATACAATTACACATTAATCTTCTTCTTACATTGTATGCTAGATGTATGACATATACACTCTAACTTTCTATTCACTTATGTAACCTAGCATGGCATCTACTTAAGTTAAGATAGAGTGAATGCATTAAGTGCTAAAGAAGATATAGGTCATCACACTAAGCTTAGAACATGGCATCTATCCTAGGCTGTCATGAATTCAGATTACAAGATTATTTCTTAACTCAACCTCTCGATGCTAAGTGAATTACAAGATGATGAAGGCAATCAACCAATCACTTCCATCAATAATTTATGAAAACAAGGTAATCAATCTCATAAACATAAAAGAATATCAATTAAAGTAGTAATCTAAATTTAACAAGCATTCATAATCAAAGAATAAAGAGCCAAAATCATATTAAAAAGTAACCATAGTTACGGCTTTAAGAAGCCCTAACCTAAAAAGAAAAACTACAATGTAAAAGACAAGTGTTTTTTCTCTGTGATGTACTTATGTGCATTTTTCGGGACTTTTACATAACCCCAGGACCTTTATTTATAGGAGAATTATTAATTCTCAAATAAATAGAAGTTTACATTGAATTCTATAAGGAAAAAGTTCCCTAAATTATAAAGAAAACTAATTAAAACCTTTCATAAACATAAAATGACCAAAAATAATATTTACTAACAAAATAAGCATGAAATCCCCTTGAAACATGGAGAATGAGTGTGAACACAAGCTGCCAATATGGGAGTTAATCCGTCCTGAAAAATCGACCGAAAAATCGAACTGAATCTGAACGGTCTAAAAAATACTTAACATAACTGAACTAGAACCGATTCGATTCAGTTTTCAGAGGACCTGAATCGAATCGGCCTGGACCGAATTGAAAATTCTTCATTAATTGAAACGGCACTGTTTTTCCAAGACACTTCACCTATATTCACTCACTACGAGCCTCACCACCAGTCACCACACCCTCGCCCTAAATCCCTAATTCACTTCATCTTCATCAGTTCATCTTCTTCATGCCGCATCCGCCTCACGGCCCTCACCGATTTACTCTCCTTTAATCGACGATCATAGTGCTCTCGAAATTCGAGATGCATGACATGCGATCGAGAAATATCTGACAGTGGCGATTTTTCAGGGGTAAGGCTTGACTGAATCGACAGGGATAGGTGCATCAACAGACTCGATGGAGGAGAGTCGAAGGTATGGTACGACGGGGAAGTTGTCGGCGAGCATAGAGGCCAAGTTATCGGTGAGCATGGAAGCCACCATCTCAAAATCGAAAGAAACCGATCCTGAATCGAGTCGATCGATCCGTCCGATTTTAGGTTCAAATCGGGAATGAGGCAGTTATCAAACCGGTACCAATACCAGCTCCCCCCATCGGTTCAGTTTCGATTTTGGTAAAATACCGAATTGAAAAAATCGATTAACAGCACTAGCTGTCAAGGGCATCCTAGCTGGCCCGCGGGTTGTCTCTTTAGAATATTCTTGAAATTATCTTAGAGTGATCTCTGACCCGTGGGATTGACCGCGGGATAACCTTGGGGTAATTTTGGGATGATTTTGAAGTTGACCGTGGGCCCGCGGGCTAGCACACTAGATTCATGTATGCTGACTAGGGACATAATCTTGATTTTTTTGTAACTGATTCATCATAACTCCGATTGATGTGATTGTTTCGCTCAAGTTCTCGCAATTCCAAGCTCTATTTAATTCTGCACATTTCTCAAAAATATATTATTTTATCCAGTTTCATAGCTCAAAATACTAACCAAACGTAAGTAAAAGGGTATTAAATCATGTATAAAATGTGTATAAATTTTGACTTAAAATCTCCCTTGTGTTACATCTTGTCTCTTGATCTCCTAAACCCTATTATCTCCTTTTCGTTCTATTGTATTTCTTTTGTACCATCGTATTCGGCTTTTTTTCCATTGTCTTGGCCTTTTGTGCCACCTTATTCGACCTTAGTGTCATCCTCTTGTCCCTTTGTGCCATCTTATTAGGCATTTTGTGTCATCTTATTAGGCCTTTTGTATCACCTTATTTGGCTTTTTGTGTCACCTTATTCGACATTTTGTGTCACCTTACTTGGCTTGTGTGCCACCTTTTGTGCCAGCTTCTTGGCATTTGTGCCACATTTTGGCCTTTTGTGCCACTCTACTTGGCTTTGTGTCACTATATTTGGCATTTGTGTCACCGTATTTGGCCTTTGTGCCACCATATTTGGCATTTGTGCCACCATATTTGGCCTTTGTGCCACCTTCTTTACTTTGTCGTCAGAGCGGGTTTAATTGAGCCCAAATGGGTATTTCCCTTCCCGAAGTTACTATAATTCTTGAATGATTTGAAGCAACACAGAAGATAATAGGACAAGAAGCTTATTCTGCAAGTTGGGACTTCACAATGTTCATTCTCCAACTTGAGAGGGAGTGTTAGAAGTAAATTTGTGATGAATCCTAGATTGATTTAATATCATAGATTGATTTGATATCCTCCTTAATTATAAATTATATTTTCCTTTTTTAGTTGGGCTTTTGTAACTAGTATATAATATATGTCTTTGTACATTCAATAATACAATTTTCGACATATTCTTCCATCTTTTATTTTTAACAAAACCTAACACTTGATAGTTAGGATTCATTTGCATTTGATCACTTCATCGATCTCTAATGGAAGCTGATAAAACCCTCATGCTCTTTTCATTCCAGCTCCAGTTCAAAGCCATATAAAGGCAAATCTTAAATTAGCAAAACTCCTCCACCAAAGAAGCTTTCATATCACTTTTGTCAACACAGAATTCAATCACAAACGTTTTCAATTTTTGTGCTTAAGGTAGCTAGGGAGAAAATGAGTGATAAAGAAAAATGAAGAAAATACGGTGAGAGATGTATTTTGAGGAAATGTATTAGAAGGGTTCACAAAATGAAAATTGAAAACCAAAATTGAAAATTCCATACGGTTTTAATTTTTTTTTAACTTTCTTTTTATCCTTTTTTTCTTTATTTCTTCTCTTCCTTAATTACCACCATCGCTTTTTCATTTCTATTTTTTCTATCTATTTTCTATTTTCTTTACGTGTCAAACACAAAAATAAAATTTTAAATTTAAAACCAAATAGCTAATTATCATATATAGTAGAGACAAAATGGGCACTGGATGACTTTTAATTTTCACATTTTCTAATCCCAAAAAAAGAAAAAATATACGAGAGAATGAAATATAATAAAAGCGAAGAAAATTGGTGGACGAGATGTAGTAACGAATATATGTATACAGCATCATTTTTCAAATTACAACAACTGGTGGACTGAGACAAGTACGAAGGAAATGTTTCAAATTTTTGGGTTTGTGCATGGTTTTGACTCTTTGGTAGGGCAGGCAGCCATGCATCAAGGGCTCTGCAGCTACCTAAACCGACCACTCATCGTTGACTGCTTGCTTCATATTATTAACATTACTTTGTTGAGATTGCGATTGGCGTGGAGAATGCTCCTTTTATATGTATCTGCCATTTAGATATTTGTGTCGACAATAATATATGGATGTCATAGCAGTTTGATTTGCTCTTATTTGTTTCGATATAAGGAGATTCAGAAAAAAGAAAAAAATATTGTATACATTGGATATCGATTTCGACCTTATCATTAGATCAATAGTAGTAGTCCTAACTGTTAATCTTTTGAATTTCTTTAATTACCATGTAATTAAAGATCATATATATGAAAATTCATCTAAAGTGTAGAAAAAATCAGTTCTATATGATAAAAATAATCGAAGATATATATTGGTAAAATTTCGGATCTTCAATTTAATTTATACATCTGGAGATGAGTAAAAAAAATTCAATTTGGATATAAGTTTTTTGTTTACAAAGATGATATTTCAGTGATTATTTAAAAAATCAACAATTCTGATTATGGAATATGTTTTACACATCGATCTACCTGTAGATAAAGGAGACTCGGAAAAAACGGAAAAAAATTATACACATTGGACATTGATTTTAATCTTATATAAAAGTTGAATATGAAAGTTTTTATTACATACGGGGTACAGTTGTCATTGGATCGATAGTAGTAGTCATAACGATAACCCTTTGAGTTTCTTTAATTATTATGTAATTAAAGATTATATGTAAGAAAATTCATCTAAAGTGGAGAATTATCGTTTGATTCTCTATATGATAAAATCATTTGTAGGTAGATGAGTAAAAAAATTCAATTTGAATATAAGTTTTTATTTACAAAGATGATATTTCAGTGATTATCTAGAAAATCAATAATTCTGATTATGAAATATGTTTAGTACGTCTACCTAAAGATAAAGGATAAGATTGTCCTTTGTATGTGTACTTAACTCCCGTTTAGCAATTTTTCTCACATACTAATAGCATTTCGATAGTTCAAGAAGTGATATATTATCATTTCAAAAAGTTAATGTACCATTTTCAATGTGGAATAGCGTTATTCGAGAATTGAGGTGAACAAAAAGGGTAATTGCAATGTAGTCTTAACTTATCTTTGGAAAGTTTTAGTGGTTATGATGAGCTTGTGTATGTTTACTTTACGAATTATAAGTTTAATTTCTTGTAAGAAACTAAAATTTAAATAGGAGGTCGTGATAATAAATTGATATGCTAGTCTTTTTAAAATGTTACGTGGCGTAAATAATATTAAATATAATTCTACTTTGGAGTAGTTCTGTTTTTTTGAAAAAAAATAAAAAACAAAAAGGCTACCAAGATGGTCCATATGGGTTATTATGAGCCTGCCAAAATTCCCATAGTATGTGGCCTGCATCGTACACTCACAATTAGATGAATGAGACCTGGCTCACAAGTGACCACGTACCACCACTGCCACCACCATTATTTGGCGGTGTGTGGGCCAAGGATAAATAATAGGACTGCTGTTTGGGGCTGAAGTTGGGAAAAAATTAGATTGGTCACCAACCCCACCATTTAGATATTTTTGGGTGTGCTTGTTGCTTACTTTTCTTTGTTGCTTGTTGGTGTGGGACAGAGACATAATTAGGAATTTAAATGGGGTTGAACACTTTATATAGATAAATACTTAGAATATTTTTTAGTCGAAAAAGAAACAAGTGTTTCAATTACATTTTAAATTAAGAAGTTAATGTTACGAGAGACACTTTATATAGAAATCATAATAACGGAAAAAACACAAAATCAATATATAGCAATATTAATGGTTGAGAGAATTTGATGGGCATATATGTTATCCATTTCCAAAAACTATCGTAGTATCATCTATTTTTAGTACTTAAAATTACGTAAGACAAATATTCACGCTCTGGGAATTTCAATACTTATTAGGTGAAACTCACATGTTAATAGATAATCAAGTATAAAGAAATAAGCAAAAATCAATAAATAACTTCAAATTTTAAAAAAATATTGCTATAATTTGCATATACATATACAAGTAAATATGTAACAAAAAACAATCACATAATGAGCCGAGGACCCTTATTGTCCCAAGGTAGCTTCGCCCTTGATTAGGGAGAGGATATGCCTCTAGTAACATATTGGGTATGTTTTGAATTGACATTAGGACGGAAATCTTATTTAAGTCACATAATGAGTTAGTTATTAAGTATTTAAATATCAAACTTTAAATATATTAGATTTATTCTCGTTATATATTTATAAGAGTTGAACATAAAACTTTTCACTTACAAGTAAAAATAACATTGTAGTGTTATTGACTAGTCCAATAGTAGTAGAAGAAAGAAGAAAGATAATTTGAGACTCACCGGACATAAGCTAATGCTTATAGTAGAGCAAAATTATATAAGTTAGTTTCTTGCTTAGCTTCTGTGTATTTATGTGTAGAATATGATAAAAAATGAGAGTATGTAAATCACTATTTGCGATGCAAGAAGACAATTAGAGATTAATAGAAAAATCCAAGGTTATTTTGATTTCCTAAGTCTTACTCACCTCATTTTATGTCACAAACGCCTACAACTATTATCCATTTTTCTATGTAAAGGTCTTACTAATTTTTAGAACATTATTAGACTAGGGATTGATCGGATTCATCAGCTGAGAGATTAGGAAGAAGAAGTGAATTTAAGAAGAAGAGAAAGAAGCAAGAGTGCAGAAGCAATAGGATGGATGAAGAGTCAGTTTGTGTGACTTACAGATTTTCTGCATTTTTCATATATGTTTCAATTACATAATACATCTATTTATACATAGTAGAGCTTAACAAACTAACTACCTAACAACTTTCAGTTGTATCTATAGCTGTCAACTACACACAACTGTAGTTCTAACAAACTAACTGTCTAACTAACCTAACTAACCTAACAGCTGTATACTAACCAACTCTATATTATGTATTGCTAACAGGGACCAAATTAGACTAATGCGTAATCTATTAGACCTCCTTGTGGTTTATATTTAACATTTTATTCTTTTGACATTAAAGCACGAGGTGCCATATTGGCCAGTGTGACTAATCCGGCAGCCATAAGGACAGATAGTGGGGTGGAACACCAGACCATGAGAACAAATCAGACTAATGCTTGAACCATGCATGAAATCCCTTCTTGTAGTTTATGCTTAATTACTCTTCGACTGAGAATATTATTGTGTATAAATATATAAGAAAAAAAAAACAGAGATTTATATACAAAAAGAAAAAGTGGCTAATACACAAAAAATGCCTATTCTTCTAGGCTTTTCCTTTCAAATTTCAACAGATTAATTCATTCACTTACAACAAAAAATATAAATTGAAGGGAAGAAAACCTTAATTACCACGTTGTTTGGTTTGATCATCTTAATGGTATGTCTTCGGTGTTTATCTCGAAGTTTTCTAAGTGTTTTACTCGCTCCCAACATATTGTTCCTTCTGATTTGGAGGATTTTTTAAATGTTTTATCTCCGATAATCACTGATTATCATAATTACTCTCTTTTACGTCCCATAACGTTGGCAGAAGTTAAGTCTGCAATTATGGGCATTGGTGCGTTAAAGGCTCCTGATCCTGATGTTGTGCATGCGATTTTTTATTTTTATCAAAAATATTGGAATGTCCTAAAGAAGGACATCTTCTTATTTGTTAAGGAGTTCTCTGAGAATGGTACTGACCTTGGTGGTCTAATCATACCAATATTATCCGGAGATTGTTGATTATTATCGGCCTATTAGTCTTTATAATGTTTCTTATAAGATTATTGCTAAAGTGATTGTCAACTGGCTTCGACCTATTCTTGGCCTTTGTATTTTTGAGAATTAGGGTGCTTTTGCCCCAGGGAGATCTATGATGGACAATATTATTATTGATCATGAACTATTCTCTGATTTTCATCACAAAAAAGGTGCTACTAGTGCTATCGCTGTTAAGCTTGACCTAGAAAAAGCTTATGATTTTTTGGATTTGGACTACATTGAAGCTTGTCTCCTGAAATTTGGATTTTGTGATAGATCGGTAAGGTTAATTCGAATGTGTTTTTCTTCGATGTCATTTTCTATTTCAGTTAATGGCTCTGCTGAGGGTTATTTTAAACCAACCAAAGCTATTCGTCAAGGAAACCCTCTATCTCCCTATCTCTTTATCCTTTGTATCGAACCTTTCATTCGCTATATGAATAAACTTAAGACTAACTCTAAGAATCAAATAGGTATTTTATCCTCGCTTCGTAGTTTGAAAATTTCTAATCTTGTGTTTGCTGATGATTGTCTGTTATTTGCTAAAGCAACTTCTTTGGCTGCTCGGGAAATTTTGAACGTTCAAAATTTGTTCTCTAGGGCGTCTGGTCAACATAGTAATTTCCATTTCCTTATATTTTTCTTCTAATACTTCCAGTTCCATTCGGAATATCATTGTGAATATTCTTGGAATTCAGCATAAGGCGACTATTGGTAAATATTTAGATGTTCAAAATATTATTTTCTGGAAAGATCCTTTGAATGCCAATGAATTGCTTAAGAGAATTAACCAAAAACTTGCTTGTTGGAAAATTTCTACTTTACCTAGGGTTGGTAAGATGACTTTGATTCGATCAAGTGCGATGGGTATGCCCAATCATGTTCTTTCTGCTTTCCCTTGTTCTAAAAAAGTTGTGAAGGAAACTAATACTGCTTGTAGGACTTTGTTTTAGGGTAATAATGTTTGTGTTCCTCCGTCTACTTGGGCAGATGTTTGTACACCTAAATCTAAAAGTGGGTTGGGTGTGAGACCCATTAAACGTTTTAACAATGCAACTCTTGCTAAGGTGGGTTGGAAAGTACTTACGAATCATGATAAATGGTGGGTTAAGTTAGTTCAAGCCAAGTACCTCATATGGAATAATAATTTTTTGCTTATGCCCTAAATGACAAAGCAATTCCTTGGCTTGGAAAGGTATTCTAGATGCTAAAGTTTTACTCTTTAAGGGTATCCGTTGGATTGTTGAGAATGGCAAGCACATTAATTTATGGGGTTTCAATTGGGCTTTCTCTTATCCTTTGGCTAATCTAGTTGATACTGGCTCTATTAACTAGCTGGATTGGTCTTTAGCGGTTGATAAGCTCATTAGGGATAATAGTTGGGAAGTTTTAGCCCTTCGTAACTTGCTCTCATATGATGTGGTTAATGTTATTCGAGCTATTACTTTGCCTTTTAATTCTAAGTTGCATGAAGATAGGTTTGTTTGGGGTCCTAATCCGAAAGGTGATTTCTCGATTAAGTCGTCCTGTGAATTTTGAGCACAAGTATTCATTAATGAGCAAATTACACTTTAGTATCCTTACGTTTATACTAAATTTCAGAGTTATACCCAACTTTTCAAAATTTGCATTTTACTATCCTGAACTTTTTAAAACATTTCACATTTGTCTCAACGACATATTTTTAAGCTGAATTTCTGTTAGTTGATGACGTGAAGCATATGGGGGCCCCACAAAAATAAATTCCACTGTAATTTTAGGCAAAATTACTTAATTAATCATTGTTTATCTCCTGCCTTACATCTCCCACCGAGATACTGAGCGAGAGATAATCAATGGCTAATTAAGTAATTATATCTAAAGTCACCATGTAATTTGTTTTTATGGGGCCCTCACACGCTTCACGTCATCAACTAACATAAATTCAGTCGAAAAATGTATTGTTGGGACAAAGTTGAAACGTTTTAAAGAATTTAAGTTATTAAAATATAAATTTAAAAACAATAAATATAACTCTAAAAATTAATATAAATATTATATACTAAAATATAATTTTTCCTTTTATTAATTTATTCAACACCATACATATATATATATATATATAATAATTGACACGTTATAAAGTGCCATAACTGATTGATTATCTATCCACCAGACATGTCAGTTCCTCCATGCACAAGTTGCAGTCAGGTTCCCACTCAATAATAAAGTGCCATAACTTATTGATCATCAATCCACCAACCAAGAACCACTGTATATATAGCTCATTACCAAGATTGAACAAAAAAAGTAGCTCATTACCAAGTAGGACCGAAAATGATAACTAGAGAATGTGAAGTATCAACTATTGGTATGGTCGTTTCTTACTCGTTATAATTTATAAAAATGAGTTTAATTTGAAATATTTCAAATATTATTACGTTTAACTTTGATAGTCTAATATATTGATAGACTCGATGCTATATATAAGTAATGGCATTCATTTGAACAAATGTAGAGACATATTGTGAGTTCGTAACAACATGCATCAGCCTCATGCTGTTTGTATTCCGGTGCCATTTCAGAGCCACATAAAGGCAATGCTCAAATTGGCAAAGCTCCTCCACCATAGAGGCTTTCACATAACCTTTGTCAACACAGACTTCAACCACAGGCGCTTTCTCAAATCTCAAGGCCCCAACTCTCTCGACGGCTTGCCCGATTTCCGGTTCGAAACAATCCCCGATGGCCTTCCAGACTCGGATGAAGATTGCAGTCAAGAAGTCACTTTGCTTGGTGAGTGTGTCGTGAGAAGAAAATTCTTGCCTCCGTTCCGTGACCTCCTCGTCAGACTTAACGGCGGCACGGGAAGTAGCAATCCGCCGGTGAGTTGCATAGTTTCAGATGGTTGCATGTCGCCATTCACCATGGCGGCTGCTGAAGAATTTGAGCTACCTATTGCACTCTTCTACACTATTGCTGCATGCACCCTCATGGGATTGAAACATTATCGTACTTTGGTTGAAAAAGGACTTGCACCACTCAAAGGTGAATTCATTTGTTTAATTTTTGGCCTACACTTAATTACTTATATATATACACGCTCTCATTTTGTCATATCATATATGCTAGCAGGCCATGTGATATTCTTAGTTATAACTGATAGTGCACATATATAAATATTCAATCTCTATCGTTAAGCGATTATTTGATGAGAAAATAGATGCAGAGTTTTATGTAATCCCGGATAGAAATGATTTTCACACCTTTTTTATTTTGTCATATACTCGAATTGGCATTTAGGACCATGGTTAGTCTCGGTATTCGTTAATTTGAGTTTTCCAAACCATCCATAGCTCCTCCTCCTCCTCCGTCCTTCTCCATTTCTCCCTCGTTCTCTTTCCTTCTCTCTTAAAGGGGTCCAGAAGCTCAACGTCGTCGCCGAAAATCTTCCTCCTTCTCCTTCTTTCTTAACTGGGTCAAGAAGCTCAGCTGTCGTCGCAAAGTCAAGATCGATCTTGAAAGATCCGACTAGATCTTGACGGATCCGATCTCTCATTGGTTGGTTTTTGGCCATTGGGATGCCAACAGCTGTGGGAACGGGATTGATCCCAAATCCTCCATGTTGACGGTGTGTCGATAGGAAGTCAGAATAGCCCGGAAAAATAAAATAAAAAGGAGTGCAAGAGGATAAAAGATTCATACGGACGTGGAAGTGCTCTCATTAACAAAACCATAAACAAACACACGAGAAAATGATAAATACAAAGTAGCCCTCACCATGCGGCCCACAAGCCCATGGGCTTTTTGGGGCCCGCTTGGTCCGGTGGACAAAAGCCCGATCCAACCCACTATGGGCCGTGGGCCGATCTGACTAGAAAGTTAATGGACAGGGCTTAGACTTTGGTGTTTAAATCCGATATACCCAATATGTCCGGCTCAATAAAGCCCTACCTGACCTGTAAGCTCGAATATATAAAATTTATTATTAATTAGAAAATTAAATATCCAACCCATTTTTTTTTTAATGAACCCAGCCTAAAGCCCCAAAATTCATTTAAATTTCCATTTGTTTCTGCCCAAACTCAAAGTCCAAACCCTAAACCTAACGTTGAACTCCTATCTAGCTGCTTTAATAATTAATATAAATATCCTACTCTCTCTCTGTCTCTCTCTGTCTCTCTCTTTGCAGCCACACACCTCCAAGTCTCCAACTCCAATCTTCTCCTCTCTTGCATCCTCGCACAACAATACCAACCACCAGCCCTCATTGATTAACCCACTTACTTCATCACCGATCTATGGAGGTCTGAAGGTGGACTTCGCATCTCTCAATGGTGTATCTAATGAGGTTGAGTCATTAGTTCGCCTCATGAGGTGTTGTAGAAATCTCACCAAGGTGAGATATTGCTAGATTTGGCTCACTTTCTTTGTGCCCCATTTTATAACTCATAAAGGCATTTGACACATCGCCAAAATTTCAGTTTCTTTACCATACATAATGATAGTTACAATGCATGTGAGTAACCCATGGTGGTCTGGTATATATCTCTTGAATTAATCGGACTTCAAAATTTCAGTTTCTTTACCATACATAATGATAGTTACAACTGTGAACAAGAACTCATATTCTTTAATTAAATGTCGGTTTTCACGTTCTTGCATCATGTCAATTGTCAAGAAATGTCACTGATGGTGTTGGTAGATTAGTATATGAGGTCTATTTTCACATGTCAATAACTTGTTCTTATGGACTTCAAGACTAGATTGGATGGAAGCTAGTGATGATGAGGTTGAGGTGGTTGAGAGTGAAAGCGAGGCAATTTGAAGATAAAGTTATAATATATTTTTTCAACAAACAAATTTGTAATATGGACATTAAACTAATAGATAGCATAATCTAGAACTCGAAGGGTGTTTGTGGTATTCTTTTTCCTTACTTGATTTTTCCCCTAAAGAGGCCACAATTTTGCACCCTCGAGTATCCTTTTTTTAATATTTATCTTTTTTGTTTTCAACTCCAAATTTAGTTGAATTAGTAATTTCAAAAAGCCCAATTTAGCCCGGCTCGAGTGGGCTTTTTTGGCCAGGCCCATGAAGCCCGATAAAAACCCGGCCGGTCAAAGTGCTTGGGCTTTTATATATGTGACTAAGCCCACCTGGTCCGACCCAGTATTTTTCAAAATATGACCCAAATCCGACCCGACCCAAGCCTAAAAAATTTGAGTCGGGCTTGCCCGACCCGGCCCAATGATGAGGCGTAATACAAAGAACCCTTGCCACTTACTCAAAAGAACAATAAACAATAATAATATTCTAAAATGGCACTAAACATCAAATAAATACGTACATAAACATTGTTTAAATAGTGAAATAAACCTGGAGTCTAAATAGAAACTAAAATACATATGAAGATTAAGTAAATAATTTCCTTGTCTAATAAAAGCAAATATGAAAAGTAAAGTAAATTAACACAATTAAATAAAAATAATTAAATATCTTGACTTGCTCTGACATTAAAAGGGGCTTGAAAATCACATGTAATTACATATATGTATATATATATATATATATACACTTGAAATTTGCAAATGAAAATTTAATTTTCTAATTTAATTACTGAATTGGCTGTTAATTAATGTATATAGATGAGAGTTTTTTGAAAAACGGATATTTGGACAAGGCCATCGATTGGATTCCAGGAATGAAAAGCATTTGTCTAAGGGATCTCCCAACATTTTTTCGAACCACGAATCCCGATGACGCCATGTTTAACTTGTGCATGTTATCAACCGATGAAATCCACAAAGCTTCAGCAATTGTTGTGCTTACATTTGATGCTTTGGAGCAAAATGTTTTAACTGCTCTTTCATCTATGCATAATATTGCACCTCTTTACACCATCGGCCCTGTCGAATTACTTCTCAAAAGTCATTTACCAAAAGACCCTTTGGACAATGTTGTTGGCTATAGTCTTTGGAAAGAAGAAACCGAGTGCCTCCAATGGCTAGACTCTAAGCCTCCAAACTCAGTTCTTTATGTCAATTTTGGGAGCATAATAGTCATGACACCTGAACAACTTGTGGAGTTTGGTTGGGGACTTGCAAATAGCAAGGTTTCATTTTTCTGGGTGGTGAGGCCTGATTTGGTTAGAGGAAAATCGGTGATTTTGCCACCGGAGTTTGTGGCTGAGACGAAGGAAAGAGGTCGGATTTCGAGTTGGTGCCCGCAAGAGCAAGTCCTTACCCACCCATCCGTTGGAGGGTTTTTGACACATTGTGGTTGGAATTCGATTATTGAGAGTTTAAGTTCTGGAGTGCCGATGCTTTGTTGGCCATTTTTTGGCGATCAACAAACGGATTGTTTCTATGCTTGCCATGAATGGGGGATTGGTATGGAGATTGATAATGATGTTAGGAGAGATGAAGTAGAGAAGGTTATTAAGGAGTTGATGGAGGGGGAGAAGGGGAAGAAGATGAGAAACAAGGCCTTGGAGTGGAAGAAACTGGCAGAAGATGCGACTGCTCCATTTGGTTCTTCATCCATAAACTTCGACAATCTAGTGAACCAACTGAGGAAACCATAGGAGTTGTATCCATAACAAAATGGGATGTACTTGCATTATTTCGGCATTGCATGCGTGAATAATGTAACGTTAAAAATAATATTTTATATTTATTTGGGTCATTTTATATCTATGTGTCATTGATTGAGTTGTATATTGATGAGCATTAAAAACTTAGGTTGAATATATGGTTGGAAGTGCGGTCAGCAGTATGGGCATAAGTCATATAATGACAGCCATATGACTCATATTGTCAACCTTTCGACACCATGCAAGCCACCTGGATCAAAACCTTGCCGCCAAGTATTACCCATATACTTTTATGATATTTCCACCTAATACCAATCATATGACTAGCCTGCTAGTCAAAGGAAAAATTTGAAGGGATTAAAAAAAGAAACACATGTTCAATTTGATGTTGGGCCACTTAATTTGAGAGGTCTGCATAAATATCTACAATCTAGATAATGGGAAAAATAATATAAATCAAACAATTCAAACACACACAAAATCTAAAGATGGGTTCCAAGGCAGCAGCTCAAAATAACAAGCCTCATGCTGTTTGTATTCCAGCACCAGCTCAAAGCCACATAAAGGCAGTCCTTAAATTTGCAAAGCTTCTCCACCATAGAGGTTTTCACATCACCTTTGTCAACACAGAGTTCAACCACAACCGTTTCCTTAAATCTCTAGGCCCCGACTCCCTCAATGGCTTGCCGGACTTTCGATTCGAAACCATTCCAGATGGCCTTCCAGACTCCAACCAAGATGCCACCCAAGATGTCTCTTCGGTTTCTGACTCCATCGCCAACAATCTCTTGGCTCCATTTCGAAACCTCCTCGTGAAACTCAACGACGCCGCGATTTGTAACACAAATCATCATGTTATAAATCCTCCTGTCACATGCATTGTTTCGGATGGTTTCATGCCATTCACAATCACAGCTTCTGAAGAATTTGGAGTCCCTGTAGTATTGTTCTTCACAATTGCCGCATGCGGCCTCATGGGATATAACCAATACCCTGCTTTAGTGGAAAAAGGCCTTGCACCTCTCAAAGGTAAAAGAAATTAACTGCATGATTTTCTTGTTTAATTAGTCCCCTTTGAGTAAGTGTCTTTTTGCACAGGACATTCTCTTTTTATTAGAGACCCGATGCTTTTATAATACCTTATTTTTACTCAATTTTTTATTTAGGATGTATACTCATCGCTTTGAGCTTTATACTTTAAGCTTGTAGCAAAATTTAACAGTTAAAAACCAAAAGTTGAAGTTCAACTATAAATAATCAACTGTCAATAACTATAATTGAAGTTGAAGAATTAATTGATTAGAAGTGAAGTTTTTACAATGTTTCTGTCTTTATTTGAGATGGGATGTCCTGTACAGAGAAATTCTGTTCGGACTTCTAATGACTAAATGAAATCTTATTTGGGTGTTACATATAATGTAGATGAGAGCTGTTTGACAAATGGGTTTTTGGACAAGGTGATTGATTGGATTCCAGAAATGAAAGATATCCGTTTGAGGGATCTACCGGCGAACTTTCGAACTACAAATCCGAATGACAGCTTGTTTAAATTCACCTTGGAATCAGTAGAAAGAGTTCCCAAAGCTTCAGCTGTTGTTCTTCATACATTTGATGCATTGGAGACACATGTTTTGAAAGCTCTCTCAACTATGCTTTTCCCACCTGTTTATGCCATTGGCCCTCTTGAATTGCTTCTTAATCAATTGCCAGAAGACCCTTTGAAGCAGCCTATGGGATCTTATAGCTTATGGAAAGAAGAAACTGAGTGCCTTGAGTGGTTAAACTCCAAACCACCAAATTCAGTTGTGTATGTGAACTTTGGAAGTATAGCTGTCATGACACCACAACATCTTGTTGAGTTTGGTTGGGGACTTGCAAATAGCAAAGTGCCCTTCTTTTGGGTCATTAGGGCTGATTTAGTTGCGGGTGAGTCCGCGATTTTGCCCCCTGAATTTGTAGCCGAAACTAAAGATAGGGGTTTGATAGCAAGTTGGTGCCCACAAGAGCAAGTCCTTAACCACCCATCAATTGGAGGATTTTTAACACATTGCGGTTGGAATTCAGTCGTTGAGAGCCTGTGTGCCGGAGTTCCTATGCTGTGTTGGCCATTCTTTGCTGACCAACAAACCAATTGTTGGTCTGCTTGCAATGAATGGGGCATTGGCATGGAGATTAGTAATGATGTCAAGAGAGATGAAGTGGAGAAGCTTGTTAGAGAGATGATGGAGGGAGAGAAGGGGAAGAAAATGAAAAATAAGGCCATGGAGTGGAAGATACTTGCAGAAGAAGCTACTCATCATGGTTCTTCATCCGCAAACTTAGAAAATCTAGTGAATCAACTGCTATTATAAGAAAAAGGCTACATAGAAGATAGACCAAAAGTTGGCCCAAAACAGATGACAGATCCAAAAGAAAACAAGAGTCGAGTGAAAAGAAAAGTTATCATTGATATGATTATCGATCATATGTGGGCATCTGGTCTTTAATTTGTTGTAAGACAGTATGTTTTTCTTTATCTATTATTTTTATATAAAAATACATGAACTTCAAACTTTTGGTCTATCTTATAAACTCTAACGATCTAGGATTGAGGTTTCCAAATTCAATTTTATTTTTTTTAAAAATTCGTATTTGGACTTTGGAATTATAATGTTTGGAAAGAAGAAACTAAGTACCTTGAATTGTTATTATGCAATTTATTGAGCCCAATAATTCATTTTTTTTTTCATTTTCGTGCTAAAAAATATTAAGCTCAATGAAATTTACAAGATGTGTCCAGAAGTGACTGTAAGGGCCAAATTTTAAAAAGATGTCATGTGTGAACATAAAAAAAACATATGGTGAGATGAAAAAAGGGAAGCAAAAGTTTTTTTTGATGTGTTTGTCGAAATCTAAAAAACCAACAAAAATTGTGAATAACATAGAGTTTTCGAAAAAAATGTAACTTTTGAGATTTCAAAAAAGTATAAAATTCACATTAACAAACATGTTTTAACCCATTTGACACATATTCTACCATTTATAGATCCCCCTAATTCATCTTGTTCATTTTTAAGCTAAAAAACATTCAACTCAATTAAATCTACTAGAAGGGTCTATAAGTGATTTCAAAGGCTAAAATAAAGAAGAAATGTCTTATGTGAACTTGAAAAATGTTACACTGAGATCAGAATGGAAGTAGATTAGGTTTTGTTTTTTTATGTTGTTTTTTCGAAATTTCAAAAATCAACAAAAATTTACGAGTTATAGCTCATAGTTGTTGGGAAAAATGTGGCTTCTGAAATTTTGAAAAATATTATAAGTGCACATGAACAAAAACTATTATAAGCCACTTAAGACATATTCTGCAACTTATTGAGTCCAATAATTCATTTTTTTTTAATTTGTAAATTAAAAAACATTAAACTCGTTGAAATTTACTAGCGGTGTTTAGAGGTGACTTCAGGGGCCGAAACATATAAAAAATGTCATGTGTGAACTTAAGCAAACTTATAATGAGACGAAAATGAAAGTAGAATAAGTTATTGTTCATAATTTTTATGAAAAATGCAAATGTTGAGATTTTTCAAAATATTTTAAGCGCACATTAACATAACTATTATAAGCCCTTGGAGATATGATCTTCCATTAATTGAGCCTTTAATTTTAAGCCAAACAACATTGAACTCAATGAAATCTACTAACGGTGTGAAGAAGTGACCTTAATGGCCGAAAAATGTTAAAAAAAATGTCATGTGTGAACATTGAAAAATTTACAATGAGATGAGAGGGAAAGTATAAATTATTTTTTTTTTGATGTTTTTGTTGTTAGCAATATTAAGTCATTGTATTGTTGTTAAGTCATTGTATTGTGAAGTGTGTAGTATATAAAGTGAGTGTGAGAGTCACTTAATAATATTGTGATTGCATAATGAAAATTACCAAACTTACTCTCAAAATGCTCTCTCTTTTCCTTCTTGTATTTGACCCATGAGTCTTCTTTTTCACCTTCATTGAGTTTTCTTTGTTTTCCATTATTTTTCAATTACCTAACTTAAATTGAATAAGGATCCATGATTTCTTTCTTGATATCAGAGCTTCAAAGTTCATAGCTCTCGATCCTTTGTGTATCTTCTTCGCTTCCACACGTTCTTGATTTTTTACGATGGTGTCTTCTGCAACCTTCAAGCTCCGATCGTGTCTTCTGCAATCTTCAAGCTCAGCGTATTCTTGCTAATCTTGGTTGAAAATCTTTGACTTGTGTTTCTAGCGATCCTCGACTCTTCGATTCTTTCATTCTGGAGTCTTGCTGCTTCAAGCTCACTGCGACCTGCTGCAATCTTCGATTCTTGCGGTTCTGATTCTTCAGATTTCTCAGCTCCGATCTCATATTTCTCAACTACGATCTTCTCTTGTTCTTCTACATCAACCTTCGATCTCAATTCTTCAGACTTCACAGCTTCGACTCCTCGATCGATGCATTGAAGACATTGTGTGATTGAAATTGCAACGTCTGCGTTTGCTTTCTGGTTATTGCTTCCAAATTTCAGATACTCCTCTTTGATTTCGAGCTAAGTTTTCTTTTCGATTGCTCCGTTCTTCTGCTGGAATATGATTCATGATTTTCAAGTCTGAATCTTGTTCTTGAACAACGAAAACAATACACCTCATTTCTGAAATTTGGGGCTTTTCATTGATAATTCAGTCTGAATATTGGGGGTTTTCACTGATAACTCAATCTTTGTGCAATTGAGACTTCGATCTTTGATTCTTATTGCTTCGATCTTGATCAATATCTTCAATTTCTGATTCGAGTCTCGACTCTCTCTGATTATGCACTGAATAATTGTACGATTAAAATTGATTTCGAGGCTGCGATTTTCTGAGTTCTCAAACTTCTTCATTCAATTGACATGCTCATGATCTGCGATTGCTTGCTTCGATTGTGCCTCCGATTCGATTTCTTCATAAGACATGCTTATCTGCAATTGACGGCTTCAAATTTTGGTCAGATTTATGAGCTTCTTCGATTTGCACTGGCTTCGAATTTTGACTTCCAGACTGCTCAACTTCTTTGATTCTTGCTTTTTGCTTCCATTCTTTGATTTAGCACTATAGGATTTGTGCGATTGAAATTGATTTCTCGGCTCAATCTCAGTTTTCATGCTCATCAACGACTGCTTCGATCTTCAAACTTCTTGTCCGCCTCTTCGATATCTTCAGACTTCTTCGTTTCCTAATTATTCAAGTTTCTCAGCTCAGACTTCTTCAATCTTGATTCATGGATCGTTCCGCTAAGTGTGACCTAAAGTTCTTATTCCTGTTTTGGTATCTTATTTCGATCCTCTATTCGATCTTATTTCTTTCTTCTTTCGATTCCTCAATTTCTTGCTTAAACTCAGAAAATATTGTGAGCTTCTTCTTCTTCTTCAATCTTAATCTTGATTCTTTCTCACTTTGATCTCACAATTGAATTTGATCTTCGATCTATGATTCTTGTTCTTCGGTCTCAAATTCTTATTCTTTTTCAATCTTACTCTTGATTCTTGCTGTAATTCTCTCTCACAATTGAATTGTTCTTCTATCTCGCATTCTCTTTCGATTCTTTTTCTGCCTTCGAATTTCAGTTGCTTGCATCTAGAATCTGCGATGCATTGTTTCTTGGTTCTTGACGCTGTGATGTATGTTGTGAGTTGTGTTTTTTATAATTGTTGAGCTGAGTTCATTGTCTGTATTGAGCTCATGCATTTTGGTCTTTGCTGCTGAGATATCTGATGTGAGATGTGTTGTGTATTGCATTCGTGTACAATTTCTATCTGTATGGGCCTTTGGGGTCTGTTTGTTGTGCTGATGTAATTTTTGGCCTATAATGTAACGACCGGTCCCAAATCCTCGGTAACGACCGTCGTTAGTGAAATCCCCTCCACCCGGAATCCTCTAGCACAATCGGTATTGTTAGCTTGTCCCCGTTCGAAAATCCCCTAGCTGCAGCATCTTTGAGGATTCGAACCCTAAACCAAGCTTTTTTATTCCCCTTGGAGGGGACACCTTTCACCAATTGGTGAAAGGTGTCCTCCTTGAGAGGAATAAAAAGGTTTGGTCTAGGGTTCGAATCCTCAAAGGCTGCAGCTAGGGGATTTTCGAACAGGGACAAGCCAACAATACCTTTGGGCTGCGCTGGGAGGATTCCCGGCGGCCATAGCGATGTCGATGCATCGGAGGATTCTGGGGTCGGTCATTACATATAATCTTGTTTTTCACGAATTCTGAGTTGAGCTGCTGTCTACTAAGTGGGGTTGTTGTGTTGTTGTGTTGGGTTAATTGTTGATGCTGAGATATAATGGTTGAGTTGAGTTCATTGATTTTGGTATTTGTTGATGCACTCTAGTTTGAGCTGCATTTTCATGTCTGAGCTGGTATGGACTCTACTGATTTGTTGCAGAGATTGATGGTACAGTTTCATTCCCTGACTATGCATGTTGTTGCTTTTGTTGATATTGACATGATCAAATTGTTCTTTCCATTGCTGTGATGCATTGCTGGTGCATTTGAGTTGATATTACTGCTGTTGTTGCTCAGATTGTCTTGTGCTGTCCCAATCTCATGATGGAGCTTCTCGATATGAGATTAAGGAGGGATGTTAGCAATATTAAGTCATTTTATTGTTGTTAAGTCATTGTATTGTAAAGTGTGTAGTATATAAAGTGAGTGTGAGAATCACTCAATAGTATTGTGATTGCATAATGAAAATTACCAAACTTACTCTCAAAATGCTCTCTCTTTTCCTTCTTGTATTTGACCAGTGAGTCTTCTTCTTCACCTTCATTGAGTTTTCTTTGTTTTCCATTGTTTTTTAATTACCTAACTTAAATTGAATAAGGATCCATGATTTCTTTCATTTGTTTTTCAAATTTCAAAAATCGAAAAAAAAATCGTGAGTTATTGTTCATAATTTTTTAGAAAAATGCGACACTTTAGATATTTCAAAAAATTAAATGATATATTAAAAAGACAGTTATTGTCACGATTTGGGAGAACAGTATTTTAAGTGCACATTACAAAATTAATACTATTAAAATTTTGTTTGGAGACCAAATTATTTTGTTTATAGAAAGGCGATTTGGGAGAACAGTATTTTAAGTGCACATTACAAAATTAATACTATTAAAATTTTGTTTGGAGACCAAATTATTTTGTTTATAGAAAGGCAAAAAAGTGATTGTACCATCAAGCTAAAGCTTGTGAAAATTTTCAATTTTTTTATACTTAAAAAGTCAAAATTTTTCTCTTATCATTAATTATTTTAATCCTTTAATTAGTTATAAACCTACGTTACGAAACTCAGCAATGGTAATATTTCATAAACTCTTTATAACCACTTTGTTCAGTCAACTATTTTCCGATGTGGGACTGAGCCCAATCTTAGCAAACGGAAACATAGATAAATAGCTTATGTTTATTCTTAACATATATAGAGGGAAGCAATTATTTTGGTTCTTGGATTCTTGAGGATTTTATAATTTATTTAGACAATTGAATCTGCATCTGCGGCAGTTCATGTTGCTATATTAATATTATTAATCTATGTACTCATTTAGCAGAAGAACTTGATTAACCAAATCGTCGAAATTTGCAGATGCAGAACCCTGAGGACCGGTTGCTTCTTCTGCAAGTTTCTTCCACTCCATGGCCTTATTCTTCATCATCTTCCCCTTCTCCCCCTCCATTAACTCCCGAACCAGCTTCTCCACTTCGTCGCGCTTCACATTACTATCGATCTCCATCCCAACGCCCCATTCATGGCACGCACAGTAACAGTTTGTCTGCTGATCGCCAAACCGCGGCCAACAGATCATAGGCACCCCTGCAGACAGGCTCTCAACCGTTGAGTTCCACCCGCTGTGTGTCAAAAACCCGCCAACGGACCGGTGGTTAAGGACTTGCTCTTGCGAGCACCAGCTCGAAATCAGACCTCTCCCCTTGGTTTCAGCCACAAAGTCAAGTGGCAAAACCGCGGTCCCACCATCAACCAGATCATCTCTGATTATCCACAAGAAGGGGACATTGCTGTTTGCAAGTCCCCAACCAAACTCCACAAGATGTTGAGGTGTCATGACGGCTATGCTTCCAAAATTCACATAAACAACAGAGTTTGGTGGCTTGGAGTTTAACCATTCGAGCCACTCAGTGTCTTCTTTCCATAAGCTATATGATCCCATATGCTGCTTCAAAGGGTCTTCTGGTAACTGATTATTGAGAAGCAATTCAAGAGGGCCAATGGCATAAACTCGAGGAAGCATGGCTGAGAGAACATCCAAAGAATCTCGTTCCAAAGCATCAAATGTGTGAAAAACAACTGCTGAAGCTTTGTGAGCTCTCTCCATGCCTTCAATGGTGAAATCAAGGATGGTGTCACTGGAGTTTTTAGTCAGGAACGAGCTCGGGAGATCCCTTAAACGAATTGGGTTCAGTCCGGGAATCCAATCTATTACCTTGTCCAGAAAGTCATTCGTTAAACAGCTCTCATCTACAACAAAAAATTCATTTGCTTAGATCCAAGCTTAAGAAATGAATCATAAAATTAAATAACGGCAATATTTTCACCTTCTACTGGTGCAAGTCCGTTTTCTACCAAAGCAGAATAAATTTTACCGCCTTTGAAGCTACACGCAGCAATAGTGAAAAACAGTGCAATGGGGAGTCTAAGTTCTTCAGCAACTGTGATCGCAAACGACATGAAACCATCTGAGACAATGCAAGACAGTGGAGGGTTAATATCGTCGGAAGTTGCCTTGTCGTTGAGTTTTGTGACAAGATCACGAAATGGGGCCAAGAAATTTGTTCTGACTGCTTCACAGAGCAAAGAGTTGTGTTGGTTGGAGTCTCCATCTGGATTTGGAAGGCCATCGGAAACTGTTTCAAACCGAAAATCAGGCAGGCCGCCCAGAGTGTCGGGTCCTAGGGATTTCAGAAACCGGCTATGGTTGAACTCGGTGTTGACAAAAGTTATATGGAAGCCTTTGTGGTGGAGGAGTTTTGCTAGTTTGAGCATTGCCTTCACATGGCTTTGAAATGGAAGGGGAATGCATAAGGCATGAGGCTTATTTTTACCTACTGCCATGCAAATCGAACTCATCGATCTTAGATTGTGTGTGTGTGTGTGTTTGTGTTTGCATTTGCAGAAAATGCATGAAGAAAAGATTTATAGGCGATGAAGAAATTTGTGTGGGATTGTTAAATGAAAATGAGTCCAATAAATAATAGACGGTGGGTTAGCTATTTCTTCTGTACTTTCATTAAAATACCCATACTGGGTTAAGAGATTACATGCATATGGTGAAAACAATCTTCATTATAAAGGGTGCGGCGCGGCGAATATGGAAAAAATGCCAGAAAGAGTAAGGAAAATTGTCAATGAAGAAATAAGCAGAAAGAAACTACATCTCTAACAAAAGGCAAGGCTAGCATTACTCCATCTTTGATCATCAACCACTCATTCTATAACTTAATTGGCGTATATTCTACCGGGATTTTTCATCTCATTCGAACATCAATGGGTGAAATCTAAATGAGTGATTTCTATCCGGAAATGATAGGATTGACAAAAAACATATATGATACATGCCCTCAACTACTATTCACTTGTTCTAAAATTTCTCAGTAAAAATATTCGTAGGACCTTACCTACCATTCATACTTGTTCAACCTATCTCTTGCATAATCTCCACAAAAAGATAATGCAAGAAATTTGAATAAGTAACTTCCATTCAGAATGAAATGATGGCTAAACAAGATGGGCAATCAAGTTCTACTGACTTGTTCGACAAAATACACAGTAAATATTCAGATCATGGTTGTTTTAATCCTATTTTCAACCACTCATATCATATCACGGAACAACTAGTCACGCAAAGTAGCAAACTTGAGGACACAAACATTAAACGCAAGAAATAGTGGTGAATCAGCAGTACATTGCACCTTAACCAGAAGGGCAGTCCCTCGCCCAGTGCCCTGGCTTGCCACACTTATAGCAAGAGCCTGTTGAAGTAGACCGTGCTCCCATCTCTACGGGGGCATTATACGAAGGAACTGATGGGCAATCTCTTGCCCAATGCCCTTCCTTTTTACACTTAAAGCAAGACGAGCCAGTACTCATACTATGCCCTTTGTCGTTCGCCTCAGTTGAACCATAATGCACCTTGGCAGCGCCACCACCCTGAACACCAGCTGCTGCCACTGTATGCTCATTGCACCACTTGAAGAAACCGCACCCCTAAACAACCCAAAAAAGTTAACCCACTAAGACTAACCAGTTCAGTTGCAATTCAAAGTTCAAAAACATAATTTGACCTGGACATTAATTGAAAAACATACAATAAAATTTAAACTTTCCAACAAACTTGTATCTAATTGTACCAAAATCAATGAATTAGGCTCAACAAGTTAAAGGGTACCTCAGTTTCCGGGCAATGATAGAATTGGCTGCCGACATTCTTGCCGGTTTTGGCTGTTAAGATTAAGCACATACCACCACCACATGGACATTCCAGAGCTGGAAATGAAGAATCAGATGCAGTATAACTTTGACCCCTAGTATAGCAACCAGTACCACTACCAGTAGTAGCCATGGCATTATTAGGCCCAGAAGCATTGTCACACCATTCAAAGAAACCACAGCCTCCATTTTCCTTTCAAAATTTAAGTAACAAAATCAATAACCATAGCATCCATTTCTCTCTCAAACCTAAAAAGACAAAAAATTGAAAGGAAATGGGTTTATGCATTGTGAACCTGTCTCAGAGGGCATTTGTAAAACTTTCGACCCCGATTCTTCTCAGTATTTGCAGTGAGCACCGAGCAGACTCCATATCCACATGGGCAGCCTTTTTCCGGGACCGAAGAGTCGCCACCGCCGAAATTCCCATAATTTCCTCCTCCTCCTCCACCGGTGGCATCGCAATCGCGAGCCCAATGTCCCGGTTTCCCGCACTTGTAGCACGAGCCACCGCCAGCCGAAGCGTCATCGTTTCCATTGGCGCCGACATTGACTCTGCCTTTCGAAAACCCACCACGTGGAGGGTCAGGAGCTGCTCTCTGGCTTCCCTTGAGAGCCGCGGTGTACAGACCGCCATCGTCGCCGTCTAGGCTTTCGTTGCGATTCGGGCGGGAATTGAAAGAAACTGCAGCGTTTTGTGATGGTGGGATGCTGATACGCCGGCGCTTGTTGGCGAGCGCTTCGGCCTCAGCTGCCGCCACCTGAGAAAGAAAGTCGTCGTCTTCGATTTCAATGGCGAAGGCATTTGCTTTCGTCTTCATCTCCGTGTGTTTCACTGTGTCTTTCTGAATCACTCGACTTCCCTTTCCTCTTGCTTTTTCGTTTAATTTTTATTTTCGCTAATCCATTTCCCTCCCTCGCTCTCTTCCCCGGCTGTTTTTTATGTTCGCTAATCCTGTACTTTAGTGCTATTAACAAATTATTTAACCAATTCCAATCGGTGGACACCTACCGAAAATTTTGAAATGAGCAAGACACGAGAGCCACTCGTATCCCTTACTAATCTGAGTAGCATAGCTTCGTACGAGTGGGGTTCCCTACTAATCCTACTAGCTTAGAGCGTGCTTTTAATTATGAGTATCGATTTTAATATTTAAAACTTCTCTTTTATATGATGAGGAGGAATATCACTAAATTGTAATATTAATTGCTCTAAATATTCTTTTAAATGCGCGATTTACAACTTCCAATGAAGTATCAAATGTTAGAGAGAATTCTAGGAAATTTTTCAAGCTTTAAATATTGCAAATATCATTCGGAAGAAAAAACATAAGCCAGTAAACACAAGAATTATGAAGCTAGCTTAGGCTTAAGTTTACCCAAGAAGCACATTGTTCACAAGATTGTCCAAGTTTAAGAGTGAAGAACCAAATGGACCAGTTGCCTCCTCAGCTAATTTCTTCCACTCACTAGCTTTCTTCTTCGTTTTCTCACCCTTCTCTCCCTCCATTAACTCTTTAACAAGCTTCTCCACCTCATCGATCTCTCTTCACATTGCTATCAATCTCCATCCCAATCCCCAGCTCATTACAAGTATACTAACAATTCGTCAGCTGCTCCGAAACAAATGGCCAAGAGATCATAGGCACTCCAACAGACACACTCTCAATCGTCGAATTCCAACCATTATGTGTCACGAACCCTCCAAACTGATTGGTGCTTAAAAACTTCCTCCTGTGGAGACCAACTCAAAATCAGGCCTCTCTCCTTTGTCTTAACCGCAAACTCATTAGGCAAAATCGCCGTGTCACCAACAACCAAATCGCGCCGAATCACCCACAAGAAACATTGCTTGCTGTTTGCAAGGCCCCAACCAAACTTAACAAGTTGATCTGGTTTCAGCACAACCACACTCCCAAAGTTCACGTAAACAACCGAATTTGGGGGCTTTTGGCTGATTAGTTGAGGAATGAAGCCTAACCCGCGTGAGTAAGGTGCAGCTATAATTAATTTGTTCACCACCATATGATATGCGCGATGATCACATTAAGCACGCCTTAAGCTACTCGGGTTAATTAATAGGACAACCCCACTCCCTACGAGTGAGTAGCAAATCTCTAAAGAAGTGTTAATTATCGAGGCAACCCCACTCCCTAAGAGAGGTTATAAATCTCAAGTTCAAGGTCACATTAAACATTCCATAACCTATATGTGAGGTCACATTAAACACAACTTAAAGCTACTCGATGGGGTTACTATATGGCAACCCCACTCCTACAAGTAGCGTGTATCTCTGAAAAATGCATTATTGAAGGCAACCCCACTCCCTAAGCATAGTTGGAAATTAATCTCAAGTTCAACACAACGACAAACAGCACAAACGGACTCTCGAGTGCAATACAACCACAAAATGGCAATAATGTCACGTTAAGATATACCCGAAACTTCTCGAGAGTTAGTAATTATCTGGAATAAGAATTGACTCTCAAGTTCAACACAACCACAAATTAGGCTGTTAATTTTTGACACAACTTCAAACTCGCACAAAACCCTCACAATTAAAATTTTGGGTCATTTTCGAGTTAACCCGTTATGACACGTTTAATAAACGCACTACAAGAAAACATGAATTTAGCAACAATGTCTAGTTGTTGTGGAAAGTCAAAAGTTGTTACCTAAAACTATAGGCAACAAAAAAAATCGTTGCTAGGGTCCTTGCCTTATGGCCCTATCCTTATGTAATAGGCAACGAAATTTCTAAATTGTTGCATAACTCAAATGCAAGGCAAGAATAAGGCATTGGCTTTAGGATACCTCCTATGTTATTGTGTTTCCTAATACGCAACGACTATCATGTCTTGCCTATTCAAATACCCATCCACCAAGTTGTTGCCTAAATATTCAATTAGTTTAAAATCATCAATTAATCATTTTTCCATTTAATGTTCTAATTTATCAATGATCAAGTACTAAAGAAATATATGTAAAACAATTACTATAGAAATGTAAAACTAAAATCTACATGAAAATTTTAATAATAATAAAAAAGTAAAAACTTTTCATTCATTTTTAAGTAAAATGTTTACAAAGAAAAAATGAACAACCAATTAAGTACATGATACTAAATCATCATACATAGTTTTCCACAACAAAAGATAAAACTTTTCATCCTCCATTGTTGTTCTCAGCAATATCTATGGTGAAAAGAACTCCTGCCAATTAAAAGAAGCAATGTAGTCAAAGGGAAATAAGAATGAATGCCAAAGGAAGCAAATTAACAATATGAATAATTCAGAAGACTTTTGGATTTAAATTTTGATTAAATATGTTCATACCAAACTTTGAGCTTGGAGGTTTGGCATCATATTCATTTACAAAGAAACTGATGGGGGATGTGTTGTAGATTTCAAACCTGAAATTGAATACAAAATTTCGAAAACAACACATACATGTCAATCCAATTTTAGTAGACACAAATTCTAGTTAAACTAAAAGGGTTGTGTATCCAAACCTGAACTTGCCATTAAATCAGAAGGCAGAGAAGCCACACAAGTCCCAACCTGCAACAAAAGAGAAAAATAAAATTCCTCATAAATTATTTAGATCTTAAATTTTCCACTCAAATTTTTGAAGAAGAGACCCAATTTTAGAGTCAAAATGTCCCATTTTTTTTATTATTTAGATCTTAAATTTTCCACTCAAATTTTTGGCAACGAAATAAAAACAGCAAGCAACAACCTCCAATAATAGGCAATGACTCGTGCAAATTGTTGCCTATTTTTTCACAATAGGCAACAACCTACCAAAGTTGTTGCACATTCTTCATATACGCAACAATTTTTAGGTCGTTGCCTAAAATTTCGTTGCCAAATTCATGTTTTCTTATAGTGACGGATGATTTTCGGATCAACATGTTAACCCATGTAATGACCTATATATTAACCTATTTAATAAACGTATCAGTCATTAACTCATATATCTACCCATTTATCTACCTATATACCTATTAAATCTTATAGTTTAAATAAGTTAAACAAGTCACGTGTTAATTGGATTTCGAACACGACATGTGTATTAAATGGGTTACACGGGTTATCTGATTCATTAACAGATCGGATTCGGGTTAAACATTTTTTACACAATTATTAAACATATCGGATTCAAATTAAACATATTTAAGTAAAACATAATTTATGACACGACACAAACTCGACACTGCCCAATCCATTGTCAGCCCGAACCACAAACACCACATACTCTTTCTCAACTTCACACGCAGCCATATATATAATATCCAACATACTTTATTTGTTGAGGTGAGAATTATTTGAATGTAATAACAAGAATTATTTTAAAGCACACATATGCAACCATGCCGTGTCATTGATGCCTAGCTGCTACACGACAATTCAATATATATATATATTGACTTTTCTTTCTAATGAATCAACGTGTTACAATCATTAGCTAGAGCAAATTCGAAATTAATTAAAAATCATTTATATTCTTATGGATGAAATCTAGCTAGGTTATTTTTAATAGCACTTGATTCACTAAATTGTCAAAGTTAGTGGTTGAAGAACCAAGTGGACCAGTGGCTTCTTCTGCCAACTTCTTCCACTCCATGGCCTTATTCCTCATTATCTTACCCTTCTCTCCCTCCATTAATTCTCTCACGAGCTTCTCTACATCCTCTCTCTTGACATCATTATTAATCTCCATGCCAACCCCCCATACCTTGCAAGAATAGTGACAGTTTGTTGGCTGCTCAGCAAAGAATGGCCAACAGATCATAGGCACTCCCGCCGTTAGGCTCTCAAAGGTTGAACCCCAACCACTGTGTGTCAAGAACCCTCCGACTGACAGGTGGTTAAGGACTTGCTCTTGAGGACACCAACTCGCAATTAGGCCTCTTTCCTTAGTTTCCTCCACAAACTCCGGTGGCAAAACCTCCGATCTTCCAATAACCAAATCAGGCCTAATGACCCAAAAGAAGGGCAACTTAGTGTTTGCAAGTCCCCAACCAAATTCAACAAGTTGTTCCGGTGTCATGACTGTTGTACTTCCAAAGTTGACATACACAACTGAGTTTGGTTGCTTTGTGTTTAGCCACTCTAGGCATTCAGTTTCTTCTTTCCATAAGCTATATCCCACATTCAAAGGGTCTTTTGGTAATTTATTGAGATGTAATTGAATAGGGCCAATGGCATAAACAGGTGGAAGCATGGATGAAAGAGCACCCAAAACATCTCCCTCCAAGGCATCCAAACTGTGAAAAACAAGTGCTGACGCTTCATGAGATACATCTGTTACTTCCATCTGGAAGTTAAACATGATATCATCAGGATTCGTAACTCGAAGGAAGGTTGGGAGATCCTTCAAACGGATATCCTTCATTCCTGGAATCCAATCTATACTTACCTTCTCCAAATACCCATTTGTCAAACAGCTCTCATCTACACAACACCAAAAATTTCAATTTCTTCAATGTTTAAATATTACAAATAGAATTTAAGTAAAAATAAAGTGATGTATCTCGACACTCCCATTTTTTTCAATAATTGACAGAAACAAACTAAGGAGTGCAGAAACCACAGCATGTCACCTTTGAGTGGCGCGAGTCCTTTTTCGACCAAAGCTCGATAATGTAGAAGTGCCATGAAGCTGAATGCAGCAATAGTGTAGAACAATATTATAGGGATTCCAATTTCTTGAGCGGCAGGGATTGTGAACAGCGACATGAAGCCATCAACAACTATGCAACTCACTGGAGGATTTTTCGACGTTACTATGGCATCCTTGTTGAGTTTCTTGAGGAGGGCACGAAAAGGAGCCAAGTAACTTAGTTTTCTTACCGAATCAGCAAGCAAAGTGACATCTTGGGTGGCATCTTCGTTGGACTCCAGCAGGCCATCTGGGATGGATTCGAATCGAAAATCCGGCAAGCCGTCAAGGGAGTTAGGACCTAGAGATTTAAGTAAGCGTTTGTGGTTGAAGTCGGTGTTGACGAAGGTGATGTGGAAGCCTCTGTGATGGAGGAGCTTTGCAAATTGAAGCATAGTTTTTATGTGGCCTTGAATTGGAAATGGGATGATAACTGCATGAGGTTTATTAGGTACTACTGTGGAAGCCATATGTTCAGGTTTTGTGTTTATCAATTTCATTGCATTCACAAATATATGCACTTTACTTTTGTATATGTATATGCATTTCCTTCTTTAAAGAATAATATCTTAATTAAATAAATGATGTCCATTCAATGAGTAGTCCATTGTTTACTATTTATCGGCCGATTATTCTTCCATCAACTTGTACTCAATTATCGATCTTTCTCTCAACTACTCGACACCCTTGGCTTGTTCTTTTGATTTTATTTGGTTTTGTCATTTTCTCCGTGAAGCCGACTTGTATATGCATGAGATTTTTATACATTTATATTCTTACATAGACTTTTTATCTTTAGATTGCCTTAGAGATTTCTGTTAGTAATTTCTTTCTTTTCTTATCAAAAATAAAAATAAAAACCCGTTACTCAATGATTGCACACACCCGGAGAATTACATGGAATACTACTACTACTACTAGAATATTGACTAGTGCCCACGAATATTCGACTCACAAGTGAATAGTGAGTATGAATGTGCTCCTACTCATGATTATTAGTGCTGAAAAACTCTTAACCACCTCATTAATTATGTACCAAATATTCGCACCTACGGCTTAATATCCTAAAATTGCTATGTTAGAATCAAATACAGACGAAAGTTTCAAATTAATCAAAATATTTCTACAATCATTCAACTTATGCATGCTATGAATCTATCGATCTCCATCTGAATGGAAAAAGTGTGCCACCCCAGACTTTTCCAAACGGACATTTTCAACCGGACTTTTCCAACCGGACTTTTCCAACGGCTCATGTCATGTCAAACATGTCATGATTCTTTTTTTTTGGGTCCATCAAACATGTGATATGATAGGTAAGTGTTTTTTAGCCTCTAGATATATAGCTTATGGGTGGTGTGTGAGAAACACACTTAGCCAGCCTGCTATAAATATGTTGAAATGCATTAATTTCACTGCTCTTACAAACTAGCTAATTAATTAATTAATATGAGTTCCATTATTAAGCCTCATGCGATATGTGTTCCATTTCCATTTCAAAGTCACATAAAGGCAATGCTTAAATTAGCACAACTCCTTCACCATAGAGGTTTTCACATAACCTTTGTCAACACAGACTTCAACCACCACCGCTTGCTTAAATCTCTCCCACCCAACTCCGCCCTTCACACCTCGCCGGACTTCCAGTTTAAATCCATTCCCGATGGGATTCCAGACTCCGAAACAGGTCATGCCATCCAAGGCGCCCATTTTCTCGTTGATTCCATCGCCAAAAATTTCCTAGCTCCGTTTCGCAACCTCATCTTGAAACTCAACGACAGTACCACAAGTACATGGGCAACTTCGGAAAATGTTGATGATGCTAATGTTAATCCTCCGGTGAGTTGCATTGTTTCAGATGGTTTCATGTCAGCCTTCACGGTGACAGCTGCTGAAGAACTCAGAGTCCCTATTGCACTCTTCTTTACTATAGCAGCTTGCAGCTTCATGGGAGCTAAACAATATCCCGCCTTGGTACAAAAAGGATTTGCACCTCTAAAAGGTAAAAAAAAATAAAAAACAAATTATTACAATTGAATTTGTTTTAAAATTTTGAACTATACTGGCTAGCATTCACTTTAATTATGGTGAATTTTTCCCATGTATTTGTGATAATCGAAACTGTTAAGTTCTTAAACATCAAGATTAAGATCATCCCTATAAAAAATTTCAAACAAATTGGATGAAATTTGACTATTTAAATATGATGACGAGGAATTAATTGGCTATTAATAATAGTTTACGAAAGAAATTGACTGAAATAAAAATAGGGGGAAAATTGACAACGGGGTAGAAGCTCGGGGACAAGTTGATTTGGACAAAATGACTAATGAATTACAACTTGTTGCAGATGAGAGCTGTTTAACAAACGGATTTCTCGACCAGGTGATAGATTGGATTCCAGGAATGGAGGGTATCCGTTTAGGAGATCTACCAAACATGTCTCAAACAATTAAGCATGACTCCGACGTCATCTTCATCAACTTCACAAATGAGGCAATGGAAAGAGTCGATAAAGCTTCAGCTGTTGTTGTTCATACTTTTGATGCATTGGAGACACGTGTTCTGAATGCTCTCACCTCTATTCTTAACCCACCAGTTTATACCATTGGCCCTCTCGAACTGCTTCTTAATCAATTACCAAAAGACCCTTCGAAGCAGCCGCCTATGGGATCTTATAGCTTATGGAAAGAAGAAACCGAGTGTCTTGAATGGTTAAACTCCAAGCCACCAAATTCAGTTGTGTATGTGAATTTTGGAAGTGTAGCTGTCATGACACCACAACATTTTGTTGAGTTTGGTTGGGGACTTGCAAATAGCAAAGTTCCCTTCTTTTGGGTCATTAGGGATGATTTAGTTGATGGCGAGTCAACGATTTTGCCCCCTGAATTTGTAGCCGAAACGAAAGAAAGGGGTTTGATAGCAGGTTGGTGCCCCCAAGAGGAAGTGCTTAACCACCCATCAGTTGGAGGGTTTTTGACGCACAGTGGCTGGAATTCGACCCTTGAGAGTTTGTCTGCTGGAGTGCCTATGATCTGTTGGCCGCAGTTTGCCGATCAGCAGACAAATTGTTACTATACTTGCAATCAATGGGGCATTGGCATAGAGATGAGTAACGATGTCAAGAGAGATGAAGTAGAGAATCTTGTTAGAGAGTTGATGGAGGGAGAGAAGGGCAACAAAATGAAAAGTAAGGCCATGGAGTGGAAGAAACTTGTAGAAGATGCAACTGGTCCGTATGGTTCTTCATCCACAAACTTAGATAATCTAGTGAATCAAGTTCTTTTAAGAAAAAGCTAGCTAGCTAGATCGTGATACTAATTAATAATTGTTGATTATATATATATATATATATATATATGTGTGTGTATGTATGTGTGTATCACAAGTTTTAGGAGGCTTTTCAGTCCCTCATCGGAAAATAATATAGAAGCAAGTGTTTATAAATTGTAGCATAAGTTTGTAACTAAACAAGATATTAAATTGCTTGATTTGACACTAACTAGTCAAATTTTTAATTAGCTCGCCACCATATATGGTGTGTGAATTAAGTCACATTAAGCACATGTTAAGCGACTCGGGTTTTAGTGGGGCATATATGCAACAAGCTAATGAAGTCACATTAAGCACGCCCTAAACTACGCAGGTTAGTAGGACATGCAACTAGCTAGCGGGTTAGTAGGGAAACTAGCTAGCTAAGCAATTTTATGATAGTGTTGTGAGGTCACATTAAGCACTACTCACTAAGCTACACTCAGGTTAATGGAGCAACTAGCTTCCAATAATTAGTAGGGCAACTAGTTAATTAAGCAATTATTATTGTTAGGTATCAGGCTTTGAGCTTAGAGATGAGAAACTGAACTTTACACAAAGAAACGAAGAGAGTTTACAAGAAAAGTAGAGAGAAAAGGTAAAGAGGATGTGAATGCATGAGACTGATCTTACTTACTCATTACAACACTCAATAGGCTATATATACCTTTACATTTGCTTTACATCTTTGTATCCGATTACTTAGTGACTATGTAAGTCACTCAAGTGACTTAACCAATTTCTTGGGTTTTTAATGGAAATGGCTATGCATAATTTCTTTTTGCATGAAGTGCATGTTATGGTAATCAAGCCAAGTTTGTGTAGCTGTTTTGACCTTATTCCTTTTTATTGATGTTCAATTTCTTATTTTTATTGATGTACGTACTGTCTAATTTGGACTTGATGTTGAGTTTAATATTGATAAAGTGAAAGTGTGGTCATATATTAGAGTGAATCTGCTGAGAAAATGTATAAGAAACTCTTGGTGTAGCTTAAAATTTTAATCATATTATAATTAATTTTCATCTTATTTTACGTGGTTGTCTATTGCTGTAATTTACTATAGATATATTGATGTAAATTAACCATAATATGATTAGACTCCAACATGCTTAATATTGTTAGCTATGCTAAGTATTGCATTATTGAAAAATTGATTGAGTGGTCATTGATTATCAGCCTTGCATTTTGAAGGTAACGTGGCTAAACAATTGCTATCCATGAGCATCTTGATTATACAGATTACAGGGTCCAAAAAATTCAGACAGACGAAAACAGTGTTAGATGACTGCGCCTGCACTGCGCCTATGTTGCGCCACTGCGCCTGCACTGCGCCTATGTTGCGCCACTACGCCTGCATGTGCGCCTATGATTGCGCCACTACGCCTGCATGTTAGATGACTGCGCCTATGTGCGCCTCACTACGCCTAAGAAGCGCCTCACCTCCTGCTGTCCATGCTGATATACTGCGCCTAGCTGCTGTCCATGCTGGTGTGCTGCGCCTAGCTGGTATGCCTCCCTGCTGTCCATAAACAGCTATGTCTTAGCTGTATTATAGGTGCTGGACAGCTATGAGTTCTGTTAAGTTTGTTAGGGTAGTTAGGACAGCTATGAAAAGCTGTTAAGTGTGTTAGAACAGTTAGGAAATTGTTATATTAGTTAAGAGACTTACTTGATCTCTAAGTAATCAACTACAAAGCTATAAATAGCTAAATGCTGTAATATGTGAAGGTTAATAAGCAATAAAGATTGTCTTGTTCATCTCCTCCATTCTTTTACAGAATAACAAAAGACTTCTCCTTCTTTCCTTCTTAAAATCTGATGTCTAACATGGTATCAGAGCTTGCCTCATGATATATGGTTAACCCCATTTATGAGTGATCGATCTTCTACCTTTGCTTCCGCTGCAAATCTCCACAGAACCTCTCAAAAGAAAGTTGTTTCTGCTTCTTCTTCACAATTCCTTCTCAGAACTTCTCAAAAGAAAGTTGTTTCTGCTCCTTCTTCATAATTCCTTCTCAAAACCTCTCAAAAGAAAGTGGTTCCTGCCGTATTACATTCCTTAATAGATTACTCACCATGGTTACAGCTGCTCAACTTCAAATCTTGCAATCACCGATTGCTTCTCTTATTCCAACAATCGGAAATGCAGTCACTGTCAAACTTGATGATCACAACTTCATCACCTGGAACTTCCAGATGGAACTTCTTCTCAATGCAAATGGCATTTTTGAGTTTGTCAATGGCACAAAGAAATGTCCTCCTCGCTCTATCTCTGAATTGGGTCCTGAGGATCCACCCTCTGATGCTTACCTCATATGGAGGATGCACGATCAAGCACTGATGCAACTCATTACTTCAACTCTCTCCACATCTGCCATTTCCTGTGTTATTGGTTGCAAAAGTGCTCAAGAAATGTGGATCAACCTGAGAGACAGGTTTGCCTCTTCTACTAAAGCCTCTATCTTTCAGATGAAAACTGATCTTCAAAATGTTAAGAAAGGCTCAGAAAATATGACTCAATACTTGCAAAGAATTAAGGTTGCTAGAGATCTCTTGGAATCATGTAATGTCCGTTTTGAAGATGAGGATGTTGTTATTCTTGCATTAAGAGGTCTGCCTACTGAATATAATACCTTTCGATGTGTCATTCGTGGAAGAGAGAATTCTATCAGTCTCAAGGATTTCAGGTCTCAACTTTTGGCTGAAGAAACAATCATCGATCAATCCTCTGAGCATCCATCTTTCCTTTCTGCTTTTTCAGCTACTAATGATGGTACTCAGTCAAGGTCTGATCATGAAGTCACAAACTCATCTGGTGCACCTACTTTCAATAACATGTCTAACATTGTGAAACCCAGTAATACCTCTCAAAATGTTCAGCAGCTGTCTGATAATTTTCAGCAGTTTGGTTACATTGGAGGTTATGGCCAAAACAGTGGATGTTCCACCAACAACTTCAATAATGGGTACAGAGGCAATGTCAGCAAAGGCAAGAACAAAGGTAAGTGGTATCCCAACTATGGAAATAGTGGCAATGGTGGGAACAATAATTCAAAATTTTGGAATAATGGAAATAAGGGAGGTTCTAGTTACTCCTCAGCACCTGGTGTTCCTAGTGCATCAACTCAGAACTATTATCAGCCACCACCAATCTGTCAAATTTGTGAGAAGAAGGGACATATAGCTGTAGATTGTTATCATCGACATCTGAATCAACCATCACCAATCAGTGAGCCTTGCCAGATATGCTGGAAACCTGGTCACTCAGCCATGAACTGTTATCACAGGGAGAACTATTCTTATCAAGGATCCTCTCCTCCAGCCAATCTAACTGCTATGAATACACAGATAACACATCCTGCTCAGCAGCAAGAGTACTGGATTGCAGACACTGGAGCCACAGCTCATATGACTTTTGAGTTATCTCAAGTTCAAAGGCCAAATCCTTCCTCCTCTGAAGACATCATTACTACAGCAGGTGGTTCAGGTTTGAAAATAGCTCATGCTGGTCACTCTTTTCTTGAGACTACTAATCCCACACCTCACTGTTTTCTTTTAAATGAAGTTCTTCATGTTCCTCATATCTCAACACACTTGTTATCTGTCAATAAGTTGTGCATAGATAACCATTGTTCCTTCTCTTGTACTGAGTCTTCTTTTCTAATTCAGGATAGAACCACAGGTGTCACACTCTTCCAAGGACTGAGTAAGAATGGCTTGTATCCTCTTCCTTTCAGTTGTTCTTCAAATAAAGCTTTTAATGTTCCTCAGAATTCATCCCCTTTTGCTCTTCTTGGAAAACTTACTCATACTCAACTGTGGCACAGAAGATTAGGACATCCTTCAAACCAGATTGTGTCTGCTGCATTACACAAGGCTAGCATTTCTGTTTCTAAAGATTCAACTCCTGCTATTTGTGAATCTTGTCTAGAAGGAAAATTGTCAAAACAGTCTTTTCCTGTCTCTAGTTCCAAATCTCTTATTCCTTTTGCAGTACTTCATTCTGATGTATGGGGTCCTTCACCTATTATCTCTGGTGAAGGGTTTAGATACTATGTCAATTTTGTAGATGAGTGTACACGATATACTTGGATTTTTCCAATGAAAAATAAATCTGAGGTTCTTTCCATCTTTGTTCTTTTTCATACTTACATTCTAAACCAATTTTCTGTTTCAATCAAAGTTCTTCAAAGTGATGGAGGTGGTGAGTATATTAGTCAAAAATTTCAGACCTTTTTGGCTCTCAAAGGAATTGCTCATCACAGGTCTTGCCCCTATACACCTGAACAAAATGGTCTAGCAGAAAGAAAGCACAGACACATCCTTGAGACAACAATCACCATTCTTCAAACAGCCTCCTTACCAGCTCATTTTTGGTTCTATGCTTGTGCTACTTCAACCTACCTTATAAATAGAATGCCATGTGTTCTGTTGAAAATGAAATCTCCTTTTGAATCCTTATTTTCCAAACTTCCAGTTCTTACTCATCTAAAAGTTTTTGGATGTGCTTGCTTTCCACTATTAAAACCTTATAACTCTACTAAACTTCAACCTAAAACAAAAAAGTGTGTTTTCTTAGGGTATGCAGAAAAATACAAAGGTTTCATCTGTCATGATCTAGTGTTTAAAAAAACCTTTGTGTCTAGACATGTGTTGTTTGATGAGCTTCAGTTTCCTTTTTCTTCTTTGCTCCTTAAATCTCAGTGTCCTTCATCTGCTTCTTCTGTCTTAGACGTCTCAGATAACATGTCTCCTCCTTCCTCCATACCTTCAACATTTACACAGTCTCCTGTTACTCAGTCCTCTTTTTTCCCTGAATGTTCTAGTCCTGAGCTTGACATTGATCAGCATTCACCTGAACCTGCTCAAAATGATGTCACAAATGGATCACCTTCTGATCAAACATCGACTGATACTGCCCCTGACTTCTTGGAAGCCTCTTCTCCCCCTGACCCTTCACTTGCTCATCCTAGTAGCACCACTGATGATGACTTTCATCCTCAATGCTTGGAAGTGGTGTTACCCATCTCTGGGGTAAATATGCATCCTATGCAAACTAGGTCCAAGAATGGTATTTTCAAGCAAAAGGCTCTTCACTCCACTCATGTTCTATCATCTGAGGTTGACCTTGCTCAAGTTGAACCAGTATCCTTCAAATCAGCTTCTTCCTCTCCTGTGTGGCAGCAAGCAATGGAGGATGAAATGAATGCCTTGTATGGACAAGACACTTGGTGTTTAGTTCCTCTTCCTGCTTCCAAAAACTTGGTAGGTTGCAAATGGGTTTACAGAATCAAGAAAAATTCAGATGGCACTATTGCTAGACATAAGGCTCGGCTTGTAGCAAAAGGTTTCAGTCAGGAAGAAGGTCTTGATTATGGTGAGACATTCAGTCCAGTGGTCAAAACTACTACTGTCAGATTAGTTTTAGCATTAGCAGCTCATTTTCAATGGCCTCTTAAACAGCTTGATGTTAAAAATGCATTCTTGCATGGGGAACTTAAGGAAGAAGTATATATGACACAGCCTCCTGGTTTTGAAGATTCATGCCATCCTGATCATGTGTGCAAACTGCAAAAATCTCTCTATGGCCTCAAGCAAGCTCCTCGAGCCTGGAATGATAAGTTTACTAGCTTTCTTTCTGAGCTAGGCTTTCAAACTACTTGGGCTGATGCCTCTCTTTTTGTCAAGCAAACATCTTCTGCAGTTGTTATTCTTCTGTTATATGTGGATGATATCATCCTCACTGGTAGTAATATTGTTGCAATATCAGAGGTCACGGCTTCTCTCACTGCAGAATTCGACATCAAAAACCTTGGAGATCTTCACTTCTTCTTGGGGTTACAGATCCAATATACTTCCAATGGTTTGTTTGTTTCTCAATCCAAGTACATTCATGACTTACTCACTAAAACTTCAATGCTGGACTGCAAGCCTATTGATACTCCTAGTGTACCTGGATCCCGACTTAAGAAAAATGATGGCTCTTTGTATGGTAATCCTTCCAACTATCGGAGCATTGTTGGTGCATTACAGTACTTGACCTTCACCAGACCCGATATTGTTTTCTCTGTTAATCAGGTTTGTCAGTACATGCACTCACCATCTGAGTCTCATTTTATGGCTGTCAAGCGCATCCTTCGATATCTTAAACGTACTCAGCATCAGGGCATCTCCTTATCTGCTGGCTCTTTAGACCTCATTGCCTATACTGATGCAGATTGGGCTGGAGATCCGACTGATCGTCGTTCTACTACTGGTGTCGTTGTCTATCTTGGTAATAATCCTATCTCTTGGATGTCCAAGAAGCAAACCACGGTTTCCCGATCTAGTACTGAGTCTGAATATCGAGCCCTTGCTATTACCGCTGCTGAAGTTGCCTGGATTCGTCAGTTATTATGTGCTCTTCACATCCCTTTGTTAAAACCTCCTTTGATTTACTGTGATAGTACTTCAGCCACAAGTCTCTGTGCCAATCCCATCTTTCATTCTCGTGCTAAGCATATTGAGATTGATTACCACTTTGTTCGTGAGCGTGTGGTTCGTGGTGACTTGGATGTTCAACATGTGTCTTCAGGTGATCAGGTGGCCGACATCTTCACTAAAGCTTTAGCAGATGATCTTTTCTATTTATATTCTTCCAATCTGATGCTCGGGGCCTCTCCATCATCAGCTTGAGAGGGGGTGTTAGATGACTGCGCCTGCACTGCGCCTATGTTGCGCCACTGCGCCTGCACTGCGCCTATGTTGCGCCACTACGCCTGCATGTGCGCCTATGATTGCGCCACTACGCCTGCATGTTAGATGAATGCGCCTATGTGCGCCTCACTACGCCTAAGAAGCGCCTCACCTCCTGCTGTCCATGCTGATATACTGCGCCTAGCTGCTGTCCATGCTGGTGTGCTGCGCCTAGCTGGTATGCCTCCCTGCTGTCCATAAACAGCTATGTCTTAGCTGTATTATAGGTGCTGGACAGCTATGAGTTCTGTTAAGTTTGTTAGGGTAGTTAGGACAGCTATGAAAAGCTGTTAAGTGTGTTAGAACAGTTAGGAAATTGTTATATTAGTTAAGAGACTTACTTGATCTCTAAGTAATCAACTACAAAGCTATAAATAGCTAAATGCTGTAATATGTGAAGGTTAATAAGCAATAAAGATTGTCTTGTTCATCTCCTCCATTCTTTTACAGAATAACAAAAGACTTCTCCTTCTTTCCTTCTTAAAATCTGATGTCTAACAAACAGAAGTGGTCCTTCGATCTTTGTACCTTTATCTTTGTGGGAATAATGGAAAAAGCTGAGTCCTTCGTGCATGGTCCGGCATGGAGCAGTATAATATCCCACGTAGTTCATCAGATTATGACTCGAACTAAATTACACTATTGTTGGGGAGAGAATTAGAAATGAAACAAGAAAGCAAACAGAACACGACGAGAAACTGATAGCTACTTAGATCATATATATCCAATCATGTCCCACATTAGTGATTTAGGCAAATACCTAGCAGTAGTACATTATCATATTCAATGCTTTATTAATTAATTAGCTTATCTTTTCTTTGAATGTTTTTTTATTTGATGTTAATGATCATAAACGTATTACATGTACCAATGACCTAAAGTCCTTTCTTTCTTTTTATTAATAGACTGGAATTCCAACTTGGAATCTGACTTTTCTAAATTGTCGGGAAAAAAAAATATTACGAAACTATTAGCATATATGGTTGGTAATGAACTAAAATCCTCGGTTTGGATCGACTTGTTTCACAGTTTACCAAATCAAATGCGTAGATCCTCAATATTTTTCATGATATTTTGCCGATTTCTCCCCTAAATTTGTACAACATTTCATATTTACCCCTCAATTTTTACTTTCAGTACGTGATCTTTCACTTTTTTAACTTTTATTAATCATCAATTATTCTTGTACGCATATAGTTGCACCTCTGTTAACTTTTTCTTTTGTTGGCATGCAGTTTCTCTTTACTATTTTAATCAAAGAACCCTTCAATATATAATAGATCGAAGAAACAAATAAGACCTAATTGTCATTCTAACATTCAGATCGATACCTTTTCAATATTCTGTACTACCGATTCTATTCTTCGTATCGAAAAATACACAAAAACGAACAAACCTCGCCGATCGATTACCATTCTATAAAATGCTGTAAATGAAGAGTTGTAATAATTGTAGCTAAGATGAGTTCCATTGCAACAGATTTAGATAAAGGTAATATTATTTACAAGCCTCATGCTGTATGTATTGCTCTTCCTCTTCAAAGCCGCATCAAGGCAATGCTGAAATTAGCAAAACTCCTACACCACAAAGGCTTTCACATCACTTTTGTCAACACTGAGTTCAACCACCGGCGGTTTCTTAAGTCCTTAGGCCCCAACTCCCTCGATGGCTTCGTCGATTTCCGGTATCAAACAATTCCAGATGGCCTTGTTCCAAATTCAGATCCGGATGCGGCCCGGCAAGACGCCAATCTGCTATGTGACTCCGTCAGCAAAACATTCTTGGCTCCGTTTCGCGAGCTTCTCTTAAAGCTCAATGACGTGGCAGGTATCAACCATCAACATCCAGTGAGTTGCATTGTTTCAGATGGCTTCATGCCGTTCACTATCACATCTTCTGAGGAACTTGGAATCCCCACATGCAATCTTCTTTACTCTCGCTGCTGTTGGGTTCATGGCCTGTAAACAATATCCTACTATGGTGGAAAAAGGACTTGCACCTCTCGAAGGTGAAAATGCTATTTTTTAAGCCCACTTTTGATAACCATTTATTTGTTTGTTTCCAGTTTTTAATTTTCGTGTTTAAGAAATTATGAATTAAGGGTATATATGTTAGCTTGAGGAACTTTAAAGTATCACGGAATTTAGACTATATTAATTAGTAATAAAAATTGAGTAGAGTGATTGTAAGTAAATAGTTGAGTAACTAGGAAAGGAACATTGCACCACATGAGCATGATAAAACCACTAAGTGGCATGCCACGTCAGCCCCGTATGAACGACCCAGTCGCCGGTGTCTCGCCGGAGAAGACGACATCGCCGCCGTGAGCTGCCGTCCGCCGTCATCGAAAAATCGCATTTCCGACCGACCTTGAGTTTTCCTAACTTCTTTAAATATCCACCATTTTTCACAAATTTTAGGTCTAAATCTATCTACGCGAACCCAGTAACTCATAAATGACCTTAAAACACGAAACCCATACCTGTGTTGGCCGAAAAATCGATCGGAAAATTCTCAATTTTCCTTTCCTCGGTTCGGTGTCTTCCGCGGCCTCCTCCATCGATGGTTGGTACGTTTTTTTATCACGGGGAAAAGGCGAATCCGATTAGTGAATCAAAATGGGAAGATCTTGCCTCAGTTTGAAGTTCATGATTTGGGTTTTTGGGTTCAATCCACACGGATTGGGTGTGTTTGTCGAAGAAAAAGAGAGTGAATGAATGAAGAACTGATATGAATGGGGATAAAAATATCTACCTATGGCAGATTACCAAAATGCCCCTGACATTCTAGACCCACAACTCTCTCACCCGAACTCCGTTTTCTACGTGCCGCCTGTCTACGAACTTGTGAGTTTGAGACCTACACAACGGTACCCGAAACATAGCCACTAGTGTCTCGAAACAAAAATTGACTTTCACGCCCCCTTAACAACCAAGGGTAAATTCGTCCTTTTGCGAAATAATTTACGAAAATTCCAATAATTAAAATTCCGGGTCGTTACACTGAGTCTTTTCTAGAGTCTCTGGGCCTTTTCACCACCCCGGTGCATTTTTGCAAGCTAAGCCAAAAATGGCGCACCCGATCGCAGAGGCAAATGACCAAAGCCCCTTATCGGCTCTTTGACCCCGGAGGCCATCTATTCCCACCACAACGTCTCTCACGCCTCCGAGTACATCTTAAATTCTAGAGGCCTCAAGCTCTTCACCCGGTGGTGGACCCCACTCCCTCCTATCGAAATTCTCGGCACCCTAGCCATCGTCCACGGCTACACCGACAAGACCAGCTGGTTCGTCCAACTCACCGCCGTCCACTTCGCCAAGTTGGGGTTTTCCGTCTGTGACCTCGACCACCAGGGCCACGGATTCTCCGAAGGCCTTATTGCCCACATCCCCGAGTTTGTAAAGAGAAGAATGGTATGGGTTTGATTCTCTTTGAACCCAAGGGTAGGTGGGGTGGGTGTTCAATGAATTGAACTAGGGTTTTGGGCGTGAATTTTGTTTTTTTGTTGGGGTTTTATGTAGTTTGTCCTTAATTATATATTTCCTTTCACTGCTACACACTCTTATCATAATATAGGCCAGTAATTACTAGGTATCGAGTTTAATAAAAAAATAAATTGTTCTCCTCATTTATACAAGTTCAATATGAAACTTCCCACTTTAATTGGACCAAAAAGCAAATCCTATTGACCAAACATTTATATGACATAGCTAGACACGCCATTGCTCATTGTCATAATTAATTCTAAAGTTTGAATATACAAATCCCGATTGATAGTTCCATGGCAGCTGAAGGAAATAAACCTCATGTTGTATGCATTCCGATTCCACTTCAAAGCCATATCAAGGCAATGCTTAAGCTTGCAAAACTCTTCCACCACAGAGGCTTTCATGTAACCTTTGTCAACACAGAGTTCAACCACAACCGCTTCCTTCAATCTCTTGGACCCAACTCCCTCGATGGCTTCCCCGACTTTCGATTCAAAACCATTCCAGATGGCCTTCCAGTTACCTCAGCTGACGAAGATAATACTTCCCAAGATATCGTTTTGCTTCTTCAGTTCATCTTGGAAAATCTCTTGCCTCCGTTTCGCAACCTCCTAAGAGAACTCAATGATCCTCCAGTGACTTGCATTGCTTCAGATGGCTTGATCCCATCCACCATCACAGCTGCTCAAGAACTCGGGATCCCAATTGTGATGTTCTTTACTATTTCTGCAAGTGCCTTCATGGGTCCTTTTCAGTATCCTGCTCTGATGGAAAAAGGACTCACACCACTCAAAGGTATACCTTACCAGGTCTCGGTGTTATTGTGAATGGATACATTGATTATATACTGTATTGACAGTTCATAGTTGTTGATTGAATTGTTTCTTTCACTTTGCAGATGAGAGTTGCTTCACAAATGGCTTTCTGGACACGATCATCGATTGGATCCCGGGAATGAAAGGTATCCGGTTAAGGGAACTGTCGACGGTCCTTCATACTACTGATCCCGACAACATCTTTTTTAAACTCTCGGCGGAGTCCATGGATGGAGCTCAAAAAGCTTCAGCAGTTGTTGTCCATAGTTTTGATGCATTGGAGCAAGATGTTTTGGATGCTCTCTCATCCATGCTTATCCCACCGATTTACGCAATTGGCCCTCTTGAATTGCTTCTTAATCAACTACCAGAAAACCACTTGAAGCCTATGGGATACAATCTATGGAAAGAAGAAAACGAGTGCATAGATTGGTTACAGTCCAAGTTGCCAAACTCCGTAGTTTATGTGAATTTCGGCAGTTTAGCTGTAATGTCACCTGAACTTGTAGCGGAGTTTGGCTGGGGACTTGCAAATACTAATTATCCCTTCTTGTGGATAATTAGGCCGAATTTGGTCGTTGGGGAATCGGCGGTTTTGCCACCTGAGTTGGTGGCTGAAATTAAGGAAAGAGGGATGTTAGTAAGTTGGTGTTCACAAGAGAAGGTGCTTAGCCACCCTTCAGTGGGAGGTTTTCTGACACACAGCGGGTGGAATTCGATTATTGAGAGTCTATCTGCCGGAGTTCCTATGATCTGTTGGCCGTTATTCGCGGACCAGCCGACGAACAGTTGGTGTACTTGCAATGAATGGAGCAGTGGCATGGAGATGGATAAGGATGTCAACAGAGGCAAAGTAGAGAAGATTGTTAGAGAGTTGATGGAGGGAGAGAAGGGTAAGAAAATGAAAGATAATGCCATGGATTGGAACAAACTTGCAGAAGAAGCAACCAGTCCACATGGTTCTTCATCCAAAAACTTAGACAATTTAGTGAATCAAATGCTAGCAAAAAAAATATAATTCATGGATATGTACTTAATTAATTAATTATGCATGTAAGCTAATATCTATATGTTATTGTTGTTCTTATTAATTTAAATAAGAGACAAGATTAAGATTGTCAAACAATACTTTTAAATTGAAACCAATTAAAATAACGGTGATAAAATAACTTTATCGGCGAAAAAAAATCACGTATTTTACACAATTATTGAAAAATTGATTGAGTGGTCATTGATTATCAGCCTTGCATTTTGAAGGTAACGTGGCTAAACAATTGCTATCCATGAGCATCTTGATTATACAGATTACAGGGTCCAAACAATTCAGACAGACGAAAACAAAAGTGGTCCTTCGATCGTTGTACCTTTATCTTTGTGGGAATAATGGAAAAAGCTGAGTCCTTCGTGCATGGTCCTGCATGGAGGCGAGAATTAGAAATGAAACACGAAAGCAAACAGAACACGACGAGAAACTGATAGCTACTTACGTAGCACTCCAGAATTGACTCTGGCTAGGCCTCTCTAGTCATTTCCAAAATAGATTCATGCATATATATTAATGCGATCGGTAATTGATTCATATGACTCGATGAACATTTGAAATGTGAAATTTATAATCTTTGAAATGTGAAATTTGTTAGCAATTTCTATTTTTAGACAACATAACTTTTCTCCATTCAAATTACTTCTCAGTAATATTGATATGCTGACAAAATCTTGAAAAGGACATGAAAAGACTAAACAAACTAAATCACATTTTAATTGTAAATTAAGCGTGAATAATTTTGAACATGAGAAAATAACTCTAATTAATTCAGAAATATCATAATAATCAAAATTTCGACATAGATACAATCCAAAATTCATATAAATTTTGTACAAAAATTAATAAATAGATTTCCGGTAAGTTTTTTCTCACTTTGAACAAAAAGGGTTGGATAACAATAGCCGCACCTAGCTAAGACAGCAACCCCAAACTCTTCCACTTCCAGCACCCTACCCTGTTCAAATCTTCAAGATCTTCGCAAAGAAAGGTACTTTTTTTTGGTCAAATCGATTAGGGTTTTGGGTAGAATTCATTATTAATATTGTAATTGGTTTTTCCTGTCATTGGCTTATTTGGTTTTACCTATGTAAATTTAGGGACAATTGGAGAGTTTTATTCACAAAATCATAAATATATATATATATATATATGTACATGTTTTGCTGTTATTTATATGGATATTCTATTTATTTTCTCTGCCCATTCAAATTCAAAACTTGGAAATGAGAATCATAATAACACGAGTAACAGAAAATTCTTGGTTTTGTTAAGTGGGTAAATACATTTCTTCTTTCGATACAGGGGAAAATGAATTTCCTTTTTATTGTGTAGGTATGGTATGTAGTTGAAATGCAGAATTAAAAGAGATTATGTTTCTTTAATTGTCATGTTGTGTAGCTTTTGGTGTGGGGTCAGTTTTCTTAATTTGCCTTAATTTTATGCTCTTTTTGAGCTCAAATGGATTGAAAATTTGTACAAGCAAAGTTGAAAGGTTAATTATAAGGTTGATTTTCTCTGTTTATGATATCAATACAAGTGTGTTTGAGTGTTGATGTGTTGTTATTGATTTGCTGAGTTTTGAGTATTCGGCTCATATCTATCTCATTTGGAGGCTCCACATCACACCCTCCAAGCCTCCATATATTATTCATACGTGAAGAATAGCTATTTTTCTACTACATATATATATATATATATATATATATATATAATCATCTAAATTTGTTAGTGTGAAAACCCGTAATGGTTTTGTATATCTTCACCTAACGATTTTCGATTGTGTAATCGTCTAAATTTGTTATTCGAAGAGTAAATACGTAACAAATTTTCTATTATGTCATATCATTTCAAAGAATCAAAGTTTTCCTTTCCGTTGTTACCTTTCCTAAATTCTGGCTATATTATTTTACTACCGTAAGTACCTGAAGTGTGTGTGGTTTTTTTCCACTATGATTAATTGTGTTTTTTTCGACAATGGAGGAAACTTGGTTGATGAACAAGAGAAGGAGAAGTTAAAGCAAGTTCTTCTATTCTTGCAGGCATTCACTCTGAGACTTCAAAGAAAGTTATCATTGAGAGGTGGTCGGTTTGAAACAAGAAACAACAACAGTCTCTTGACATGAAGAAATTATTAACTACGTATCTTGACATCTCATTACGAGTTTGATATTTGACATTTGTAAATATTGTGAAGTCGTGTGTCGAAATGCCTCTGGTAAGCGCGAAAAACGCTTACAGTAAGGCTAATATAACTTTAAAAGAAATATCAATAGATCATATATATATCCAATCATTTCCCACATTAGTGATTTTGGCAATACCTAACGGTAGTACATTGTCATATTCAATGCTTTCTTAATTAATTAGCTTATCTTTTCTTTGAATGCTTTTTTATTTGATGCTAATCATAAACGTATTACATGTACCAATGACCTAAAGTCCCTTCTTTCTTTCTTTCTTTTTATTAATAGAGTGGAATTCCAACTTGGTATCTGACTCTTCTAAATTGTCGGAAAAATAAAATATTACGAAACTATTAGCATATATGGTTGGTGATGAACTGACATCCTCGGTTCGGATCGATTTGTTTCACAGTTTACCAAATCAAGTGCGTAGATCCTCAATATCTTTTATGATGTTTTGTCGATTTCTCCCCTAAATTTGTACATTATTTCATATATATTTACCCCTCAATTTTTACTTTCAATACGTGGACTTTCACTTTTCTAACTTTTATTAATCATCAATTATTCTTGCTCGCATAGATGCACCTCTGTTAACTTTTTCTTTTGTTGGCGTGCAGTTTCTCTTTACCCTTCATATTTACCCTTCAATATTTTGTACTACCGATTCTATTCTTCGTATCGAAAAATACACAAAAACGAACAAACCTCGCCGATCGATTACCATTCTATAAAATGCTGTAAATGAAGAGTTGTAATAATTGTAGCGAAGATGAGTTCCATTGCAACAGATTTACATAAAGGTAATATTATTTACAAGCCTCATGCTGTATGTATTCCTCTTCCTCTTCAAAGCCACATCAAGGCAATGCTGAAATTAGCAAAACTCCTACACCACAAACGCTTTCACATCACTTTTGTCAACACTGAGTTCAACCACCGGCGGTTTCTTAAGTCCTTAGGCCCCAACTCCCTCGATGGCTTCGTCGATTTCCGGTATCAAACAATTCCAGATGGCCTTGTTCCAAATTCAGATCCGGATGCGGCCCGGCAAGACGCCAATCTGCTATGTGACTCCGTCAGAAAAACATTCTTGGCTCCGTTTCGTGAGCTTCTCTTAAAGCTCAATGACGTGGCAGGTATCAACCATCAACATCCAGTGAGTTGCATTGTTTCAGATGGCTTCATGCCGTTCACTATCACAGCTGCTGAGGAACTTGGAATCCCCATTGCAATCTTCTTTACTCTCGCTGCTGTTGGGTTCATGGCCTGTAAACAATATCCTACTATGGTGGAAAAAGGACTAGCACCTCTCAAAGGTGAAAATGCTATTTTTTAAGCCCACTTTTGATAATCTAGTTTTTAATTTTTGTATTTAAGAAATGATGAATTAAGGGTATATATGTTTGCTTGAGGAACTTTAAAGTACCACGGGATTTAGGCTATATTAGTAATAAAAATTGAGTATAATGATTGTAAGTATATAGTTGAGTAACTAGGAAGGGAGCATTGCACTACATGAGCATGATAAAATCACTAAATAAGGGATTTCCAAAGTGTTACAATCCTTCTAAATGCATTGGATCAAATAATTTGAAATCACTTGGTACTTTTGAAATTCCTCATTTTTAACTAATATAGTCTAAATTTTTGGTACATTGAAGTTTCTCATCTGAATATACCCTAAGGGATGAAAGAAGTTGGAGGAAGGATATGCTAAAAGAGAAACTGAAAACGAAATGATTATCAAACGAGCTCTTAATTTTCACTTTTTCTTTTGACATATAAATGGGCCCTTAGTTTTCATAACCATCATTTTTCATATTCCATTTCCTCATATCTCAAATATAAGAAATGAAAATTGAAAATGGAATGGTTATAAAAAAAGGCCCTTACTTTTTACTTTTTCTTTGACATATAAAGAAAATAGATGAACGAAGAATGATTTGAAAACAAAAGCTAGAAAGAGAAAGAACTCAATTCAAATAGTTTTCACTCTGTGTGCCTTTCCTTGTACACTTTCACAATCTCTCTTATTACTATCTTTCTGCCACTCTTATTTGTCCCTATTTCTCCCTTTACCTTAAGCACAAAAAAGTGAAAATCAAAATCCAATTTTGTTTTCTTTTGTTCTAACTTCTAATTATAACTTGGTGGGTGCTTGCGGCAGATGAGAGTTATTTGACAAATGGGTTTTTGGAGCAAGTCATAGATTGGATTCCAGGGATGAAAGCTATCCGTTTACGGGATCTTCCAGTCTCCTTCCGAACTACAAATCCAAACGACGCCAAATTTAACTTGACATTGGAAGCAGTTAAAAATGTTGATAAAGCTTCAGCAGTTGTTGTTCATAGTTTTGATGCCTTGGAGCCACATGTTTTGGATGCTCTCTCTTCATCAACATTACCTCCACCTGTTTATGCCATTGGCCCTCTCCAATTACTTCTCAATCAATTACCAAAAGACCCTTTGATGAATAACCCTATGGAAATGGGATACAGTCTATGGAAAGAAGAAACTGAGTGCCTCCAATGGCTTAACTCCAAACCCTTAAATTCAGTTATTTATGCCAATTTTGGGAGCTTAGCCGTCATAACACCGAAACAAATTGTTGAGTTCGGCTGGGGACTAGCGAATAGTAAGCTTCCGTTTTTGTGGGTGATTAGGCAGGATTTGGTTGTTGGTGAATCGGCAATTTTGCCACCGGAATTTCAGTTTGAAACAAAAGAAAGAGGTCTAATTTCGAGTTGGTGCCCGCAAGAGCAAGTCCTTAACCACCCGTCCGTCGGAGGATTTTTGACACACAGTGGTTGGAATTCAACGATTGAGAGCTTATCTGCAGGAGTGCCTATGATTTGTTGGGCATTCTTCGCGGAGCAGCCGACAAACTGTTGGTATACATGCAATGAATGGGGTGTTGGCATGGAGATTAGCAAGGATGCCAAGAGAGATGAAGTAGAGAAGCTTGTTAGAGAGTTGGTGGAGGGAGAGAAGGGTAAGAAAATGAAGAGTATGACCATGAAATGGAAGAAACTTGCAGAAGAAGCTACTACTTATCCACATGGTTCTTCATTCACCAACTTAGAAAATCTAGTGAACCAAGTGCTATTAAAAAACCAAAAATCCTAAGGGGTGTTGTATGATAACAATTTGGTTTTTACTTTTTCTGCTTAAGATAAGGAGAGAAAAAGGCAATGAAGAATAAGAACGGAGGAAAAATAGTAAGAACATTTTGAGGACATCAATGCAAAATGAAACTAAAAACTAAAAACTATAAGTAGTCATTTTTCATCATCAATTTTAATTAGGTTTTGTTTTTATTCTTTTTTCTTCATGTGTCTTTTCCCTGTATACTTTATACATATATCAAACACAAAATTTAAGAGTTAAAGATCAAAAATTAAAAACTAATGATTATCAAACCGACCCTAAAAACTTAGAATCATATATGGGGGAAAGGCACCAAGAGGCCACAATCCTATTCAATAAATTTGGGCTGTTAAGAGTTTGCAAGCCAAATCGATAAGAGGTAGGCTACCAACACAAGCTCAAATTTTTGTTAGTAGTAGTCCGCTGAAGATAGTTCAATTTTGTAAAAAAGCAAAAAACACGCTCTCTCTATTCTCTCTCTCCCCACGCTCTCTGTTCTCTCTCCCTTGTGGTGGCTGATGGAGATGTGGAGATTCTCCAATTTTCAAATCTAGGGTTTCCATTAGGTTTTTTAATTTTTATTATTTTGGGCTTATTTTATGCTTATGAGCCTTATTGGTTTTACCATTTGCATTTCATTTATCTGTTTAGGCTATCTTTGTTGTTGGGTCTTCAATACCTTGTATGTGTTTGCTCATACTAATGAATATGCTTAATTGTCTGATAAAAAAAAATATAGTTCAATTTTGTAGCAGCTATCTACCAAAATGTTGAAATATATAATCCCACTTCAAAAATTTATACAAAAGAAATATATTATATAATACCATGGAGGCCTTTTGAGATAAAACTTCACACCTACTTAAGTGATTAAGTATGGACAATATCGGTGCTATTAGTGGTGGACCATTGGATTGACCCTGAGATCTTAACACAAAAGAGGTCTTTTAAGCTACCAACCGACTCTCCATTATTGGACCGATTATAAAATCTTACCACAAAAGCGGTCTCTTAAGCTACCCAGTGAACGAAGTTCCTACCTGCCAATTAAGGTATATCATAGTAGGTCCAACTCTCCATTGGACCGACTCTGAAATCTCAACACAAAATATGTCTTTTAAGCTACCCACCGAACAAAGGTAATTCCTACCCGCCAATTATAAGGTGTATCATAGTTAATTGGTAATAAAATACCAAATTATATAGGGTATTCGTTTAACTAGCGGTTAGTATATATTCGGGTATCTTAACACAAAAGAGGTCTTTTAAGCTACCCACTGAACGAAGTTATTCTTATCCGCCAATTAAGGTACGTATATCATAGTCGGTAATAAGATACCAACTTATGGTATTAATTGGTTTCGGTAATCATCTAAATTTGTTAGTGTGAAAACGCGTAATGGTTTTGTATATCTTCACCTAACGATTTTCGATTGTTTAATCGTCTAAATTTGTTATTCCAAGAGTAAATACGTAATAAATTTTCTCATGTCATATCATTTCAAAGAATCAAAGTTTTCCTTTTCTTTGTTACCTTTCCTAAATTCTGGCTATATCGATCTGATCCAAGTAATTAAATCCCGTGCCAAAGATATTGCTCGACAAGTTAATTAATCTTCACTAATCTACGAGCAAATAAAACTTACTTGATTAAGTGTTGAGTATCGTCAACGCCGGTCAACGATGATTTGATGAGATTTGACCAAGATTCTCCTAATTTTTCGAATAGGAAATAATCCAGAGTTTGGAAGACTTTTACTCTCTGTAACTAATCCTTGGTGGATACTCTTACTCAACTGAACTTAAAGCTGCGTCCTCTCTATAAACAAGGTGCATGCGGAGTTGATGTCATCAACAACCCAAAAACACAGAAGTTAACCAGAGATTCTTCTTCATTTTGACGTTACGCTTTTGAAGATTGCTCTGTCACACCTTTGCGTTGGTATGATTATTTTCGACTTACAAACCATCTCCGTTGTTGATTTTTCGTAAGAACAGTGTTATTTGGCCCGATTTGACTGCCTCGTGCGCCGAATTCTTTCAAATTGCTTCCAGATTTCATAGGTCAGTTTTTTTTTTTCAGATCTCTTTACTTTTTCTATAACAAGATACATGTATATATATATATATATATATGTCATAATTGTCTAGTTCATCTTGTTTTTTTTTTTGGTAAGAGTTCAATTCTCTTTCATTGCAGGCATAGAAAAAGATTACTTACCGAGCAAGATACATGTTATTTTTTCAATTTACTAGGCTTTTTATGGTACTATAATAGAACAATCGCAATTGACTTAATCTCTTGGTCTTTTTCATATACAGGCTACCAAAATTTACTATGTAAACAGCACGTTATCTTATCAATTAAGCTTTTTATTCACAAGTTATTCAAAGATTCCTTGTGATTTTAACGTTGCGCGTAAGCCCTTGAAGATTGCTCTGTCACACCCCCTTGGGTGTTGGTATGATTATTTTCGACTCACATACCATCTCTGTTGTTGATTATTCGTAAGTACGGTGTTATTTTGGCCGAGTTGACAACTCATTGCCTCGAACTCATTCATATTTCATATATAGGTTAGTTAATTTCTTTCCTTTACAATTTACATTAATTAATCTTGTTATTTTCATTTGTGTCCAGCTCTCATTCAATCCAATCTCTCTTTCTCTTACATGACTAGAAAAATTGTTAATAAAATTCAATCATAGAAAAGATTACTTACCGCGCAAGATATTTGTTATTTTTCAACTTCATTATTAGGGTTTTTACTGTACAATAACAAAACGTCTTGACAATTTTTCATACAGATTTTACTATGTAAACAGCACACTATCTATACCTATAGTTCCCTATCTTCCTCTCTCAATTCAGCGCCACCATTTTCATATAATCTGTACATATACATATAAAACGAAGTCCCAACTAATACCACCATCCTCCATCACCTTAATATGCCCGGAGAAACCAACTGCTCCTGGAGCTTTCTTGCTCCTCACGTCACTCTTATCCGAAAGGTACGTATATATATATATATATACACCAACCTCAATCAATCGATTTCAAACACACCAATTATATGTATGTGTGTATAGCTTTCTTTTCTGTAACCCCGCAACATTTTATATACATACAGATTGCGGCCGAGTTTTTGGGGTCGTTCGTTCTGATATTTGTGGCAGCAGCAGCACCTATTGTGAACCAAAAATACGCAGATGCAGAGACACGCAATGCCTTGTGCGCCGGGGGAGCAGTGGCGGTAGTGATTGTGTCCACCGGCCACATCTCCGGCGCACATGTAAACCCGGCCGTCACTATTGCATTTGCAGCCTTCAAACATTTCCCCTGGCCTCATGTTCCCCTCTACCTAACGGCCCAGGTTTCGGCCTCCATTTCGGCAAGTTTTGCTCTCAAGGGTATTTTTCATCCCTTCTTGCCCGGCGGAGTCACCGTTCCTTCGGTTGCCGATGCTCCAGCTTTTGCACTCGAGTTCATATTCACTTTCATTCTCATGTTCATTGTCACCTCCGTTACCACAGATACCCGTCCGGTATGTACATTATAATATGGAAAATGTGAAGAGGATTACATTTTTAAACTATATTGTGAATCACATCTTTAATACAGGTGGATTGTATTTATATTAGTGGTCCTTCCTGTAATAGAGATGTTGTCTGCTTAGCATTGCTTTTATAATTAACAATATGAAATTTTGGATAATTTAAGTGTTGTCTAGAGTTATAACATTATTTTTCATAAATGTAAGGTTAGGGTTTGATTCGTGTGTCTCTCTATCCATACAGGAACGGGCGTTGGCAGGTGCAGCAGTTGGACTTACAGTTTTTGTAGGTGTTCTTGTGGCGGGGTGAGTAATTAATAACCAATATTATTAATATGTTCTTAATTATGTGAGATCTTAGGGTTAATCATTTGTTTGGATTCACTTTGTACAGTAATATTACTATCAAACTGTTTATTTTTGGATCCGGCTTTTGCAGGCCAAAAACTGGAGGCTCAATGAACCCCATCCGGACTTTGGGTCCGGCCATTGCTGCAGGAAATTATAAGGGACTTTGGATCTACATGGTTGCACCCACGCTTGGTGCCTTAGCTGGTATTGCTACATACACCATTGCCAAGATCTCACACCTTAATCAACCACCAAGCCAGGTTAGCTATACGTACCGCTAGCTTCAACTTCCACCACTATCTTGCTAGCTTGTTCAAGTTCTAAGATTTCTAACATATAAACACAACTTAGATCATTTTCACGTGTGCATGCAATTAACACCTTCCTCGATCGTCGGCCTCTTAGTCATTGATGCTTTCTAATGTTGATGATTAGTATTTAACAGTATGGTAAATTCATATATTACAGGCCGAATGCTATCAATGCATCTGTCGCCAACGTACAGATAACCAAAGTTCCATGGCTACTAAGTCCCCAGTAGGGGAGCAGATCCCCATGGTAGGAATCTTGTAATCCTAGTCGTTGAAATGATTTTTAACTTTTCTCACTTCCTCATGCCTAAAACACACAATAATTTTCTGGTTTCTTTGGGAAGTAGATCTAGAGAAGGGGATTGGTAACAACTCTCAACAATGATATTATCAGATGATGGCGACATGGCCTGAGTTTTGTTGAATTTTCTTACCCTATATATATATATATACACACACATAGGGTAAGCGCAAGTTTTAAAAGTAGGATATTTTTTTTAATGTTTCGTTCTCTTCCTGTAACATCCCTATTAATTGTCGGGGTAATACAAAGATGGGACACTTTGGTTTTTTGTTTCGTATTAGGCTTTGGACTCGTTTGTGTAAAATTCAACATCCTCATTTGTTTCTTTAATTTATTTTACTTATGGAACTAGACTCTCATTTTTTGCTTGGTTTTTGCGATTTGTTTATTCTTTTATTGTACCTTTGTTCGGTTGCGTTACGTAGGATATGTATTTGGCTCGATTATAAGAATAGGGTCCGTTTGAATTTGAATTTTCTAAATTCAAATTTTTATGTTTGGCTGAATTTTTTTTAATTTGTATCTCTATTTTATATATTAATTTACATTTTTTATTCTATGAATTTTCATCTATTCTCTCTTTTAAACCAAAGCTTTATATGTATACTAGCATTTTGCATCCGCTTAAGCGTGTGTGAATTTTTAAAAAAATTTAAAAATAAGGAGAAATGAAAATGAATTGAAAATAAAAAAAAATAAAGAATTAATTAGATACTAGTTCAGTTTTAACAGCCAATATTTAAAAGGACAATATTTGCATCCCACCCTGGTGGGATGCCCTCATACCACCCCTTTGATATGAACAAATTACATGTTGACATATATCATAATCGGAACCGTTCATTCTCTAAATCATTATGTCAAGATCATCTCCGTAACAAAATCAACAAGATTAGAGGTCGTTTAGTCATTCACCTGTATCAAATAAATCAACGATTTTGGTAAGAATTAGGATCCATATGGAGAATCGTCCATTTAGTTGATAAATATGCATGACTAAATGACCTCCAATCTTATTGATTTTTTACGGAGATGATCTTGACATAATGATTTAGATAATGAACGGTTCCGATTATGATTTATCTCAATATGTAATTTGTTCATATCAAATAGGTGGTATGAAGGCATCCCACCCTAGTGGGATGCAAGTATATATTGTCCTATTTAAAATAGTCCATTTATTGATGACTCATATTCCACGTCAGCATATAATTTTTTTTTATTTAATATTATTTTATTTTTCCTAGATTACCCTTTAATTTATCTTCCTTTTTTTTCTTTAACAAATTATATTATCTTAACTAATACTTTTTTATCTAATCTATTTTTAAAGTGTTTTAATTTCAAAAGGATAAAGTTTTCATCCCTTTAGTTACCTGCAAATAGAAAATATATAATTATATAAAAAAACTAGAAAACAAGTATGTACAAAATATAAAATACCTACATAAAAGGTTTATGGAATGAGCCTACTTATGTATTAGGTAATTTCAACAATTAACCTGTGAATTAGGTTGAAAAAAATTCACATATGAGTTAAATTGATTGAGTCTGTTATAGAGGTAACCAAATCTAATGAAAAGCCAAACAAGAATATACCTTTGAGATAGTGAAATTAACACATTATGTTCATTACATAGGAAGACAGAATTAATCTGACATGTGATGGAGGTATATAAAAATCAAATAAAAAACCATATCAGTTCAAGCCAAAAGCAAAAGAAATCGAAATTTACATAATAAAACTACACAAAATAAAACAATAAATTATTTCTCCAAATTGGATATATAAACAAATACCTGAGGATAGCTATAAACACACAGAAAAAATTCAAATTGAAGGAGATTGCATGTTGAAGGAGATTGTAGGTACGTTGCATCTGCTTATAGGTTTTTGAAAATTAAGGGCTTTTACCATGAGGATACATAGGAAAATTTAGGATTTTCTATTAGGATGATAAATTGACATTTTTTTTAACATATAGGTTTTTTTTTTTTAAGATAAGTATATATAATAGCTTCTTTTTTTCTTTGTAGAATATGTTAAAAATGACATGATATGTAAATTGTGAATAAAATTTAGATAAAATTTTATTTATTTGGTTGGAGATAATGATTAGGACTCCTTTTAATAAGGTGGTCGGATTACATTAAAAATTCACATATTAGAACTGGACCTATATATAACTACCTAAAAAATAAATAAAAGAATGAGAGCGGGGATTAACTCTACCACCCACTTCCTCCACTTAAATGTTAATTATTTAAAATTTTAATTAAAATATTTGATTTTACTATTTAGTTCATGTTTTTAAATTACCTTTTTTTATAACTTTAATTAAGTAAGGGTATTTTTGTTCAAAACTTTTTGGTGAAGCATATTCACTCTCTTGCCTTTATAATAATATTAGAGATAATCAATTCCTTTATTTATTCATGGTGATTCAAACAAACCACCTCTCAATACCAGAAATAGGGGGAAACAAATTAAAGTTCATAAATTTCAAGGGCGGAACTTGCAAGCAACCTTTAAGTCTTCACCGGATTTGTCACCGGCGAGTCCATTGTCCACCCACGCAGAGTAGCCCCCTTCCATGTTCGTCACATGCTCGAAACCCTAATTTTTTTTTTCCATAACACATTTTCTATTTTAAATTATGATTACGAAATTTAGCAAACCCGGAAAATGAAATTCAAGAGCTAGATCACATATCACAATACAAGCAATTGACCTACAAGCTTACTTCATTAAGAAGATCAACACAAGCTTTAAGTGATCTGCCTCCACTGTTGCAACCCTTCATTGTTATAATTATCAGAGTAATTAATTTCCAGACTAATTAATCAGATCATTAATAGAGAAACAAAGGAAATTATAGGCAACAACAAGAAGTTTTCATAACTATACCACAACCAAGTGATCCTCTTTCTTCAGAGTAAAGGAAATTTGGGTCAGAAATTCAGGGTTTTTCACTTTTCCTGCTCATAAATCAACAGAAAAGAAAAGTAAACATTGAATTATACGCATGAGATATAGGATGAGTTTTTATTTTGGTAAGAGGAACTCCGAACTCTTCAAGGTAGAGTCATATTCTTTCGGGTTTTGGTAATTTACATTGAAATTAATACAAAAAATATACCATCTTCTGTTTTGAACATGTAAGGAATGTTCAAGGCATTGTCAATGTGGCTCTTGTTGAACTCCTCATTCGTCCTATTAACAATCGAAATTTCTTTAATTAATTAGCAATAATGGATCAGAAAAAAAATAAAACCAAGTGTTTCTATGTGTCCTATGAAACTCTTAATGATTTCATTCTACCAATAGTACAATATGTTAGTCAAATTATTAGTCAATATTTATATGTTTCGATGTAACGAAATGACGTTACTTGTAAAAAGTAGTTTTGTTGGTTGGTTAATTATTGATCACATTCATGAAATGTAGTTGGATTGATATTAGGCTGGATTGGTGATAGAATTGAGAATTTTTATGGCTCGAATTTTTAGCATTCTCTTATTTATTAACTGTGTCAACTATTAGGCAGAATACAGTCACCGTACTTACTAAAAAACTCAAAAAACTTCATAATAAGCAGTGAAAAGTGGAAAAGAAACAAAAATAGAAATAGAAACAACTTCCAAAACGAAGGGAGCTAAATAGAAACAAGAGGGATCCACCGAAGAAGATCCTTGATTAGTCAAAGTCAAGAATCAAGATTCAAGATCATAGTACGTAATTGGTTTCTGTTTTTAAGCAAGAGGGATCCACCTTAATTGATTAGAACTTAATTTTGAGATTAATCATTCACACCTGACATCCAGATAACGGTGGCCGACGCTGAGGAGCCCTTTAGCAGTATAGACGTCAACACTTGCAACATCTTCAGGCCTGCAAATAATAAACATGAAGGAACATATAATTGATCAGATGATCATAATTAAGATTTTCAAAAATTAATTTGTCAAGAAATGAAAATGAAAAAAATCATCTTATTACATTTTCGTGGCAGCCATAGTACCTAGTACGTTTACCAGGAGCTTTATTGACTTCAACTAATTCGTCGAACACCGCAGGATATCTCCTGATTAATAACAAAGCTTCACCTTTGTTAGAGAAGTGCCTCCCATGTCTTTATAAACAACTAGCAAGTATATACATATATATATATATATGATAAGTTGACTTTAATAAATTGATGTAATTTTAGTCGGGAGGAATCATTAGTTGCTATGCTCGTGATGATCATCAAGAATCACGAGCATAGCAACCGATATAATAATACTGGGTTTGACCTATTCCATAGGTAACTTTAATATACATAATTAAGTTGCTTCCTTGATGAATAAATCCTTATTCTGTTGCATGCTTATATATATATATATATATGTCAACTAATCGTAGGTTAATCATTTGGCCACAAAGAATTAAGCTTAATCATTCAAAGTAAGAATTAGAACCGTTGACTTGTGGATGAAGGACTCAAATCGATCAATATTAAGCATAGAAAAATTGTCTAATTAATTTGTGTCCAAAATTTATTAATGAATAAGGGTAAATTGTTGCAATTGTCCATGAACTTTATTATAATTTTAGCAACTATTCATATACTTCAATATTAGTGTCTCCCGACCATGAATTTTATCCTAATGTTTTCGTTAATCTCTCTGTCTATTTTTCAAACGAATTCCATTAAAAAAAAGTCACGTGAAACGCACCTGAATAATTGACAATTTTGCCATTTTTAATAACCGAATTCATTTGACAGATAGACGGAAAGACTAACGGAAACATTAGGATAAAATTCAGAGACGGGAGACATATTGAAGTATAGGGAAGGTTGCTAAAATTATGGTAAAATTCAAGAACGATTTCAACCATTTAGCCTAATGAATAAAGTACTAATAGAAAATATATTTTGATGTTAATGATAGAACGTGTAGCAACTTTTCTATTCAGATTCAATATATCCTTGTGTTAATGAAGGACGATCATAATATATGTAGAATTTGAAAGTAGAAGAAAAGGCATTGACTGACCCCTTGGGATTATTATATGGCAAGAGGATTTGCTTTGATTTTGACTTTCTGAGGTTGTTGTGCTTGTGTGCATGCTAAATGCAAAGCACTCAGGCATATATATATGCACGCAACCAGTTAAATTCTTCCCTCATTTCAGCTCCACCATTTCAGAATCTGTATATATAAGTAAACAAACTCCCTACTAGTTACTTCTCTCCCTTCATTCTTCTTCATCCCTTCATGGCGGGAACTCAAAGCTCGCCGAGCTTTCGTGCTCCTAATGTCACCCACATGCGGAAGGTACGGTTGAAATCGAAACACATACTTTGTTGGATTTGGGGTTTGTTTGGTGCGTCGTATTTGATTGAATTATTTAGCTTATCAGTTTCAACGTATTTTAAAAGTAGAAATGAATATTTTTTAATTGTGAGAGGATTAAACATAAAAGAAAACTTATCCAATATAATCCCCTTGAAATTATAGGATTACAAGAGGTAAGTTTATTTCTATGTCCAATCCCCTTACAATGATAAAAACACTCACTTACCCACCTTCAAAAGACCTTAAACTTGATCAATTATATAATTAAATCGAATACGGCACACCAAACAAGCCCTTTGTATTTATAACCCAATTGGATTTTATAACTTACTAAATAAAGGTATGTTAGTTGGAAGTAAGAAATGAACACTTGGCTTCCAAATATGTCCAAATTGAAGGAATTAGATAGCGATTAGCCATGACAAGAACGGCTGTAGGATTTAGGATTTCAATCCATCTTCAATCTTCAACTTGTACAAAATTTGGAACCCGCCTCCATTTCTTATTTCAGCATACCTTAAATTCGATAAGTTATCAAATTCACTAATAACTAACAGCGTACTTTTGTGATGCTACTACAGCTTGGAGCTGAGTTTGTGGGGACTTTCATCCTGGTATTTTCGGCAGCTGCCGGACCAATAGTGAACCAGAAGTACCACGGTGTTGAGTCACTGATAGGCAATGGCTTGTGCTCCGGCCTAGCCGTGACAGCGGTGATTATGTCGATAGGCCACATCTCCGGTGCACATATCAACCCATCAGTCACCATTGCTTTCGCGGCGTTTAAACACTTCCCGTGGTCCCAAGTTCCCTTCTACATAGCGGCTCAGGTTTCTGCCTCCATTTCTGCTAGTTTTGCTCTCAAGGGCGTCTTTCATCCCTTCATGTCAGGCGGAGTTACGGTTCCTTCAGTGGGCCATGGCCAAGCTTTTGCACTTGAGTTTATCGTCACTTTTATTCTCATGCTCACCATCACTGCCGTTGCAACTGATAGCCGTGCGGTGTGTATATAAATGATCATCATCCTCCGATCCAAATTCTCTTTATAACTTGCTAGGTTAATCTATGCGTTTGTATCTAATCTATACAGGTAGGGGAGTTTGCAGGTGTAGCAATTGGAGCTACAGTTTTACTGGACATACTCATAGCAGGGTGAGTTATTTGTGATACATGCTATGATGCATCGATACATCAATTTGTGTCAGAGGGACTGGATACTTATGCTGATACAATACAGTTTGATACATAGCTGATACAATACGGTTTGATACATATCCGATACGCCAATATATTGTTGACTTTTGAGTTTTGTTGACTATCTTATAGAACTCTAATATTCGTGGCACATAATAGAGTGACTAAAACTCTTTATGCACCAAATCTTATTCATGGCTTTGGTATCATATTATGCGTGATTTCTAACGCATTCGTGCCAAAAGAATTTGAGCCACCTCATTTTGTGCCACAAATATTCGTGCCCACTACTCAATTTCTAGTAGTGCAAAATACAAAAATGAGTTGGATTGAAAATGCTTTTTGATTTCTTTAAACTTGAAAAATATTAGATCGAGTCAACATGTATATGTACCTATTTTATGTGTTTTAATTTTCCCGGTAGAAATTTATTTTTTGTGTTCTTGCATTTAAATCATTATTCTCGTATTCTAGTCCTATATTCTAATTTTTGAAAATTCTACGTATCATCATATTATATTGTATCATCGAACTCATATATGTGGCCGTAGAATATAGGTTAAATTAACATGATATAAAGTTTAATTTACCTACACAAAATCATACGTACTTGGCAGGCCAACCACTGGTGGTTCAATGAATCCCATCAGAAGTTTAGGTCCGGCGATTGCTGCCGGAAACTATAGGGCATTGTGGATCTATTTGGTTGCACCCACACTTGGTGCCTTAGCCGGTGCTGCTGCATACACAGCTGTGAAGCTTCCAGACAATAAACCACCAAACCAGGTAAGGAATTTTCTATACTACCAATTAGAGTTTAAGTTAAACAATCTCATTTCATCTTTTGTTTTACTCTCGAGTTTGACTCTCGTAAATTAGGTCTGTAACAAATGTGTATTATCTTTTTCCCTAATATCATTGTATAAAAAACAGCTACAATAATTCAAACTAGGACTTGATCTTTCTTATAATAAGCAACTACTTGAGTTAGTTTTGAAAGCCATTTGATGACTAATGCTATAGTAAATTTGTTTACAGGTCGCATCAGAGGAGTTCTTCGAACCTAAAAACTGAAAAATTGCTGAACCTTTATTTAGTTATTCGTATGTATCAATTATAATTCACATATATAGAGAGCTCTATATGTTATCAAAAACTAAAAGATAACATAACTCAGAATATATTTGTTATATTTACAAAAGTATATTTGTCCAAATCTACCAAATGAAATGCATAGAAATGGATTATGGAGAGAACCTGATCGCCGATAAATTTATTTATTTCAAGATTCAACCCTGTATTGTAAATATTTCTAGTCTAAAGAAAGAGACCCATATAATCTTCCTACCACCAATATCATTGTATAAAAACGGAGACCCATGATGACCCAGACATAAGTATCCCTGTAAATTAAAGCTCTCAATTGGGTAGGGGGTTGAAATTTGGGACAAGTTTTCCATAACTGAAGAAGCTAGGCAGGGAGTAGGGAACATACCATGATTTGCTGCTATGATTCTTATGGTTTAGGGTATGAATGCCTTTCCTTTGCCCCTCATTTCTGATCACCGAAATCACGACAATTCTTAGAGGTGCCTGCAAAAATCAACTGCAAAGCTTATTGTATCCTAGTTCTTGATGATAAAGTAAGAATCACGATTTATCATGCTACGGGCAGAATGAAAATTGCAATGCACTGATCAAAGAGTAGAAGAATTGCATGGTTTACTTCATTACAGCATGTCAGATTACTCGAATGATTAAAACTCACTCACATAAGGTTGGCCTTGGCTCCAGTAGTTCCCAAGTTCATTAATTTCTCATTGTCTTTCTGGGTCCTCTTCGCTAGCAACGGTAACAGTTGGATAATCATCAGTGGCTTCTTTTGACTCTTCATCATCATTTTCATCAATGGCTTCTGCTTGCTCTTCTTCATCACCATTGTCAACACCGTCTGCTGGCTCATCTTCATCAATACTTTCAACGCCTTCTGCTGGCTCTTCATCAGCATTGTCAGCGTCTTCTGCTGGCTCTTCACTGGCATGGTGATCCTCCCCGTCCATATACACTTGGGAGCTCACCACCTGACCCTTCAAGTCTTTATGCTTCAAACTGCCTGTTGAAGCAGCAGTGAATTATAAATACAAATTCGAAATTACAAACAGTGATTATAATCTGACACACCACATAAACAAGGGTAGTATGACATCAGGGAAAGAATTAAAATGTATCGCGTGATCATTTAGAAACTAACAGAAAAAAAGGCCTTCCTTCGAAAATCAGTGGCATCAACAAAGTATTCATGCAAATGACCACACGTAGTTACGAAGGAGGTTCAATTTAGGTGTGTACGAGGTAACTTTATCTCTATATTTGAAACACAAGATGAGCTGATAAATAATCGAGACAAAATATGAATGGAGATCTAAATAAAATATCAGTTTGCATGCGAAGAAAATGAATGTCACACACGGTGTGCAAAATAAACAACAATATAGTACATACCCATCCAGAAAGTACACCCATTTGATGATTTGTGGAGAAGAGCTTTCACACAGAACAAAAATCGTTCCATAGATCTCTTTGTAGCTGGAATTTTTCGGGTTATACTTGTTTGTTTCAAGCCCTTTGACAATTAGAAATAAAAAATTCAAAGTCAAGGGTGAAGATCATAATCATTTAGAGGACCAATACAAAGCTAAAAACAAAAAGAAACTTGAGACTTACCTTTGCTTCAGAACATAGGGTCTGTATTATTCTTGTGGCCTTTTGTAGCTCTAAAACCTAATTCATCATACAAACATAAGATTTGTTTCTGGATATAATTAATTGACAAAAATCGACTACAATCTGTATGATGTACTTATGTATTTGCTTCAACAAATCTTACCAAGTGGATTATATCCTCATTGTGAATTTCAAAGTGGGACTCTAAGAAGTCAAAAACTGGAAACCAGGACGATGTTAGTGCCTCTCACGATGCTTGTCATTTAGATCATTCTCTTAAGTGTCACAGACATACCTTTCAGGAAGGAATCAACAAACTTTCCCCCATAACCAACAGCCATGGCATGCAGAGTCACCTGAACCACGATATTGACATGTCAACAGCATTTTTCCCCAGATGCCATTTTAACATTATAAAGACAATCATAAATAAAAAGAGAAAATCAAGAGCAAAACAAATGTTCCTGTTTATTACCTTATTATGAGTTTTACAAAGCTCAACTAATGACACAACCACATTTACAGACTTCTGTAACTTGCTTAGAAGTTTTTCAATAGTTTCATGTTGAGCACCAGCTCTGGATTTCTTTAGCAGAATAGCTTCCTTGACCTAATAGAGCAATTAACATGAGGTCCTCTGAACAAATGATTTTCACTAGAAAATGGTATTTATAACAGTATCGAAAGCGAATCTACAACTCACCAGTTTGTTAAGAACAGTAAGATTCTCTTCATGCTGCACATAACACCACCTATGTAAACATCTCTGACAAGAAAAAGTATCCCTAATCTTGGCCAAATGGAACAAAAGTCTTACCAGTATCTTGTACCACACAACAAATGTTCCAGAACATAGAGATGGAAAACCATGACGATCATCATCTTCTCCAAGTCGTTCACATGAAGCCTAATACACAAAGGAACATATCAACGTATATGGAGGGCAGGTTTGAAGAAAAAAAAAATAGGGTTCTGTCTAGACCCAGATTTTCATAGGGACTTCTCAAGACCCTTTTTTAGGGGTACTCCACTGGTGATCTGGAATGAAGGAAGAGGTTTCCGGTTTCACTTCTTGGTATCGAGGTACCATATTATTTAACAAAAGCAAATCCTTTAAATTATAAATTTTATTTTTTCAACATGAAAATGGTATATTACAGTGGACAAGCTGTCCAATAATCAAGAAAATAGAAAGTCACGAATTTCTGACTAATTGTCCATACACTGTAATCTTTTATATTCAAACACCCAAAATTAAATCGAAAAAGAAAAAACAAAGAAAAACATTATCTACAGAAACACAGAAGAAACCGGGCCACAAAAATAAAATTTGTGTACCTGAGGCATGATAGAGCAGGCTAGCTCATCCAGCACATCAGAAGTGGAGTCGCTATTTTCTAGGTAAATGCGCAATATTTTCTGTACTATTTCTCCCTAAAATCATTAGAAAATGAAAGTCACACAACATGCATCAAATCATTTTGAAAATTTATGCAAGAAATAAGAGCTAGAAATATAGGTAGCTCACTTTTCTCTTCGAACCATTCTCAAGATTTTCATTATTCCATCTATGCCTTAAAATCTTTTGAGCAGAAATACTGAGTTTTCTGCGCAGAGTAGGAAGAGCCTCCTGGATAAATCCTGAGTGCATGCTTTTACTGTTTCCCTCCAACTTACTAATGAATTTCTGTACCGAGGTTACAACCGATTCTAGAGTAAAAAGTGATTCTGAAGCCAGCATAAAGGAGAAAGAGCATGCTGCAGGAACCACATGCAGTTACTAAAGTGGTTTTAAAAAAACAGTGACAGCCAATAAGCACCCTAGAAGAACATCAGGAGAAAGGATAGACTTAGGTACCTATGTCCAGGACGCCTTCAAAAAATGAATAAGCTCCAAAATATAAATACTCTACAGTCCCAGGAGAAAGGTTTAGTTGTATGCCTGCTGAAAAACTATCAGGAATCTCAGTAGGCTGGAATGCTTCTAGCAGATTTGAGAGAGCTGACTTGTCTGTCTGGATACCAGGAAGGTTTAGTATCTGTAACTCAAAATAAAATAAGATTTAGTTAATTTTATGTTCAACATGAGAATTTGCGTATGAACTATGTGGCACACACATGCAGAGAGAGGGTGAGCATGTCATGGAGTGGATGCTCACCGCACTGAAGCAATGAAGCACTTCTTTGAATGCGGAAGTAGAAACTGCAGATTTTGAAAGTACAAGATTGGGAATGTCTGGGTTTCCAGCAGATGTAGATTGAATGTTCCAATGTTCTTCACAAGTTTCATCAGCTGCAGAGTGATTTCTGTGAGAAAAGAAGACAGTGGCACTGATCTAGTGTTTATCCACCAAAATTGGACTTTAACTATCTTACCTTCCTCAAGCAACAAAACTGCACAATCAAAATGCCTCTTAAGACTTGGAAAGAGCGGTTTAATTTTGCTCAAAAAATCATCCACTGTCAACCTGGTGAACCCAACTGGGGCACCCGAGCATCTACCCCACAGTTGTTTTCCAGGAGTAAGGTAATCCAGCTTGTAGTGAAGATCACGCAGAAGGTACAGATATAGTGGTAACTAGCACCCACAAGAAAGGACAAGTTTTAAAAGTTTAGAGCTTTTGTCTGTGATATGTATGTGTATGTGTACAGATATTTATATGTTACAAAAATGACTGTAGAAAGTTGGGTACCTCAGCAGCAGCATCGGCACAACAGGAGGCTTCACGCTGCATTTTAAAAGACATAAAATCTAAATATGTAATTCTTCAATTCAAAGTTCCAAATACACTGCAGAGCTTGTAAACAATCATCAAGAATGCTTGGTACTCTATTAAAGTGATGGTTTTCACATAACAAACTCTCATTTGAGTCAACATATATCAAGAAAAATTACTCCAAAATTAGACCATTTGGTACTAATACTTTTCTGAAAACTGCTACACATATCCATTCTGCCAGCAATTCTAAAAATTAAAATAAGTAAAATTCTAAATAACTTTGGATTACAACCTGATTTTTATGACTAAGTCATCAGCCTAACTAACCCAGACGTAGACTATGAGGTACAAGTTGACAGTGTCTCCCCAAAACCTCATGATAACAATTCTTCAAACTAAGAGTGACCACATTCAGAAAACAAGTATCAGATCTATGATTCCTATTTGGGCATCAAGAAGCATTAGGCTATGTGAATCACATTACTTCACAAATACTGAGCATTGACCACTAATAGATGCAAGATTATTCCATAATGCAGTGGCCTTATATGCGGATTTAGTCATAAATTAATCAAATAACTACTATGAAAACACCTATTTACAGCTAACCACCACAAAGCACAAATATACCTTTGACAATGCCAAAATGGCATAACAATGAACTAGGAGAGGTCTGAACTTAAACCTCTGAGCTTCAATAGCCTGGCCAACAGCTGAAATTTCTATAATGGCAGTCTCGTTAGAATCATGAGAACTTTTCTCTGATGACTCATTTGACCTGCCCTTTGCAGATAAACTAGAAGAATCCTCATTTGACACCTCTTGGCCTGTTAGAACTCCCGCTTTCTCCAAGACATCCATTATTGTGGGCTGCCGAAGTTTCCGATTGGCATCTGATGTTGTTTCTTTTGAGGGCTTATTATTTGTCCTTGTGCCACTTGGAGAGGTTTCCTCATGTGATTTCTTATGCTCAAGTTTCTTTCCATTGTGCCCCATACGGTGAGGTTGGTTTAAGAGAGAAGACCGGTAGATATCCACATAAGGATGAAGTTCAGGAAGAGATAGAGAGTACCTCCCAATACAATTGTTTAATAAGCTCTCCAAAAACCTGCAATGTTAGATTGTCTCCATCACTAGGTTGTATAAATATGCTTACTTGCATACCACATTTAAGGAGGGTCTCCAATCAATTTTTTCTGATCCACTTCAAAAAAATTCCCAGAATCCAGCCAATCGGCTATGCTTTAGGGTATAAGGTTGGCCTCTGTTAGGACAAAGAAAAGGTATCTAAGTGTCCCCCTGACCCCCTAAGAAATCTCATCATGCCCGGGCTCCCTTATTTTCGTTACACTCTCAAGTCTTGTAATCATGCCCCTTGCCCTCTATTTGCCCTCGTTTAAAACCAATAGCTTAAAAATGCATTCTAATTTTAAACTAAAAATAAATAAAATGATTTACTGCATCAGAAAGTTGATTTACAAATTTTGCATATGTTGTAAATAGATTAATAACATACAGAAGATTCCTCAAGCGCTTCAATAGCTTGGAAATTATCTCCTCCTTTGTAGTTTGGCTTGTAAGTTCAAATATCCCAGTAACTTGTGTACAAAAAGCGTTGAGCTGCGATGGGATAAACGCAGTAAGAAACCACAATTCACATGTAAAGCACCACCTAAAATTGAATATAGTATCTTTGGAACTTCTTCACTTACTAGTTCACGTATCCAATTGGCAGCATAATACAGAGAGGCACATAAAATCTGGCGCTGCTTCCCCGTCAGAGACTTCCACTCAGATCCAAAGAAATACTGGCAATGCAAAAATCAAACAAAAGTCAGCAAAGGCCAATGCCATCAAAAATGACAGGGTACACAAATTAGAAAGTCCAACTCAACTAACAATTTATTTTAGTTCATTTGATGAAAAACTCATAATTCTCATACTTTGCAGTAAGGTAGCTGGAGCAATTTCTGTGTGCCTAAACAAGTTGTAACTTATTGTATTCATCAGAGATATTTTCTCTCAAATTAAATATGTGGATTTGCAGATTTCAAATTGACAAACTTCAGCATAAGCCAAACTCTTGCTAGGATAAAATTGGCAAAAGGATTCTAGTTGCCCTACCTTAGAAGAAGGGAGGTGCAAAGGGCATCCAAGTAGCGCATCAATTCCACCAAGGGATCCTTCATTCGTTAACCTCTCAATCTGAAAATTGACAAAAATTTCCAAATTTTACCGCAATTCTCATATGTAATCAATTATAAACACCATACACTCAACCTTAGAAACCAAAAAAAAAAAACTAAACACTTACTCCAGATAATAAAAGGAAGTTAGCAGGAAGAACTTGTAAGGTTGAAGCAGACCTGCACAGTACAAGATCCCAAACTCACAATCACAGACATTAAGGTAAAGAAACTTATAAACAAGAATAATATAATGTATGGTCAACACATTACTGCAATGAAGAGGAAGCCAATGGTAAAATGTTTAGACATATAGGTGATATATCACCATCCAAATTCATCCACAGCTCCCCTACAAGGGAAAAGGAATGGAAACTTTAATTCACACTCAATTAATTTCATTTACAACACAATCTCAGGTACCATCAGGACAAGGAAAAAAGAAGGAACATTTCATCACACAATTCACCTTCTAAACCACAATATGAGTCCTTGACAGCCAACTTCCCCCCATCAAGGTCAGAGAGAAACACAGATTCAAACTCTCCTACATGTTTTCCAATCCTGCAAAATGCAGATTAGCTTTTCCCAAATAAAGAAAACTACTTGTATCTTTCCAAATTGCTAACAACTAACAAGCATGATCTTTGAAAAGAAAAGAAAAAACACACACACACACAAATCAGGTTATTAAAATCAACTTACCATTCCATAACTGTTGGATGAAGTGTCTTATAATCCAACATTTCTGATAATTCGTCATAAAACATGATCAAAGGTAAGGGCAACTGTTTGCAAGATTCCAAAGATGTTTTCAAGAGTTCCAAAGCCTCGTCACAATTTGATTTCTGTAGAAAAAAGCTCAAAAATGGTGAATAAGGGGATAAAGAGTTTGGAACTGAAAAATAAACCTAAATTTGAAGTTGAATATATGGATAATACAAAATAACACAAGTGAAATCATCCAGAACACATCAAAATGTACTTTTCAGGTCTCAATATTTTCTATGCTTCCTCTACTTATCAAAAGAACCTAACTATGGAAGAGTAAAACGCCTACTTGAGATGATGATGAACAGGTAACATCAGTTGCATCTCCGAGACAGGAAACTATCTTCAGAGTTCCAACAAGGCCCATCTTCTTGTAGTTTAGCTCTGGATGGCTGACCTGTCAAACAGAAGGATGGAATAGATTTGCATTACTAGAAGCTGTAAAGGTGACCATATTACAAATGTCTCATTTCAATATCTTTGATCAAAAAGTTTATGTCAAAGTTCTACAAATGAAAAGAATTATAATTCTTCATACCTGCTTCCGTACTATCATCAAAAGCTCATTTGCAAATGAAGAACCATAAGAATTGGCACTAGACCGAGCCAAAAGTGCCAAATGGCCGAAAATCTCGTAGACCTGCATTGTGGTAAAACCAGCGAAATTATGATTTAACACTTTTGTTTCAAGAGAAATAAAGAAATGCAGCACCTACCTTGTGCAAATTTTCAACGCTAAATCCCTCCAAGTAATCCAAGATACCTGAATTTTTGGAACAAATAACTCAGCATGCATTTCTTGGAAAATAATTACTCCAGACAAATCAACATAAATCACAAAGATATCATACCATTAATATGATAAGAAAGAGGAATTAATTGCTGTGCATATTTGGAGGCCAGCAAAGCCATGGTCTCTAAAGCAGAACTCACTTCAAAACCCACACTTGACCCCACATGAGTAACTAACGAGCCAAGAACCTAGACAAAAGCCACAGCTAAAAGTCACAAAGTGCATCCTTTTCTAATTACCAAATGACCAACAAAAGACATATAAGCCACCTACTTCCTGTCTTGAGTAAGTATCAGCAAACTCCTCAAAAAGACAAACATACGTATGGATGCCAAACTCCCGGGCTTTTGGCTCTTTGCAAGCCAACAGGTACTCCGACAGTGAAATGAAAGATAGAAAATAATCCTAACAACAAATACAAAGGAAGGTTCAAATACGGCTAATATATAATCAATTAATATTGATTTAAAAGGAAACCAATGGATGATATCAGATCATGGTCAGAGATACCTGTACCAGCTCCTTCTGTCCATGAATGCATTGATCAAACATAGCTTTCTGAATGCAATCTTCAATAATTTTCTTCTTGAATACCTTCTCAATGCTCCTTTGCAGGGATTCACCATTCATGTATATCAGCATAAGTAACCATATATCAATGACTTTGTGATCCTGAGGTTTCCCAAGGCTGTTCAATTCTTTCAAAATCTCCTGACATAGTATCTACAAAGTACATATTGATGAATAAAAATGTTCAATTTTAAGGGAAATTTAAAATTTAAAAGGAGTTCATATGTTCTTTCAGGAACAATTGGCAGAGGACATACATTCTTAAATCGAAGACTTGATCTCAAGGCATCAAGAATAGAAGCTTCTGTGTTGTCAGCACGTGACTTTCCCTTGAGTTTACTTTGTTGTGATGTGTGATAATTTGATACTCCAACAAATTTTAACTGTTGGCGAATCTGTGAGATTATTCTCCGTGCATTTGACGGTGTTGCTGAAAGCAGTAAAAATCTAAGCAGATGAGGCATGTGCTCTGCCTCAATTGTTCTGATGCAGGACAATGCTATGGTGATTACCTTCAAATTGAAGCAAATTTAAGTCAGGTGCAACTATAATACGCAAAATGATAACTTAGATCCTCTTTTCCATTGCTAAGAAATTAAAGACAGCAAGAAAAAATTTTAGAATTTCAATCAATCATGCACTTTCTTTGTAAAAAGAATGCTCTTGCCATATGAGTGGAACTAAACATGTGCACTAGGCTTATGAAATGTTTTAGTTAAGTAAATTCTCTTCTTTTCTCATGTCCTAGACAACATGAAATTCCAATTTTCTCCACAACCAAACAGATATTAAAGGAAAATGTGAAACCTGTTCTTGCAACAAAGGATCCAAATTGAGGTTCGAAAAGGAGTCCAGCACAGGTACAACTACAGCCGAATCTTCCTGGAGCAATTTCTCAAGAGATTCAACCACAGTCTTATTATTCTGATCGCCAATTATCTCAGGCAATGATCCGATGATCTCTTTCTTCAAATGCAGAGGGCAAATCGAAAGAACCTGCATCAATTTCTCCGCCAAGGAATATGAATCAACAATGAAATCGAGCCACCGGAAGTGATTGATGATAAGCCGAGCGACGTCATCTTCGAGGGACAACGATGGACCGGAATGCTCCTGATAAATATGGAAGTATTCTGGAAGCTTCTCGAGAAGCATGTTCTGAATGTGCAGTTGGAGAGATGGCACCAGCAGTAGGTGCCGGACTAAGCTCTCGCTTCTGGCAGACGCAGTGAGAACCCTGTAGGAACAATTTTCTGTCAGATTTTCCGGGCAACCAAACAGGAGCTGCGAGAAAATTGAAACAGAAGACTAGAAGTAATTAGAGAGAATAGAGTGAGCTACTGACCTGCGGAGGTTATTAGCGTTGTTGATGTACGAGGAGAGGCCTGTAAGGAAACCGGATAGAAGAGCTGGGGAATTTTCGGAAGATGAAAATGTGCGGTGGAGCTGGCGGCGGAGCTTGTGTGGGTCCGAAGGGAGGCACGGCGGGCCCGAGGGGTTAAGGAGGGTGCAGCCAGCGTCGGCCAAAATAGAGACCATTTTATCGATGTCTGGGGTTTCGACGGCATCGTTTGGGGTTGGATTGGTGGTGGAGTTGGGTTTAGAAGATTTGGGCGGAGGGAAAGGCGGAGCGAAAGAAGAGGAAGCCGGTCGTTTGCGGGAAGGGATTTGCTGGTGGAGGAATACCATTTTGGCTTTCTTACGACGTCGTTCGCTGGTGGGGTTGTGATCTCTGCGTCTGCGGTAGAGGGAGACGGTGAGAGTGAGAAAGACGGGGGCAGAAATGGCGCCAATTGTTTGGTGAATTTTGGTGGGGTTTTCGAAATTAAAAACAATCCATAAATCTATTTATATTATTTTTTCCTATTTAATAAAAAAATAAATTCATTCATGAAAATTAAATCTTATTTAATTATCTATTCATCTATAGATTCTATTTAATTATAATTATTTTTTTATATCCTTGACATAAAAATTAAATATAAGACATTTTTTTGCTCAAAAAAAAATATAAGACATTTTATTTATAAATAAAAAAAGAAAACTTATTAAGGGGAAGAAATTTCATTAATATAACAATCTTAGTTTGGTAATTGGTGCATACAGAACAACAATCCACACACACTGCATATATTTTGTATTATCGTACAGTAATATTCGCCATTATATGAATTGCCACATCCCTATAGGATAAATTTGGTGGGAAACTAACCATGTCTTGAAATAATAATTTTTTTTTTTTTATACATTAAAATTAAGATATTACAATATACACATTAAGTATCGATCTCGCTATTTACGAAAATCAAATCCGAAACTTCCAAAAAAGAATACCATTAGATTATAGCACTAAGTGGCATTTTAAAAAAATAATTTAACAGGATGCTATTTTCCCTATTTTATTTTATTTTTGGGTCAAAATGCTGTTTTGCTTGTTGGGAGCCTTGTTTCTGCTAGGTCATAGCGTTGTTTGTTGATAAATCTTGTATAAGACACTATATGAGCCTAAAAAGTAAGAAGAGTTGCTAGAATGGAACTAGTCTATTCCTGAATCCTGAATTCCTGTGTAACTAGACACTTCATTGATAATTACAAATCCCATTTTCAAAGAAAAAATTAATTAATTACAAATCCCATTTTCAAAGAAAAAAATTAATTACAAATTTTCATCGAAGGCCTTGAATTGCGATTAGGCTGCTTAGCTTCTTTGTTCTTCAGTTTCACCGCAAATTTCCTTCAAATCCTTGTAGCAGTAAGCAAATCTGACAATCAAGAGTCATGAAATGCAAGTAATTACCGGCATTTCACTCATACAAGGTATGACTCTACAACACCACTAAGTTTGATCCAGCCCATGACAACAAAAATCAAGTGAGTAAAATGGCTTCTTAGTAAATATAATAATTAAAACTGTTGATTTCTTAACTCACTATGTAAAGATCATTTCTGCAAAAAATCAAACAAATCGGTAATGATATAGTCATTCATATATATCAACGGTTCGCCATAAGCATCTTAACTATTTTCAAAATTAAAGATTGTTTTGATATACATAGACTAGCGAACGATCTTCATTTTGATTGATTTTTGCTAGCGTGATATATTACTTATGCTGCTCCAACTTTTCACATGAGAAGAAATGAACTCTATAACAATTAACAAGTCATCTGCGCCGAAATATGGCATTGGAGAAGCATCAAAGTAATGTAATCTACCATTATACTCATCTCCATCAAAATAAAGGAAAGACATTCAATAGCATTCTTCTAGTTGAGAAATACTGACCCCAATATGCCCATTATATCAAACTACTAAAACAACAACAATAAAGCAAAAAGCAATCAACCTTATGTTCAAAGCACAAGATTACAAAACATTTTAGAGAAAGAATGAAAGAAAGACTCACAGTGGTGGTTCTAGATGTCTGCGCCATTTCCAGTTACTGGTGAAAAACCAAAGTCTCTATGTACATAGTTGCTTCAGGCAACAAAGTAAAGGAGTGTGAAGAACAAATTTAAATGTCTTTTCCTTTGGATTATATAATACCAAGTATGATGAATTGCAACTTGTCAAAACTTCACCATTTTCTAAAAAGCACATAAGATGCAGACTAGAGTCTACTCGGGGAATACGTAAAACTTCCCAGGGAATTTGTATAATTTCAGACGCAGATTGCCGGACCCCATATTCCTTCATGACCCAGATTCTAAATGTATCATACCTGTAATCATAAATAGATACAAAGAGACAATTTGTAATAGTTCCAATTTTTATGAAGGCACGAGTTTGGCATAATGGCCCCATCTCCCGAAATTTCTCGTGCTAAATCAAAAGAAATGATTCTTGAAATAACTTTAGACCGGATTCTTTCCGAAGTCCAATAAAACTCTACCCAATGTAGAGCTCCATTTAACAAGCACCCCTTCCCTTTCAATTTCAAAATTCCGAGGACTTTCAACAGTTCTCCATGAGGCCCTTTTTAATGTAAAGAACGCAATTTTCGTTGTATTGGAACATGTAAAGCCTACTATAACCTTGTAATCTTCAATGGTGGAATCATAACCGAATCCATAAAATGTTGCAGTCCTAGGCAACCAATTAAGTGCCGGTAACATGTTGGCATCTCTAGTGCAAGGGTTCCATACGAGAAGGATGGTTTCGTTTACTTGTAGACATATTGAGCGATTGCAAGAACCCACAACGTTCATACATTCAAGGATTCCCAGTAAATAAAGCTCTCTGCTTGGAACATAACCATTGAATTCCTTCAACGCTTTGTACTCTATGGATTGAAGAGGACTATACGAAGTAAGGAGCCTAGAGCTATTAGGGTTAAGGCTTATTACTTAAAATGCACCCATAACAGAAATGCGAAATCTCATTTTGCACCAAAAATAAGAATTCGTGCCACTTTGTACCCCGAAGAAATGTTCTGTTAGCTCCGTTGCACCAGCCGTTACTCTCTGTTATTAACGGCATTTATAAGAGGGGTATTTTTGTGGAATTGGCCAACATGGCCTGCAACGTGGCTTGAGAGTGAGTCCCAAATCATGAACTGACTGGACCAAAGAGTTGTCACGTGTACTTTTAACGGCAATTTGGATGGAAAACTTGACGGAAATAATGATTTATTGATGGTCATATAGTTTGGGTAACTAGATGAAAATTTCCATAGTATAAGTATAAATTTGAAATGACCCCTATAGTTTGGGTACTTTTATTTATCTTTTAAGTAATAAGCCTTAGGGTTAATGTAGGTGACAGCAAGGCTGAGGTGCTTCCTAACAAGATGAGACCCACAAATCAAAGCACGCCTAGACTTGCATACACTACAAAATCGTATCAGACATTTGGCGGGCAGGCTTGACAGTATCTCAACAATAATATCATCGTACTCAATAAAAGGTCGGTTAACCACTCAATAAAACGTCGGTTAACCACACCGCCGCCACCCAAGGCGACCAATTTCTGCCAGAGGTTTTGGGGTATGTCGGCCATGTTAAGGTGACAAGGGAGGAGCCTGAATCTTGTTACTAGGGTCAGCTGAACCCTGACCTAAGAATGTAGACCTTAAATTAAACTCTAATATAGGATTAATTTAACTAGTGGAGTGATTTAAAAAAAAGAAAGAGGTAAAGAACAAGAAATTAAGGGTCTCAAAGTCTTGAACTTACCGGTGCAGTGTCGTCGTCTTGGCTTCCTGGACTTGCAGAGTGGAAGAGCCGAAAGATTTAGAGACGTATTGGGAGAAGAGAAAGCAAATATGGAGAGGGACCGACGATGAGTAAAGTTGAAGATGAAAATGAAAAGTTAGGCGCGTAAAGGTAAAATGAGTTAGGCATTGGGAAATGGGCCTGGTGTGGATGATGGGCTAGAGATTTTAGGCTGAAATAAAAATTAGCCCAAAACTGGAAATAATGGTAGTAATCTAAGTTCCAACTAAAATATCAAGGGATTGACATAATTTGATTTGGGTCACTCTACTCACAATTTGATTCGGGTTGGTTCGATTCGATTTTGAAATAGCAAAATGGAGAACTGAACCAATCCAAATTATAATTTCAGACCCAGATTCTAAATGTATCATACATGTAATCATAAATAGATACAAAGAGACAATTTGTAATAGTTCCAATTTTTATGAAGGCACGAGTTTGGCATAATGGCCCCATCTCCCGAAATTTCTCGTGCTAAATTAAAAGAAATGGTTCTTGAAATAACTTTCGAGCGGATTCTTTCCGATGTCCAGTAAAACTCTACCCAATGTAGAGCTCCATTTAACAAGCACCCCTTCCCTTTCAATTTCATAATTCCGAGGACTTTCAACAGTTCTCCATGAGCCCCTTTTTAGTGTAAAGAACGCAATTTTCGTTGTATTGGAACATGTAAAGCCTACTATAACCTTGTAATCTTCAATGGTGGAATCATAACCGAATCCATAAAATGTTGCAGTCCTAGGCAACCAATTAAGGTAACATGTTGGCATCTCTAGTGCAAGGTAACATGTTGCAGTCCTAGGTAACATGTTGGCATCTCTAGTGCAAGGGTTCCATACGAGAAGGTTGGTTTCGTTTACTTGTAGACATATCGAGCGATTGCAAGAACCCACAACGTTCATACATTCAAGGATTCCCGGTAAATAAAGCTCTCTGCTTGGAACATAACCATTGAATTCCTTCAACGCTTTGTACTCTATGGATTGAAGAGTACTATACGAAATAAGGAGCCTATAGCTGTTAGATTTAAGGCTTATTACTTGAAATGCACCCATAACAGAAATGCGAATTCTCATTTTGCACCAAAAATAAGAATTCGTGCCACTTTGTACCCCGAATAAGTGTTTTGTTAGCTCCGTTGCACCAACCGTTACTCTCTGTTACTAACGGCATTTATAAAAGGGGTATTTTTGTGGAATTGGCCAACGTGGCCTGCGACGTGGCTTGAGAGTGGGTCCTAAATCATGAGTTTACTGGACCAAAGAGTTGTCACGTGTACTTTTAACGGCAATTTGAATGGAAAACCTAACGGAAATAATGATTTATTGATGGTCATATAATTTGAATAACTAGATGAAAATTTTCATAATTTGAGTATAAATTTGAAATAATTCTTATAATTTTGGTATTTTTATGTAGTAAACTTTTAAGTAATATGCAATATAGGTGACAGCAAGGCTGAGGTGCTTCCTAACAAGATGAGACCCACAAATCAAAGAACGCCTAGACTTGCATACACTACAAAATCGTATCAGACATTTGGCGGGCAGGCTTGACAGTATCTCAACAATAATATCATCGTACTCAATAAAAGGTCGGTTAACCACTCAATAAAACGTCGGTTAACCACACCGCCGCCACCCGAGGCGACCAATTTCTGCCAGAGGTTTTGGGGTATGTCGGCCATGTTAAGGTGACAAGGGAGGAGCCAGAATCTTGTTACTAGGGTCAGCTGAACCCTGACCTAAGAATGTAGACCTTAAATTAAACTCTAATATAGGATTAATTTAACTAGTGGAGTGATTTTAAAAAAAAAGAGGTAAAGAACAAGAAATTAAGGGTCTCAAAGTCTTGAACTTACCGGTGCAGTGTCGTCGTCTTGGCTTCCTGGACTTGCAAAGTGGAAGAGCCGAAAGATTTAGAGACGTACTGGGAGAAGAGAAAGCAAATATGGAGAGGGACCGTCGATGAGTAAAGTTGAAGATGAAAATGAAAAGTTAGGCGCGTAAAGGTAAAATGAGTTAGGCCTTGGGAAATGGGCCTGGTGTGGATGATGGGCTAGAGATTTTAGGCTGAAATAAAAATTAGCCCAAAACCGGAAATAATGGTAGTAATCTAAGTTCCAACTAAAATATCAAGGGATTGACATAATTTGATTTGGGTCACTCTACTCACAATTTGATTCGGGTTGGTTCGATTCGGTTTTGAAATAGCAAAATGGAGAACTGAACCAATCCAAATTATAATTTCAGACCCAGATTCTAAATGTATCATACATATAATCATAAATAGATACAAAGAGACAATTTGTAATAGTTCCAATTTTTATGAAGGCACGAGTTTGGCATAATGGCCCCATCTCCCGAAATTTCTCGTGCTAAATCAAAAGAAATGGTTCTTGAAATAACTTTCGAGCGGATTCTTTCCGATGTCCAGTAAAACTCTACCCAATGTAGAGCTCCATTTAACAAGCACCCCTTCCCTTTCAATTTCAAAATTCCGAGGACTTTCAACAGTTCTCCATGAGCCCCTTTTTAGTGTAAAGAACGCAATTTTCGTTGTATTGGAACATGTAAAGCCTACTATAACCTTGTAATCTTCAATGGTGGAATCATAACCGAATCCATAAAATGTTGCAGTCCTAGGCAACCAATTAAGTGCCGGTAACATGTTGGCATCTCTAGTGCAAGGGTTCCATACGAGAAGGTTGGTTTCGTTTACTTGTAGACATATCGAGCGATTGCAAGAACCCACAACGTTCATACATTCAAGGATTCCCGGTAAATAAAGCTCTCTGCTTGGAACATAACCATTGAATTCCTTCAACGCTTTGTACTCTATGGATTGAAGAGTACTATACGAAATAAGGAGCCTGTTAGATTTAAGGCTTATTACTTGAAATGCACCCATAACAGAAATGCGAAATCTCATTTTGCACCAAAAATAAGAATTTGTGCCACTTTGTACCCCGAATAAGTTTTCTGTTAGCTCCGTTGCACCAGCCGTTACTCTCTGTTACTAACGGCATTTATAAAAGGGGTATTTTTGTGGAATTGGCCAACGTGGCCTGCGACGTGGCTTGAGAGTGGGTCCTAAATCATGAGTTTATTGGACCAAAGAGTTGTCACGTGTATTTTTAACGGCAATTTGAATGGAAAACCTAACGGAAATAAGGATTTATTGATGGTCATATAATTTGAATAACTAGATGAAAATTTTCATAATTTGAGTATAAATTTGAAATAATTCTTATAATTTTGGTATTTTTATGTAGTTTATCCTTTTAAGTAATATGCAATATAGGTGACAGCAAGGCTGAAGTGCTTCCTAACTAGATGAGACCCACAAATCAAAGCACGCCTAGACTTGCATACACTACAAAATCGTATCAGACATTTGGCGGGCAGGCTTGACAGTATCTCAACAATAATATCATCGTACTCAATAAAAGGTCGGTTAACCACTCAATAAAACGTCGGTTAACCACACCGCCGCCACCCGAGGCGTCCAATTTCTGCCAAAGGTTTTGGGGTATGTCGGCCATGTTAAGGTGACAAGGGAGGAGCCAGAATCTTGTTACTAGGGTCAGCTGAACCCTGACCTAAGAATGTAGACCTTAAATTAAACTCTAATATAGGATTAATTTAACTAGTGGAGTGATTTTAAAAAAAAAGAGGTAAAGAACAAGAAATTAAGTGTCTCAAAGTCTTGAACTTACCGGTGCAGTGTCGTCGTCTTGGCTTCCTGGACTTGCAGAGTGGAAGAGCCGAAAGATTTAGAGACGTATTGGGAGAAGAGAAAGCAAATATGGAGAGAGACCGACGATGAGTAAAGTTGAAGATGAAAATGAAAAGTTACGCGCGTAAAGGTAAAATGAGTTAGGCCTTGGGAAATGGGCCTGGTGTGGATGATGGGCTAGAGATTTTAGGCTGAAATAAAAATTAGCCCAAAACCGGAAATAATGGTAGTAATCTAAGTTCCAACTAAAATATCAAGGGATTGACATAATTTGATTTGGGTCACTCTACTCACAATTTGATTCGGGTTGGTTCGATTCGGTTTTGAAATAGCAAAATGGAGAACTGAACCAATCCAAATTATAATTTCAGACCCAGATTCTAAATGTATCATACATGTAATCATAAATAGATACAAAGAGACAATTTGTAATAGTTCCAATTTTTATGAAGGCACGAGTTTGGCATAATGGCCCCATCTCCCGAAATTTCTCGTGCTAAATCAAAAGAAATGGTTCTTGAAATAACTTTCGAGCGGATTCTTTCCGATGTCCAATAAAACTCTACCCAATGTAGAGCTCCATTTAACAAGCACCCCTTCCCTTTCAATTTCAAAATTCCGAGGACTTTCAACAGTTCTCCATGAGCCCCTTTTTAGTGTAAAGAACGCAATTTTCGTTGTATTGGAACATGTAAAGCCTACTATAACCTTGTAATCTTCAATGGTGGAATCATAACCGAATCCATAAAATGTTGCAGTCCTAGGCAACCAATTAAGGTAACATGTTGGCATCTCTAGTGCAAGGTAACATGTTGCAGTCCTAGGTAACATGTTGGCATCTCTAGTGCAAGGGTTCCATACGAGAAGGTTGGTTTCGTTTACTTGTAGACATATCGAGCGATTGCAAGAACCCACAACGTTCATACATTCAAGGATTCCCGGTAAATAAAGCTCTCTGCTTGGAACATAACCATTGAATTCCTTCAACGCTTTGTACTCTATGGATTGAAGAGTACTATACGAAATAAGGAGCCTATAGCTGTTAGATTTAAGGCTTATTACTTGAAATGCACCCATAACAGAAATGCGAATTCTCATTTTGCACCAAAAATAAGAATTCGTGCCACTTTGTACCCCGAATAAGTGTTTTGTTAGCTCCGTTGCACCAACCGTTACTCTCTGTTACTAACGGCATTTATAAAAGGGGTATTTTTGTGGAATTGGCCAACGTGGCCTGCGACGTGGCTTGAGAGTGGGTCCTAAATCATGAGTTTACTGGACCAAAGAGTTGTCACGTGTACTTTTAACGGCAATTTGAATGGAAAACCTAACGGAAATAATGATTTATTGATGGTCATATAATTTGAATAACTAGATGAAAATTTTCATAATTTGAGTATAAATTTGAAATAATTCTTATAATTTTGGTATTTTTATGTAGTAAACTTTTAAGTAATATGCAATATAGGTGACAGCAAGGCTGAGGTGCTTCCTAACAAGATGAGACCCACAAATCAAAGCACGCCTAGACTTGCATACACTACAAAATCGTATCAGACATTTGGCGGGCAGGCTTGACAGTATCTCAACAATAATATCATCGTACTCAATAAAAGGTCGGTTAACCACTCAATAAAACGTCGGTTAACCACACCGCCGCCACCCGAGGCGACCAATTTCTGCCAGAGGTTTTGGGGTATGTCGGCCATGTTAAGGTGACAAGGGAGGAGCCAGAATCTTGTTACTAGGGTCAGCTGAACCCTGACCTAAGAATGTAGACCTTAAATTAAACTCTAATATATGATTAATTTAACTAGTAGAGTGATTTTAAACAAAAAAAGAGGTAAAGAACAAGAAATTAAGTGTCTCAAAGTCTTGAACTTACCGGTGCAGTGTCGTCGTCTTGGCTTCCTGGAGTTGCAGAGTAGAAGAGCCGAAAGATCCATATAAATATACATGTAACATGTTTTGTTACAAAAACCATGCAATGCAAGTGAAAGGACAATTGTAGAGCAAACACATCACGATTCTTCTATCTATCTTCCCTTCCACATCACTTCAACAGCTTCGAAAACTGGCATCAGATGCACAAGGATTAACCTAAAATCTCTAACATCCGGATATCTTTTATACGCGGCAAGTTTTTGCGAGGTAATCGCAACCTTCGTAGACTTCCAGGCCTGTGTGGTCCAGTTGATCTTCTTTGAAGCATGCACATCGCTTGCTCATTTTCCCAGTCAAAGCAATCTCTAGTGGTCTCTGAACTAACCTTGGGACGCCCTCATCGCACCAAACCTAAACAAAAACAATTGAAAATCTAAGATATAAGCATTCACAATAGAGATGCTTGTTAAACAACAGCTTGGGTCTCTGAAGTCGGTTGTTGATCCCATTTATCAGAGGCTCATTTGGTGAGCTAGATTGGATTGTATAACTCATCAAATTGGTAGAAGTGAATGTTTTTACATTTTAAGAGTATCTGATATAGAAGGAAACTTATCCAATACAATCCCCTTAGAATGTAGGATTAGGAGAGGTAAGTTTCCTTCTCTATCTACTCCCTTTTAATCCCCGTACAGTGAATATACATTTACTCCTACCTTCAAAATACCTTGAATTTAATGAGTTATACGATCCAATCCAATACGATACACCAAACAAGCCCTACAAGAACTGAAAGAGAGTGTAATGACTGCTTAAGTCGGGGAGAGACATACCTCTCCACCCTCGTCTTGACTCCACCTTGAATTGCAACTAGGTTGCTTTGCTTCTTCATTTTTCTGTTTCTCCAAAAGTTGTGCACCTCTCGCGGCCTTTGCTTCCACACCCTTCAAATACTTGGTAGGATTTCCTCTCGAATCATAGTAACGACCTACTAGCTTGCCAACAAATCTGAGAATTTAAAGTCACGATGAATAGGTAATTATCAAGAATTTCACTCAGTCTAAAAGACAATCAGTTATGAAAGATAATAACTTTATCCTTTCAAAACTAATACCACGAAAACGAAATGCAAAAATAGATCAAGCTCAAACATATTTGACATGAAAACTTCACTAAAAAGAGAACGGTGAATCGTGTTAGGCACAGAACAAGGCAACTGGAGTCTGCCTTGTAAACAGATGTACAATTATAAAGGCAGCTATGAGAATGATTCCTATATCCACTATGTGAGACTGAGACAGAGATATCAATATTACATCAAATTATTCTTACAGTTACATACCTCGACGAAATCTTGCGAGATTTGTGGTCAAATTTCCTATTTTGTTCAATTGAAATTTTGGTACTAGATATAAAAATGTAAGACTCCGGACATATCCAACATTTTCAAAAGAAGAAAACAGATAGGCTAATAGGTTCCCGTAACCATGATCTCTGACATGATTAAACACATTGAAATTTCATTAACCAACAGCATCGAAATACAAAGATAGCTGAAAGATGTTTAACTCACGTGTAACTTCTAAAGTAGAAATCCCTCCATTCCACAACACTCTTCACCTGCAAATATGAAAACAAAAACAAAAAATGATTCATGTTAACAATTCAGGGAACTTAGCATGTCACACGCCCAAAATTTACGATGAACAAAGTAGTAATGGTTAGATTGAATATTTAACCTCTCCATCAGCAATGTTACAATACTATTTTGTTTAAAGTGTGAAAAAATTAGCAAAATTGCAAGATGGTTAATAAGAAAAGTGACAACAAGATGCCAAATGGAAGACGGAGGATATTTCAGAAGACGGCAAAGACATAGGCGCATTACAGCAAACCATAATGAATGGTACCAGTTACTCTAACACAGAAGTTAAAATACAACCCACACGGTAAACTCTTAAACAAGTCAGTTGGGCTGGACTTTGGGACCAAACAATCATCAAATGTGCGTGAACGAACCCTGATAACTCCACAGATAATTATAATTGAAGACATAGGGTGAGCAGGTAAGATGCTAAAACCACCCAGGCACAGCCATATTATTCGTTATCGAGTGATGTTGGTAGCTTTAGTTTTTTGTTTCTCCCTTTGTAGCAACATGACATCACAAACACCAGGGTACAAAGGGATCCAATAACATGAGTTACCTGTGAACTAGATAAACCACGTAGCGAGTCTGTGAGCCCATCTCCTGCAAAAATCCATCACCATTAAATCCCCAAAAGATACATTAATCAGAAAAATAAGAATGAGCCTACGAAAAATCAATGAAAATGAAGAACCCTAAACTATCAAACTTTTTACTTGCATGAAAGCATCACTATTTAAGATTGAAAACAAGAAGAAGACATGTTACCTGTAAAGTTTCCAGATACAAACGCTCGAGAAGCATCTCTAGATTGATTGCATGGGATACATGGAAGGCAAAACAACTATTAATTTACACGTCTAGACGGAAACAAAGATGAAACTTTTCTGAAAAACATTAGTGAACTTCATGATGATAGTTACTATTTCAAAAAATATGAATCACAAGAACATTAAACACGACTACGAAAGAGAACAAACCTTCCAGAAAAATGATTGTAACCCCCACCCTCACCATAATGAGATTTTCCTTTCGTCACATCGAAAACCGATCTGATCACAAGTGTATAATGCTCACATATCAATCAAATAAATAAAGATATCTCCTTGATTGCCAAAATTCAACCTTTCATGATAATTTCAACTTCTATTTCTAATATCTGCCACAAATTCATAACCCTACATATTCTTTGGTGCTTGAAATTGATTGCATTGCTCAAACACATACATCTAAATGGAAAGAAACCGAAAAGGTACCCGAGAATTCCCAAGAAGATAGGCAAACTTGGATCAGTTCCATTGTATAAAGCCAATTCTTCAACAGTGAACAATCTCTGAAAATGTCAACAACATCCCATCAAAAAAGCCAACCAAACCAAACAAATTTTCAAATCCTCTGAGAAATTATATTCACAAACAAATTATCCAGCATAAACCCAAGCAAAATCGAATCTAGGATTTTTTTTAGCACACAAAACCATGATAATTTTAGTCGGGGTGTCTGATATTCTGTCAAAAACAAACAACAAAAGGGAGGTTTGACTTAAAACTCTGACTGACCTGTTGTGAGAGTGGCTTATAATAAAACGCCAAGAGCGCGACGAGCGTCACAAAAACTGCAATTCCGACAAAAGGGGAGGTTGCTGTGAGCTTTGCCGCCATCCCCAGTACACTTCCAACAGCTTTTAGATTTTCTTGTACCGAGCAAGAACATCATATTACTTTCAGTGTTTTTTGTTTATTTTCTTGTTAATTTTACCGAAAAGTAATTTTTTTTTTTTAGCAAGTAATAAAACGCAAATTTTCTTATTTAATAGAGGGATTATTTTCTGAAAACTGATTTGTACACTTTATTTTTTAAATTTTGAGCTCCTTTTTTTTTTTCTAACTGTGAAATTAAGTAGATTAAAACATAATTAATGAATGACAATAAACAAAATAATACAATTTTTTTTTTATATAATGAAATTAAGTAGAATTAAGCAAAATCAATGCACGATAATAAACGAAATAATACATAATTTTATTTTTATACAACGATATTATTGGGGGAGGAGGATTACAAAACCTGAAACTTCCTACATAACATATGAAGTTGAATATCATTAGATCCTAGCACTAAATAACAACGAAAGAATACACAAAGAGATAAATAAAGTAGGAAAATTAATTCCTTTATTTTCCTAATTATTTTGAGATCTTTCATCTTATCACATGTCCCTCTTTCTTTGTTGATTCTTAAACTTTATATTTGTTTAACACATAGTATTATGCTTTTCCCTTTCAAAACAAAAAGTATTATGCTTTTAACACAAATATATTCCGTAACAATTGTCATGTCACATTTATAGCTCAAAAAATTTGATCTTTAAATTAAAAATTTTATATCTACAATAGTTACATTGCACAAATCCTCTATGCATAAAATCCACAATTGAGAATAATTTAGGATTCATAAAGACAACCACCAAGTTTTTTTTTTTGTCAATGACACGCAGTATTCCAACGTTTTCAACCAATGACTAATATGCGCTGGAGGCCGGAAAGACTCACAGAGGCATTTCAGCCTCCTCTGGCCACAAATCAAATGCTAGTTTCGTGTCTCGAACTCAAAATCAGGAAGCAAATCTGACTTGGAATCCGAGTTTCCGACAGTCACCAAGTTTCAAGTGATACTTGTTAGCCTACAATAAGGCAAAAAAATAAAAAGGAAATATAAAATGTCTTTAATATTACTATCAGTGTTATTCTTTTTCATTTCTATTGGCTCAGATAGAAAGCAAAATTGATTCTTAAAATTTTATAGACATATGGTTTTTATATAGAAAGTTAATTTTTACACTTCATTTTTTACTTCATGCAGTCTTTTATTTTTTTGGACTGTCAGATGAAGAAATTCAAACAAAATCAATGAATGATAACAAACGGAGGAATGTAGAAAAGAAAAAATGGAGTATGAAAATCATTTCTCTTTATATGGGAAAATAATTATCAGTGTCTCTGAACTTTACCCTAATTTTAGCTATTGTTCATGAACTTTATTATTAGTAGAAGACGTATCTGAACTATTTTTAAACGTGTAAGAACAATTATTCCGTTAAATTTCTCTTAAAAAAACATACATGATATGACAACTTTACATTTATTCTTAACAAAAATCATTGAGAAATTTAACGGAATGACTGTTTTTATACGTTTAAACATAATTCAGAGACGTCTACTACTAATAATAAAATTTATAAACGATAGCTAAAATTAATATAAAATTCACGACATCCGCTTTTCCCTCTTTATAGTTTATATGTGCCCATTTCTTCAATAATTGTAGAAACAAATATAAAATAGGATTATGATAAAAGGAAAGAAAAATAAAATTAAGAGGTGGGCCCTTAAGAGAGGAATGGTCAATAATCAATAGTGAGAAGGCGCGCGGGGCCAGGGGAAGACGCAGGGGACTCTTGCACACTGGATCCCAACTGAGAAATATAAAAGCGCGAGAGTCCAGCAGCTAAAATTCCGACTTCGGTGTTTGGTCTTCGAAACGCAAAATTCTCCCATTGTTGGGCGATTCATTCAAAATCCACTGGTAAGCGTACCCTTGTCTCTTCAATATTCCCAATTTTATAGTGAATTTAAAATTAATCTCTTCCTAGTATTTTCAATTACGAAGTTCAATTTCGGAAAAAAAAGCAGCTTGTTTGATCGGAATGAATGAATTATTGAATCCAAATCGTTGTTAATGCTTCTAAAGGTCAAAATTTTGAAAATGGTACAGATTGGGTGAATTTTTAGGAATACTATTTCTGAGAATTGAGGTAGAAAAAAATGGGCGTCAAACAAGCCTTAAAGAGCCTGGATGCGTTTCCCCGTCCCGAGGAGCACTTGTTGCAGAAAACACAAACCGGGGCGGTTGGTAATTCTTTTTCGTTGTTTTAATTTTAAAATTTTTTTGGTGTTTTTTTTTGGTTAATTTTGTTTTGAACTGAAAAAAATTATCACCTTTTGATCGTGTAGTTTCTGTTGTTGGTCTGCTCATTATGGCGACATTGTTTGTGCATGAGCTGAGATATTATCTCACCACATATACCGTCCATCAGGTTAGAATTTGAAATGCTTTGCTTTTCGTTTCTATTGATTTTGCAAAATTCAATGAGTGGGTAATTAATTGAAAGTTGAAATATTGCATAGATGTGGTGAGATCATAAGTTATCCAATTGACAAAAGCTTGCGTTTTTGGCAGATGTCTGTCGACTTGAAACGGGGAGAGACACTTCCAATTCACATAAACATCACATTTCCATCGTTGCCTTGTGATGGTTAGCATGTTTCCTTCCCTCGCTATTTAAGTATATGAAGGTTTCTTTGTAGATTTCCTTATTTTTGGTTGGTAACTTTTTGTGATAATAATGCTCAGTTTTCAACTTTTTCTTGCAGTCTTAAGTGTGGATGCAATTGATATGTCAGGCAAGCATGAAGTGGATCTTGACACAAACATATGGAAAGTAAGAAACTTTATCCATTCGTATGTATTTTTTTTTTATTGATTTGCAGAAAATAATATGCTGTTACCTGTCAAACAGTAAAGAATTACAATTGTGCACGTTCGTGGAGATGTGTTTAATCTTTTGAAAGCTTTAACGGGTGTACTACAGTAAAAGTTTTGGTGTCCAAGTGTTATATCTCCATGTCTATGTTATATGCATGATGCGTATTTTGTGCTAGGCATCAATTTATCTGTTGAATTAAGTATGGGACTTTAACGTACTCTATGTTACCTGCATCACTTCACAGGGGATTCTTTGAATCTCCCTCCACTTGGTGCTTTGTCAAGCTTTTCTGGTGGTTCTTTGCTGGGCCATCATAGGTTTAGGCCTTTGAGAAGCTGGTAGTGACGACTAATTTTATTATTCCTTTGATACACCCTAAGCAAGCCAGTCAACTAAATTCTTGTTGTGATCTCCTTACTGTTAGACAACTGTTTTCCATGGTATTCAGTGAGATTTAGTTTTCAAAAATGGCAACTTTTGATCTGTTTCTCTTCTTCCTTTCTCTCATAGTTACTCTCCTAACCAGTTTAGAGTGGCTGCAGCTTCGCCTGAACAGTTATGGCCACATCATCGGCACGGAATATCTGAATGACCTTGTGGAAAAGGAACACTCTCACAAGCAAGGTAATTTTCTTGTTTCATTGCGCTTCTCATTTTTTTAAATGGATGATATGTTATGCTTTTCAGATTCTCTTTTTCTGATAAAAAACTTTGAGCAGATGATGGTAAAGATCATCATGAAGATAAGGACCCGGAAATTCATCTAGGAGCTTTTGATCAAGCTGCTGAAGATCTCATCAAGAGGGTAAAGAAGGCGTTAGAACATGGAGAAGGATGCCGGGTATTTAATTACACAGATCTCTTTTAGATGTTAATGAACCACATTTTCTCTCATACTTATATTAAATTGGTTTTTCATTTGATGCAGGTTTTTGGTGTTTTAGATGTTCAAAGGGTTGCTGGAAACTTTCATATTTCAGTTCATGGATTAAACATTTTTGTTGCGCAAATGGTTAGTTTGCATTTGTACCCTTCTCCCAACTTCTGTCCATTTGTGGTGAACGGGTTTCATGTGATTTAGGCATGCAAAGTACAGTAACTTATCTGAATTACGTATGCTGGTTCTAAATAATGGTTCCCGAATGAAAAACCTGATAAAATCTGGGTTTTGGCATATGAAACTGTTAAATCATAAGATTGGTGAATTTTGATTTGGTAAATTCTTGTCTATATCCTTTTAGATATCTTAATTCTTTTTTCAATCTTGATGTGGAAATTATATGAGGATTGAAGGTCCCGGAGTGAACTAATCCCCGTCTCACTTGTCTTATTAAGGGTGCTTTATGGATCAATCTTGTATTAACTGGCTTTTTTCAGTATAATTTTTTTGGATTGCTTGCTGCCTCTAGTAAATTACACCTCCTATCTTATTGTTCTATGTCTTACTGTTTCTGTGCAGATTTTTGAAGGATCTAAACACGTAAATGTAAGCCACATCATTCAGGACTTGTCATTTGGCCCAAAATATCCAGGAATTCATAACCCACTTGATGGTACGGAGCGTATTTTGCATGGCACAAGTGGCACATTCAAATATTATATAAAGGTATGAATACGTGGACTTCCTATGGAGTAATGCATAGGTTTTTGGTAGATCATATTTCAGAAATCTGCTATATACATTGGCCCATATCATACATGTCTGCAGGATTGCTTGCTCGAGTCTAACCTTTAAATCAGTTTTTTTTTTTCATTCTTATATTGTGGAAGATCAAGTAATTGTCCCATATTTTAAGTCAGTTAGGATAGAACGAAAATTATCCCTGATACAAACAGAATTCCATCCAACACTCACTCCTAGCCAAGAAACTGTTTCCAATGAAGAAGTCGTATTCTTTCTTTTATTTAGTGGCCTGCAACTCCATATTCGTAAGCCCAAATTGTTTAACTACATCAAGGGACCTTGAGTAGTGGTGTTCATTGTCATTACCTTCTTCTCAGATTAATAGTGTTATAAATCTATTGAATTTATCAAAATATACCTTAAGTTATTAGGAAAATTATACACTTCCCTGGGATGCATGCTGTAACTTCTTCTGCCTCCACATCTTGGAAGTTTGCAACTCCTTTGGAACATGTGTTTATCCAATAACTTTCAGCCACATATGGTGAAGTCATTACGAACAAATATTAGTTATTTTATATTATCTTAATACTGCTAGTTCCTTGTTAAAAGTATAATGTCAGTGGGCATTTGATCCATACATTGCCATAAGTTGTGAACATGAAGAGGGTTCTTTTGTAGGAATATTAAGTTTTTGTCTTCAACAATAAATTAACTGATCCAATTTCTAGGAAAAGAAAAGGATTTATTGATCCTCTAGAAAACACACATGACCAATTGAGCTTCTCTAAACTCCCTTTGTTTATGTGGGGTTTCATAAATATCATAGCAACCATGATGATCTATTTTGAAAATGTTTCTTTTTGTTGCGATGCAGATTGTTCCAACTGAATATAGATATATCTCAAAAGAAGTTTTGCCAACCAATCAATTCTCTGTCACGGAATATTTTTCTCCCATGAAACAGTTTGATAGGTCATGGCCAGGTTAGTTTATGAGAAATTTATTATCTCTCTCTTTCATTTTGTTCTTGGTGTTAATCATTGGCCGTGCTGTTTATATCCAGCTGTATACTTCTTGTATGATCTGTCTCCAATTACTGTAACTATCAAAGAAGAACGCCGCAGTTTTCTCCACTTCATCACTCGGCTTTGTGCTGTGTTGGGTGGTACTTTTGCTTTGACAGGTTTGTATTTTTCAATCAAAGAAGCTGCCATTCTTACCATGTATTTTACATTAATTACCGGTCATATTTAAATCTGTGCTCTCTTTTTCTTTCATCAGGAATGCTAGATCGATGGATGTACAGGTTTCTTGAAGCAGTGACCAAACCAAATGCTAGAACTGTACTCCGATAGACTTCAGGAGCCTGCAATCATAATTTACTTAGGTACATCTCCTGAGGGACTCTTGATTCTACCAAGGTCATAATGTTTCCGGTTCAAGTGACCTTGGATGTAAAACTTGGAGGCGAAAGCTGAAATGTCAGTTGCTCATGTAACTCACGTTCGTGTTTGATCCCCCCTTGTGATGACCAAAATGTGAAATTTCATTGGCATCTTGTCTTATATAATGTTATTTTTATGGTTTTCGATAGCATTGCGCTGCTGGGGGGGGAGGCTCAAGGTTGTTGTAGCTTAATTGGTATACGCATGATTTTGCTTAGTTTTCGATTTAGGCACTGTTCAAATTTTGGTGATATATGAGCAGTTCTAAGCTCTTGCTATCAATTTTCTCTTCCTTTTACTTTATTTGCATACTTTTCCTGAATTCTTCCTTATAATTTATACTTGCCTTTTGTTGATTCTCATTGCATTAGTTGTCACTTCATTTTGAATATGCAAACCAAAAGAGGTGTGGCCAAATCCGATGTATAACTTGATTCCCACCAAATATAACACTTGTTACTTCGGTAGTATCAAGTGGTTTTTCCAATTTCAACATTCTTTTGTGGGGATACAAATCCAACCATGACCTATATAAATCCTATATGAACTCAAAAAATTCTTACAGAGAAGTTATAAGAAATACACAACATATGAGAGCTGTTTCTATTTCAAATTTCTGAATTTTTTTGTCGTTAACTGTCAAGAGTCGACCATCCCCCAACACTGGGGCACTTCAATCTTCTCAATGACAAGCAATACCCCGTCATCTCTTGATGCATTTTCGCTTACAATAATTTTCATAAATGAGTCAAACACAAGGCTGGTGAATACAACATACAATCTAGCCAGCCTTATATCTTACAACATATGCCTCTTTTGTTAAGGTACTCACTTGCCGTTTGATTTCGGCTTGACCTCTCTTTCTCGTATAACCTTATAATCTGCAAGAAATGGGAACAAAAGAAAGCATTCATGACAGTTAACTATCTGAAGTGGCAATTTTTATCTAACTACGTGTTAACCGGGCTTGAACTTACCTATCAAAGAAACCAAAATTGCTCAATCTTTATGAACTATGAGTTCTGTCTACTTTCTAGCTGACTGGAACCATCCACACTTGGATCTTCATCCGGTTGTTGGTGTTGTTGGTGCTGTTGCTCCTGTTGGTGTTGATGATGCTCTTGTTCTTGCTGCTGCTGCAGCTGTTGCTGTCGTTGCTGATATTGATGATACGAATCTTCTATCAATTGTTGCCTTCGTTGTTGCTGGTAATGGCGTTCATATTGCTCTTGCTGCTGCCACTGCTGGTGCTGATGCCGGCTCTGCTGCAGTTGTAGTTCATGCAGATGCAATGCATTGCTAGTATGTTGATGGGAAGATTGCAGTTCTCTGCTGGTTTTCCATCGAAGATACTCCACCAGAAGAGAATTTGTGCTGATTGCAATCCCAAAGCCGGTGAATGAGGAAAGGAGGACTGAGAGAATCGGATTTACATTAAGCTGCATGGCCAGTGAACATGAGAGGCTGCATCACAGACCGAACTACTCCGATCTAAAAACAGCAAAGAAAAGAGAAGAAAAAGGAAAAGAAAGGAACACATCCAGAGTGCATAAATTCGAGAAAGAACCAGTTGTGCTTACTACAGTATAAAATATGTGAGCAAACAGGATGACGATGGCAAACTGGAACGAGGCATAAGCCCATATGTAGCTCCTGCTCACTGCCAACATCATGCATAATCAGGTATTGCAAGTATAATTCATGAAAAAACATAATGGGTTGAAAACGAATGCTGTTTAAAAAAATATTCCCCGGGATATTCACTCTCACATCTGTACGCCATATTTTCCCTCCTTTATTCTTTCAATTGTACAAAAAAAAACTTAAATGTCTTAAAAAATTGACAGGAAATGAAAACAACCTGATAGCAAAAAGTAAAAACTTACCCATTGTGGAAGCAATCATAGATGAAAGGAGACCTAAAACACAGGAGAATGGTAAAGAAATGGCAAGAGCACGAGGACCCAAGTCAGATACCTGTTCAGAATGAAAAAGAAAACGCCACTGATAAATTGATCCTAACGTAAAATAACAATAAGTTCATTTAAATGTTCATATATTAATAACAAGTGCAGATGTAGAGACTGCAACTGGTTAACTCTTGAGATTATGAAATTTGTTTAAAATAATGCCATGCTGCCACCCATGAATCATATTGGTTGCTCTTGACATAAATCAGGCTCCTGACCTTTTATGCCAAATGAATTATGTTAAGGGCACAAATTGGAGGTTAAGTTGAATCCAGAATCAAATCTTCAGGTGGATAAAAAGGGTTCCTAGTTACAACTTACATATATTTCTATGACTCTATATACTACCACAGACAACCATCTAAACAAAACCACTTTAGGCCTACAGCCTTGTAGGAAAATCTGTGGTTAGTTGTCGATCATAACACTTCCAGAATTATATCAACGATAATATAAATTATACCTGGGCAACTGGTGCAACTTTTAGAATGCAGTTGAATATATTTTCCAGTAAGTGTGAACATACTACACAAAATATAATTCTATATAGTGAAAAACCTTGAGTTATTGTGAATAAGCATCAAACATACCAGAAGTTGCTCCAGAAAGCAGAAATATGCAAGCATGCTGACCAGGACGAGAACTGGGATATCCTGCCAGACCCTATCAAGCATTCAACAACGCAAAGTGAAAAATCAAACTCAAATGGAATACCTCAACAGAGGGCATGATACCAAAAACTTGTATACAATTTGTTGAACGAAGGGAAACAAATTTGTTTTCATAATTTTCTATGCACCTAACAGATGCAGCAATGGAAGACATGTAAGCATGCACCTCCCCCGCCTCAACAAAAATCCATTTTATTGGAAGTGTAATCCATTCCATATTAAAAGTTAAAAAAACAACATTGAAAAAATATTAAAAGGGCCAAATTATATTAGAAAATCAAGAAGTGTCAACCATGCCCTATTTACTATTGAATTTTCTGCAAGGATGACAACTAGACAAGCACAGCTAGATAAAAAAATGGGGCATCAACTGAGAATAGTTAATGGAGTATTAACTGACCATAGTTTAGTTTGCCATCAAGTAACCAGAATACTTACACATCAAGTGATGGTTTCTGTGAAGAATTCATAGATACAGCAGCATAATTTCTCTTAATATTGTGAGTGTTTCTTCATTTTTCTTGGGAGGGAGTGGGTCTGTGGTTTTTTTTTTTCAAATAGGAAACATTCTTCGAGTCAATACACTACAGGGATTTCTTCTAAAATTGAAAACATGGAGCCACAGGACTCTTTATGAGTCATAACTACAATGTCATGCTGGAATGAATAGAAACATTGAAATAATTGGGACTTGCCTGTAACGAGCGACTTCCACCTGCTCCGTTACTGTTGGTGGTCGTCTGATAACAGTTTGAGGATTGTGTATTTTGAGTAGTGTTACAGGTAAATTTCGAACATCCCGCTTGCAGACATCACACGTCTTGTTCCCTTTAATGCTAAACCACTTTATTGCACAATGTTTGTGAGCAAGTGCCAGCTCTCCTTTGCAGCTGCACTCCATTTTAAGAGTATCACCACCTTCCGCAAGCTCAACTAAACAAATCCTGCAAACTGCTTCTTCTTCAGGAATATCTTCACCAGAATCCTCAGTAGCTGAAATTAAAAAGTTAACATTCATAAGTTATATTTGTTAGATAATACAAAAGTAGGAGCACTCAATTTGGGAAAAATAAATTAGCAAATCCATATGCATTTCGTAAACTTTAATGGCTTGGTACTCCGAATGAGCAAGTCCAGAGACCTTGGTTTTAAATTCTGAATAATACCTAAGAAAGATGCCTGCAGATGTAAAGAATTTCTGCAAGATGATCAGATAATTTTTAATAGAATGTACCAGTGACCTTTAGATAGCTAATTAAAGAATTTCTTGAAGTTCAGGTTAATACATTTTTCTTCACAAAATTTGGCTTGTAGAAGAAGGTATTCTATCAAAGATACAACTATTATTTTGAAATTCTATTAATAGAAAGATGTATCACTTACAGGTTTCCAATGCTGAGGCAGCATCTGGTGAGGCACCTTCAACGATTGAAGGACGTGGAGTTGCTGAAATTACACGCATCATGCCTCCAGAATCCATCCGCCTTAAACTTCGGGCTTTAACATTTATTGGAACCGATAATGAGCGGGTTATATGCTGCTTAACTTCAAGTCTCTGAAAAAAAATTAATTTTTAATATAATATCAAGCTATTCAGTTTGAGAGTTTCTCAACTACAGGCACTCAAACATGGAAATGATAAATTTGATTCACTTACAGAAAAATCAGAATGGCTCTCCAGATATCTTCCCTGCACAGTCTCATAACCCAAATTTGCACTGGGTGTAACTGGTAAAGAATGTGCCGCTTTCATTGATGGGGAGAAGAAAACCTTATTAAGCGAGAAAGATCTAGAAGTAGAAGGCTTTTCCAAAGGACCATCCGACGGTGGTGTATCTGGTATAATGAGAATGGTCTTCTCACCATCATGGGGCAAATTTTTCACCCTAAAGCTTTTCTGAGGAAACAAATTTTTCATGGATGATTTTATCTTAGCTGAATGTGGTCTAGGGGGGAGTCCAGCTCTAGTTGAACTAGGACTTGGTACTGAGGGTATATCAATCCGCGTAAAAGCAGACAAACTACTTTCTAGTGTCCTTGCTGGTATTTGCAATGAGGAGAGGTTTGGCCTTCTAGACTGTTGAACCAATGAGGTTTCCTCATTTTTTTCCTTTTGATCATGAACCTGCCAAACCATCAAACTCTTTCATCCATATATAGTTCCACAATCAGATCCAAAAAGTTAAAGCTTTGAAGCACTTCAGCACAAGTAAATACATGGGAAACAAAGAAAAAAATTAACTTTATATCAACATCTGAACTGTAAAAATGTCCAATATGCAACAAATAAAAACTCAAAAGCAATGTAACTCGAAGTGATTTACACTAATCGAAGTCATAGCCACACTCTAAACTTTCTCCGAAGTCTCTGTGTGTGTGTGTATTGTATAATGCCTATATATATATATATTGTGTTTGAAAGTGGTGTACTAGGGCTTAAGCTTGTACAATTTCGCCTTAATCTAAACCAAATTTCTTTCTTCATTATATAACACATTAAAGAACAGAAATTTGAAAGCTTTAAAAATGAACTAATTTCAAGTTTTAATTTTCCAATTCAGAACAACCAGGCGAAAACATAATACTTAATTTGTTTGGTTACCAAGAAAAAAAATCAAATCTTTACCAGTCAAAACACTAAAATCTGTGACCAGAAAATTGCAGAAACGCACCTGGGGCTGATCAGATGAAGCAGACGTGGATTCCTCCCCATGATGAAGCTGAGCAGCTGAATCCTCCATCAAAATCAGAAAAAGTTAGGAAATTGCATCCAAAAAAACCCTAATTTTGAAGAGTGAGTGAGAAGTCCGACAGTCTGTGTTGAGCTGACACTCACAAAATTGAGTATAAATTAAAAACAAAAAACTTGAGTAAGAGTTGTAATGATGCATCCAACAAAGCGTGGTCGGACATGAATCAAATATTAAATCAAGTTTTGTTCTTTTTGGAATTGGATTTTCAAATCCTTTTTGTTTATATATTCACCCGCCAACTTGATTTGTGTGCTTGTGGATTCTCTTTTTTGCCTTTTGCCTTTGCCTTTTCTTCTTCTTCTTTTTTTATTTATTTATTTTTTTTTTTTTGGCCTTTTCTTCTTCTTCACTTTACTTCATTTATTTCATAACTAATAAAATCAGCTGCTTTAATTAGTTAATTAATATAACGCCAATGTCCAAAAGGTACTGGTAATTTGGTCAGATTACCACCCAAATTAAAAATTCACATAGGTCCAATTTTTATCATCTCAATTCTAACATAACTGGCCATGGTACTTTTCTTTTTAATATTATAAAATTTAAGTAATTTATTTCATCCTATAAATGTAATTTCACACTTTTTTTTCATCTTCTTCTAAAGTTATTATTTTTCAAAAAAAATATTAAAACTTTTCTAATATTCTAAATTATACCTAATATAGGTAAATCTGGCTATTTAAAATAGTCGAATTAAAAACTTTCCTCTCCATGATTGGTTAAAGTATCACTTGGATCGTATTACTTCAAAAATTGGAATGCTAAAAATAAAATCAAGGGTAAATGGTTGCTATCGTCCTTGAGTTTTAACATAATTTTAACAATTGTCCTTACACTTCAATATTAATGTCCCATGTCATTGAGCTTTACCCTAATGTTTTTAATAGTCAATCCATCTGTTTTTCAAACGAATTCCGTTAAGAAAAATTACTTGAAACGCACATGAATTGAGAGTTTTGACATTTTTATAACGGAATTCGTTTGAAAAATAGATAGAGGGATTAATGGAAACATTAGAGTAAAATTCAGAAATGCGAGATACTAATATTGAAGTATAGAGGCGGTTACTAAATTATGATAAAATTTAAGGACGGTTTCAACCATTTAGCCTAAAATAAATTAATCGAAACAAATTTACGATTGCACTTTTATATTTTCTTTTAAAAAATAGATATCAACTAATAGAAACCTAAAACTCATTGGCGCCAAGCGTGAGGGAATGTTAGATGTTTGGTAATTTCTCCTCTGACCAGAATAAAAGATCCCATTGAAGTGGCCAACCCCATGCATATTGTCTGTATATCAGGTCGCACAAATTGCATGGTATCATAAATAGCTACTCCGGGTATTACCCACCGATATATTTCGATTTACTGTGCAGGAGAAATTTTAAATTGTTCTTACAAAAAACGAGGAAATTAATACATATATATATATATATATTATATTCTACCCTCTCAATATCATCCTAAAAAAATAACCGATTTTTTGGTAGTAACTTTTATTAAGGGGCCCAGACCCAGCCCATAGACATATATACAACCCGCGCTTTCTGGCCCGCTCCAAAACACCGGGTTAGAGTGGTTGTTCCTGAACCCGGTTCACATAATCTCCCTGATCTGAGATCGACCAATTTCCAGCGCCATTGTTGAATCAAAAGGAAAGCTCTCAAACTGGGAGAGCATCAACTATCCAAATTCCGAGATCTCCTTCTTTGAACTATTCCTCTGATCCATAACTCTAGAGTAACGAGCTTGAGCTGAATTGCAAGCCATGGACAAGTCGAGCGCTTTGGAGTACATCAACCAGATGTTCCCCACAGGTATCTCTTCCTCCTTCCATTTCTTCGTCTGTGTGTTTATATAAGCAGAATATGTAGGTGTTTGTGCTCACTTTTTGAATTGTTGAAATTTTGCAAACAGAGGCGTCTTTATCTGGCGTTGAACCACTCATGCAAAAGATACACAGTGAGATTCGGCGTGTGGATGCTGGAATTTTAGCAGCGGTTCGGCAACAGGTCGTTGTCTTTTCTTCTTGAGCTGAGCTCACAACTGCAATTGCTCATTTCTACTAGGCCTAAAGAAATTATATGAGATTATATGTCACTCTTGTAGTTGCTTTAATTGTTGGGTGCTTTGGTTTTGGTTTTTCAGAGCAATTCGGGGACGAAAGCCAAGGAGGATCTTGCTGCCGCCACGCGTGCCGTGGAGGTCTGTTTTGTTCAAATACTCTCCATAAGCATTGTTGTTAATGTGCAAAATCATAGCCATAGTTTTAAAATTTGGGGGTTTTCTTTTATTTAATTATATATTTTGTGATCCTCTAAGGCAGGAACTCATGTATAAAATCCGCGAAATTAAAACTAAAGCTGAGCAAAGTGAGACAATGGTTCAAGAAATATGTCGTGACATTAAGAAATTGGACTTTGCAAAGAAGCATATAACAACCACGATTACTGCTCTTCATCGTCTGACCATGCTCGGTTAGTTGCTTCTTTCCTTTTTTTTTACTTTTATGATTGATCAAAATTTATAGAGTAATTGTTTGACCCTGATTAGAAGTTGCATGCCTTTGTATTACATTCTCATGATAGTATCCGTTTTTTTGACATGGCAGTCTCTGCTGTTGAGCAGCTTCAAGTAATGGCTTCGAAACGACAATACAAAGAGGCAGGTGCACAGTTGGAGGTAATCTATCTGCTAGTATACATTTTCATTTTATTGTAGGTAGAGGAGGTGCTTACTTTATGGCTCATTCCTTTTAAACCTTACTTCAGGTTATCTGTATCTCAATTAAGCTTTACTCTTTTGTAGCATCTGGTTTTTGTTACACTCTCTTTAAGCAATTGGATGATCCTTGTAAAGAAATGCGCAATGTTTGCATGCATTATGTCTTAATTTGATTTTCTGATATTTTTGGAAAAGAATCCTTTTTTTTCTCATATAAACTTTTGCATTATATACCAATTACTAAAACATATTTGGTAGGTTTAGAAATTCAATTTTATATGAATTTTGACAACGTGCCTCATGTTAATTCTGGTTCTTGATGCATATCAGGCCGTGAACCAATTATGTAGCCATTTTGAAGCTTATAGGGATATTCCCAAAATCACAGAGCTGAGGGAGAAATTTAAGAATATCAAACAAATACTAAAGTCGCATGTGTTTTCTGATTTCTCAAGGTATGTTAAATTAATATGCGCCTTATATACAAACGAACGAATGTTTAAGTAGACCCGTTAGAAGGATAGATTATTAAAAGTCTGTTGATACCATCTCTTGGGTTTAATAATTATAACATTTGCTCTTATTCTTTATGTCGGTGGTATGTGCCCCGTAGATTTTAATTTATGGTAGGAACTATGAAAAGTTGTTTGAGGGACATTCTTCTGAATCTGATACGTATCTAGTGGATTTTTTTTTATCATATCCCTTTCTTCTTCTTTTTTGTGCTATGCCCTTTTTATGTATAGAATGGGATTTTATTTCAAGGACAAAGACAAGAAGGACTTATGAACTACCTTTACGCCATTTCTCAATGACAGTCTTAGGGCAGCCTTCCTTCTTGTTGATGAAAGAGATGCCTATATCTTCCGTGTTATATGTGCTTCTATCTTTGTTGGAATTTCCCAATCAACAAATATATATGTATACATATATATATAGATACATATTATTATTGACTAAACAAATTGGAACTCCATTAAGTACTTTTTTCTTGAAATCTGCTTTTATTCACCTGATTTATTTCCCTGATATTTGCCCTTTTGCAACTGTAATGTTTTTTATTTCTTTTTAATGTCTTTAACTCTTAGTTTCCTAAGTAATTTTTATCTTTCGCGGTTTATTCTCAGCTTAGGTACTGGGAAGGAGTCAGAGGAAACTAATTTACTCCAGCAGTTATCTGATGCTTGCTTGGTTGTAGATGCATTAGAGCCCTCTGTGAGAGAAGAATTAGTAAATAACTTTTGCAGCAGGGAGCTAACTTCTTATGAGCAGATCTTTGAGGGAGCTGGTGTGTCATATTGTTAGATGTTATTTTTAGTAGAGATGTTTTCTGCATGCAGATTTTATTTTAATTGTCCTTGATTCTGAATTTTCTCTTGTTTTCTATATTCCTAGAACTAGCTAAGTTGGATAAAACCGAAAGAAGATATGCATGGATCAAGCGTCGTATGAGAACAAATGAAGAAATCTGGAAAATCTTTCCTTCTTCATGGCATGTTCCTTATCGGCTCTGTATCCAGTTCTGTAAAAAAACAAGGTATAATCTACTTGTCTTTGACATCAAATTCTGTTCATACCATCAATTCTTTGTGATAGTACCCAGAAGCTTCTTTTTTATTAAGTAACATTAACCATCAACTTCTTCAAATACCAACAAGGAAATATTGATATTTGGAAACGAACACTCTTCTTATCATCAACCTGAGACATTGTAGTATTCTAGGCACTGGTGTTAACACGGGAAACTAAGTAGAAAGGGAAGGGGTGTTATGACATCATACAAAACGAATAAAGTACATGTTTCTTGTATCTTCCTTTCCTATTTACTTTTTAAGTTAATCGGTGGAGTAGAAATCGTTGGAAGAAAGATTCTATAAAAGATACTTAACCTAGTTTACTTCTGAGGTTGATTTTTTTTTTCCTTTTCCATTCACTTGATCCTCTGGGTTTTAGTTATAATACGATTCTGCCAGTAAACTGTCAAAGAAACTTAAAGCTGTGTTGTATTGTACTTTCTTTTCAGGAAGCAGCTAGAAGATATACATAATAATCAGAAAGAAAAGCCAGATGTTGCAACATTATTGACAGTAAGCCATAATTTTATCATGCTTATTTGCGTTCACATGTAGTGAGGAGTGAAATTTGGTGCGTATACGTATTATCTTCTGATTAGTTCGATTGGGTGATATCTTGTCTATGTACAAATTATGCCTAAATAACCTGAGTAAGATAAACCTATTTTCAACCTTTTAGAGGCATTTGAATCTAGTATTGTTATTTCATCTTGTCTTCTTGCACTTTATTAATCTGCTTCCTTGTGTTTGCTACAAGTGCAACCATCTGCCCCTTGTGCATGTGGGTTTCTTGTACAATTTTGTTTTCTAACTCCATTTTCCATATGATGGGATATCAGTCTTTTTTCAAAAGGAAAGATCAAATTTTTTTTATTTCAGAAGAAAGAGCAGTACAATAAGGTGGATCCGTAATCCACCTAGAAATGTGTTATCATTTGTTTTGTCTCCCGAGAATAACTGGAAATGGTCATTTAAAAGGTGAGAGATCCTTTGATGGAAACCATGGGATAGAAATTAAAGATGCACTAGAGCTCTTCTTAGTTTTTTTTCCTTAGTAATGTGGGGTACATTTGTTGAAAATTGCGAAGAACCCATGAGTGATGTAGTGCAATGCATATTGAAGCCTTTAAGAGCCATATGGATCATACTTTGATTGCCTCCTTGCAATCCTCCGGCCGCTACTTTGTATACGTGCTCTCTTTAAGGAATCAATGAAGTTAGGAAGGAAAAAGTTAAAAAAGCGAACTGAACCAAATCATGATTGTGATCAGAATTATCTGTACTTTTATTTCATCATCCTAAACTTAATTTAGGAAATTTTAGTCATTATGGATTTCCTTGCCACTAGTGCACATCTGTGCTCGGTTTTCTTGTTAGTCATTGGTTATGATAAATATAGCAAAAATATTCATTATGGTTGATATTCTATATTCATTCTGATCACCTTGGCCACTTTCTCATTTGTTGGTGCTTTCAATTCTTTGACTGTTGTCTATAGGCACTACAGCGAACTCTTGATTTTGAGGATGAATTGGCAGAGAAATTTGGTGGTGGTACTCGAGGCAGGGAGATCGGTAATGAGATTGAAGAAATTGGTAGAGGGGGAAATACTAGTCAAAGTGCTTCAGATATTAGAAAGAAGTATGAAAAGAAGCTTGCTGCACATCAGGAAAGTGGCACAGAGGTATGCTTGCACTTATTGCTTAATATGGTTGAAATTTAATAATGTGGAATTTTTATATTTTTTAGTTACTAAGTTTTCCTTCTGGTTCTCTTTTTTCCAGGAAAAGGATAAAGATTTATCAGTGCCTGGAGCTGGGGTAAACTCTTCGCTCTATATTCTTATATAATTAGTTTCCCCATACTGTATCTGAAACGAGCCATTAATGTATGTATAATTGAAATTGACTTTTCATGTGTGTCAATCCTCCATGTTTTCTACATTACCTTTGGCAGAAAATAATGGTGAACCTTATACAGCTAAATTAGCGAGAGTGGTATATTAGATAATAATTCTAGTCAATCCATTTAAAGTCAAATCATGATTATGTTGTTTTGTCTTATCCCGGTAAGCAATCTGGGTAATTAGTGTGGTAAGATGATTAAGATATTGTCAAGGGAAGAATTAAAACTGTAAGATCATTAAGTTATCGTCATATTTGCAGTTCTGTAACGTTAATTAATTCTATTGTTTTCCTATTGTCCTCTTTTCTTATAGTTCTAAATCTAATGGATATAAATCCTGAGAATTACTTGTACTGACTGATTTGGCAGTTCAACTTCCGTGGAATCATTTCATCTTGCTTTGAGCCTCACTTGAATGTGTACACAGAATTAGAAGAGAGGACAATAATGGAGCAATTGGAGAAGCTTGTTCAGGTAGAACAGGTTTATTACTTCTTATTACTAGGTTCAATAGTTTGCTTGTGTTTTGTTGCCTTTCACTTATTTTTCTACTAATGTTTTCTTTCCAATAGGAGGAAACATGGGATATTGAGGAGGGAAGTCAGAATAATGTTTTATCAAGTTGCATACAGGTAAGTATTTAGATATTCATTGTTTTTTGTAACTCCAGAAGTTTTAGAATGCAGTTAATGTGTTCGAAATCTTATTGAATAAAAATAAAATTCTCTTGGCTAAGTTCTCTCTAACAATGCTAGATAGCATTGGCTTAATTGCCTTTTTTGTTTTGCAGTTGTTTCTTACAATCAAGAGGACCTTAAAGCGATGCAGCGCTTTAACAAAGAACCAGACATTATTTAATTTGTTGAAGGTGCATTCTTGAATTTATCATTTAATATCCCAATTTGGTGTCTACAGACTCCGCACACAAAATGCATAGAATGCAACTGAAATCTGTCAGCACCATTGCTTAATGAAGAATAAAGATATTGACATATAGCGGGAAATACCTGTTGATGAGATGAAACAAGAGAAGTCTGTACTTTTTTAGTCATATAAATAATAACCTCAACAGGTCAATCCACAATAATACTTTCTAATGGATACATAGCGATTATAAAACATCATATCTTGTTGCAAGACTATTCTACCTCCAACCCCCTTCATTTTAAAAGAAAAAGGCATGTTTCTTTTCTTGCGATTATTGTGGATGAGATAGCTATTTCTAATCCCATGGTCATACCATTTGTGACCTACTTACTTCACTAACCCTTGACTGTTGAGGTGGCTTAAGTTCAGAACATGATTTGCCTCGTTCAAATTTCAGGTGTTTCAAAGAATCCTCAAAGCATATGCTACAAAACTTTTTGCAAGACTACCTAAAGGTGGTACAGGAATAGTTGCAGCAGCTACTGGGATGGATGGACAGATAAAGGTATCAAGGGACCAATTTTAACTTTCATGATTTTCACAAAATTCTTGTCATTCTGAATAGATGCTAATTTTTACTCACTTTTTTTCAATGCAATTTAGCAGACATCTGACAGAGATGAAAGGGTGATTTGTTATATTGTCAATTCGGCAGAATATTGCCATAAGACGGTAAGCATTTATCTGGAGTCATGGATACAGTCTATGAATATAAGGTGTCTGAATCACATACCTTCATAAGAACTTAAGTGAAAAATGGTTGTACTGCTTATTGATGCATCACCTGACTACATTATTATTATGTTACTATAATGTGTTATGTGTTGTCCTTCTTAGCCCATTATGTCCACATTCTAACATTAGGTGTAGAACATACGTTGCACTTAGTTATCACTAAAATATATGTATTTAAAATCTATGTTGATTTTCTCTTTCTTTTTTCGCATGGAATATGTTGTCAGCACTTGTTTGTTTCTTCAGTTGTGTATCGAAGTTTGTTCGAAAGACATGTCTTCTTTCTGAAACTGTTGAGAGGTGTCATTATTTTGTGATTAGCGCTGAATCTCGCATAGCTTACACAAGTATAGTACAAGAATGAAAATATTACATTCTTGGTAATTTGGGTTTTATTCTTGGCAGTCTGGTGAACTGGCCGAAAGTGTATCCAAAATAATTGATCCTCAGTTTGCGGATGGCGTGGATATGTCAGAAGTGCAGGTATTGGCTATTTTATAAATAGATTACCCATGACATATTTTTCTGTATATTTTCAACTAAAATTACGAAACTTTGTAGGATGAATTTTCAGCAGTGATAACAAAAGCATTAGTAACCCTTGTGAATGGCCTGGAAACTAAGTTTGATGCTGAAATGGCTGCAATGACACGAGTTCCATGGGCTACGCTTGAAAGTGTTGGTGACCAATCAGAGTAAGTTGGCATTACTCAAAAAAATTTGTTCCTTAGCATCCAAGTTTTACACACTATCTACAATTGACCACATCCAATTTTTTTCAGGTATGTTAATGGCATAAATATGATCCTTGCTAGTAGTATTCCTATTCTTGGAAGCCTTCTTTCACCAATTTACTTCCAATTTTTCTTGGATAAGGTAATACGAGTGGCTTAGGTGTTTCATGTTATTATTCTCACCATAGGATCTTGGTCTTGTTTTCCAAGGTTCATATGTAATTTTTCATTTGAATGCGATGTGACATGATTTTTGCAACCAACTTTAATGTCTTGTGTGACACCATTCTTTCCTCATTTCTCTCCAAAAGCCTCTAAGGAGTTAGGACTTAGGACTCGCTTTTGTAAAAGACATGGTCTGTGATTTCATGAAAGATCGTAGTTTTAAATTCCAAGACTTTCAAGATTTTATGCCATTGTAATTCACTTGGAGATCTCTCTTTTAGAATTGTAATTTAGCTCTGTTTTCTAATTTCTTGACTTCATCTGTGCAGCTTGCATCATCTCTTGGTCCTCGTTTCTATGCTAACATATTCAAATGCAAGCAAATATCAGAAACTGGAGCTCAACAAGTAGGGACAGCATTATCTACATTTGTCTTTGTTTCCTTTGAACCTAGTTTTGTTTATTAAGAAATGAGGTCAAGTATATAATTATCTTTGTTTTAAGTCATGTAAAGCTTGCACCTAGTCTCAAATCAGATTTGAGAGATATACACTTAAGGAGATGAATGGAATCTTGAATTCTAAATAGTTTAAATCTTGCCTGTCGTAGAAGTCAATCAGACGGAGTTTCACCTTGAAATTTTTTGTTTAGTTTAGGGTATCATTTCTATGAACTTATCAAATGTGTTCTTTTTGCTCTGAGCACTGCTCTAGTTTATATCAGAACTAATGTTTTTGATTGATTCATGTGATTTCAATATAAACATATTTCTTGGATGCTCTTGCAGATGCTATTGGATACTCAAGCTGTCAAGACAATTCTTCTAGAGATACCATCCCTTGGTCACCAGGTACGTGCAGTGTTGATCAGAATTGTAGAGTTCAAGTTAACACACCCCTTCCTCCTTGTTTAATTCTAAGATTTTATTAGTTTCAATCAACCTATATGTAATGCAGGGTTGAAATCATGAAAATTATTTTTTGATTCATTCTCGCAATTCAAATTCGGTGTTATGTGCAGCCCTGAACTGATTTAGTTTTCCTTTTTTCTCGTCTTTTCTTCCCTATTCCTTTATTTCTGGGCTGGAATCATTTTCCACGAAAGTAATCCACTTACATGGAGAATATATGGATCTTAATGGTTAGAAAGATCCGTGTGCTTTAGTATAAGAAAAACTGTTGTGATAATGATGTACACAAATCTTAGCAGTTGTGGAAAGTTATGCTGCTTTGATTGGAACGGGTTTTTTTAGGCTTGATTCGGGAATTTCGCAGCAGTAAGGGTTAACCATTGTAATGACTAACTGGTTCTGATTTTAGGGTTTAGTTTGTTCAGGGAATTCCTATTTTGCTGTAATTTCCACTAATGCTCACAAGTGCCTACAACAGTTTTCTCGCATAATCGCTGCTTATTTTTCATTCGTAGTACAAAAATCAAATCTGTTAACCAGATCAATATTTTTTTTCAAACAGACTTCACGTGCTGCTAGCTATTCAAAATTTGTAAGCCGTGAGATGAGCAAAGCTGAAGCACTTCTGAAGGTAGGTGATTGGTTTGTTGGTACTCTTGTGGATAGCTTTCTGGTTTTCTTTACTGAAGCAGATTTTTTTTTGTTTTTTAATATACAGGTCATACTGTCCCCAATGGATTCTGTTGCGGATACATATCGTGCTTTGCTACCAGAGGGAACACCGATGGAGTTTCAGCGCATTCTCGAGCTCAAGGTCATGATCCACTTCTCCTTGCCTTTTTTGCGGATTTGTACATTTTAGCGTTCTTTTCCGAAAGAATTACTTGCTGGATGTCCAGTTTAGTTCGATGTTTGTTTTGTTGAGTTAATTTGAACATGGTATGTGCAGGGTCTTAAGAAAGCTGATCAGCAAACCATACTCGATGATTTTAACAAGCACGGGCCCGGAATTACACAACCTTCTGTTCCTCCACCGGCTGCCCTGCCTATCCCACTCCCTACTGCCCCTACAACTGCTCTGATACCGAATCCTGTTGCAGCCGGACTTATGGCTTCTAGAGACGATGTTCTAACCAGAGCGGCTGCCCTCGGGCGAGGTGCAGCCACAACAGGGTTCAAGAGGTTCCTGGCTTTAACCGAAGCTGCAAAAGACCGGAAAGATGGGCCTTTCAGGAAGCTCTTCAACGCATGATACCATTACAACAACCCTATAGGACCGTAAATCATGTACTGGCTCTTCGTTTCTTTTTCCATTTTTCATTTGCTAATTTCATGTTGGTTTTTGTCACTTTGAAGGATTTTAATAGGACGAAACATTGTATTATCTGGTAATATAGATCAATTTATTATTCCTATTTTTTTTTACCAACCTTTTTGGCGTACAATATGAAAAGGTAAAATAAAATCTCAATTAGAAAAAGAGGAATTCGTATTTTAAGTGTTGACTTTGTGTCATTGCTCATAGACATTCAGCTATTTATCAATTCAAAGTGCAAACACTTGATTTAACACATTGACTTTGGGCACAAATACATGTTTTTACTTGTGCTACAAGTCTTTCGGAAATACGAAACCTCACAATTCAGATCGTTTCGGGGAGGTAATGGTTATCGCATACACATTTCCCCTCTCTTATTTATAACTTTCCGAGTTCGTAACTTGTTTTAAATGTATTAAACGAAGCAGGCCACACAAATTCCATAACCAAAAATTGCCAACTGCCAAGTAAATCATTAAAAACTGGCATTATAACACAAATGTAATACTAAAAGATGAATTACAAGTGAGAGCCCTCTTCTCCATAGCTGGATATGATGAACTTCGCTTAATACTCTCTCTAACTTATAAATTTACTATCAACAGAAACATCTAGAGAACTTATATTTTAGAATAATTAGAGACAGTCACTTAGTTCCTCGCAGGTGCATAAGCCCCTGCACCACTTAGCAGCATGAGCCCTCTCTTGACTACAATCCATGAAAATAAACAATTGTTCTTGGTAATTCTTTCCTATCGGACGGAGGCCATATCTTCTCGACTGAAATTGCATGACGGACTAGTTAGAGAGAATTGTTAACATTGTAGACCCTAGATGCACAGAGAAATATCTCAACTGAAAGGACCGTAAGGGAGCCTGCAATTTTATCGGAAACAAAGATAGAGAACCAAAAGAAGGTTAAAAATAAGACTTACCATTCAATAAAATCAGAACTTGCCAAACCTGCTAGAACTATTGCCACCAAATCCATCCTCGCTATCCAAACCAGAGTTCCTGGAACCACCAGAACGGTCGGAACTACCAAACCCTCCAAAACCGCTTGAACGATCAGAACTACCATACCCTCCTCCGAAACCACTTGAACGACCGAAACCCGAGTTACCGAAGTTTCCTCCTCGGTTTGAGCTAGATCCTGAATCACCAGAGGAACCAAAACGACCAGGACGAGATCCACTAGATCTACCCATCTGGCCAGAATCACTGTAGCTACTAGAACGACCAAATGAAGAACGGCCAAATCCTGGTCCCGCTCCACCACCAAACCGACTACTCTGCGTACCAAATCGACCACCACTACCCATGTCGCTCAACATGTCTTTGCTGTCAACAGTGATCCGAGGGAGCTGACAATCACAAAGTTATAAGATAATCAGTCTGGCTGCTATTTGACCCAAAAAAAAGTCTGGGATGATAAACACAGATGCATTCTGCCAAGACAAGTAAGCATGCAAAATGTTGGGAAGCCCCCCGTACAATATACTGGAGGGAACTATGTCAGACCTGTGGCAGGCTTTGCCTCAAACTAAGAAGAAAATAACATAGCCAGACGCATGCAAGTAAGTGCACACAAATATTTAGCGGAAACAAAACTCTTTAATGGGAGTATCTATTTGTTTCTGTCAATTGAGTATTATTGATTTGGAGACTTCAACAGGAAGTTTACACCATCCTTCGCATACTAACTGCCAAGAGACCCTCAGCATTCAACCTATTAATTAATTAACCAAAAACACTTAATAATGCAAGTCAGCTTGTGAGTGACCCCCTCAATCTCACAAGGCCTTAAAAATCTTGAACTGTGAGCAGTTTAAAAGTCTTAAAATGTGAGAATGAAGATGCAAAGGGAAAGGAAGTTGATCTTCACCTCTGTAAATTTGGATCCTACATCGCGCTCAATAATCCTGACACCCCTGGATTGATCTTGTGTGTAAATAAGAATAGCACTTCCTTTCTTCCCAGCACGACCTGTTCGACCTGAGCGATGAACAAATATTTCTGAATTGTTTGGAAGCTCATAATGTATTACCTAAGGCCAAAAGAAGAGAAGAAAGAATTGATGTCAGTACAAGTCCTTGCCCTTAATTTGACTCCATACCATTATTCACTGACAAATGCAACAGAAAGCTGTATATAGGCCTCAGTAAGGCATGAAAAGTAAAATTAAAGGGAACATACTGAATGTATAGTAACTATCCACAGATTTAAATTAACATATAACTAAATAAAAAGGAGAATGGTTACATAAAGCTCACCAGATCAACATTGGGTACATCAAGCCCACGAGCAGCAACATCAGTGGCAACTAAAATATTGAATCTCCCATCTCGAAAACCTGCAAGGGTCCTTTCCCTCTGGCTCTGAGAAATATCCCCATGCAAAGCCTCACATTTATAGCTTCTTGACATGGCATATGCCAATCGATCAGCATCACGTTTAGTCTGAGTAAAAACAATACACTTTCCTCCGTTTGCATGTTCCTAACAAGCACATATCTGATCGTGAGCAAGAACCAGACATTGGAAAAGCTGAGACAGAGAATTGAAAAGGTTAGAATTACTTACAGTTATAAGTGGACCAATAATGGATGCTTTTCCATATGAGTCAGATGCAATCGAGAATAGAGAAATTCCATCTGCCAATTTCTGGTCCGAGTCCCCAACCTAAAGCACATTCCAGCTTCTAATTAGCTTCCAACAATGATCAGATGGATATATATTTCCTATAAGCACTTTATATTCACTCAAAAGTTGATACTAATAGTTTTAGAGTTACCCAAAAAAAATGCAACAGAAAATCTATTACCTCTATAGTAGTTCAATTTTTTTTAGAAAATACTAATTCTTCATCTTTGCCAACTTTCACTGAATATCCGGACACAGAAAAGACAAGATATGTTGCAGGTTCTATTTTCATTTATACAATTACCTAAAATATACTTCTCAGTCATATTAACCACCAAGATTCCCATTAAGAACTAAAACCATTTTAAATGGGGAAAGCCTTCTTTTTTATGCAAGTTTTCCTCAGTTTAGCAATGTCACTGCCTATGCTCTGCTCCTACCATTGGCTCGTAAATGAAATCATATACTTACAAGATCAATAACTTCTGGATTTTTTAGGTAATTTTGAGTTAGCTTTCTGATCCAAGACGGCATTGTTGCAGAAAACATCAACGTCTGACGTATCTTTGGTAAACTCTGTAAGATAATCTCAACATCTTCCTGAAATCCCACTTGGAGCATCTGATCAGCTTCATCAAGAACAATAAACTGAATTTCCTCTAAATTTAAAGCACCCCTTTTGATAAGATCAATTACACGACCAGGTGTGCCAACAGCTATATCGACACCATGGTCAAGCTCCCTCATTTGGCTTGAAATTGGTGTACCACCATAGACGCAGATGGTATCCAAGCCAGGTGCTGCATCATGGAATTCCTTCTCAACTTGCTTTGCGAGTTCTCTTGTAGGAGCTAATACCAAAGCCAAAGGATTCCTCCCACGCCTGTATAATCAAACATAAATCATAACCCATAATACAAAAACAAAATAATAAAACAATAAAGGTGAAAAGTGGGAAATTAGATAGCAATTATTGAAAACCCCTCCGGAGCACAATATTAATCTAACTAATGAGTATGAATGGAGAAACAAACCCATGCACGGCGTTGTATTTAAAGATTTTATCCATGATGGGTATCCCAAACGCAAGAGTTTTCCCTGTTCCTGTTCGAGCCCGACCGATCATATCACGTCCTTTCATTGCTGGTACCAAAACAGCCCTCTATACAAACAATCCACAAATTTGAGAATTAATATACGCATAAAACAAATGAAGTATTAAAAAAATTGTTCATTTCCAATCAGTTTCTCATCAACCAAACAGAGCACAGAAGCCCATAAATGATAAATCACCTGTATTGGGAACAGCTTCGTGATGCCCTTCTGCGCCAAAGCCGATACGATCGCCGGATCAATCCCCAACTTTGCGATCTCCAGGCCATCAACTTCGCCGCTCCCTTTAGACGACTCGTCGTACGAGGAGTAGTCTAAAGCGGACTGGGCGCTCAAACCAGTCGATGCCCGATAGTTCAACGGCCCAGATTTCGCGTGCAAGTCCCTCACTTGAAACCCGTTGGAAGGACCCCACTTCGATTTTGGTGCTGAGGCCGTGTAGGACCTAACCTCACCACCGATGGCACCATTTGCGGGGAGTACTAGGTCCGGTACTGACGCGGCGAGAAATGAATGGTTGTTGACCAGCAGAGATTCGATGGCTGCGAAGGTCCGCACCGTGGCAATTGACGGTGTCCGTCGGAGGATGGTGGTCATCATTTTTGGTCTAATTCGGGGCTTAGAGTTTTTCTGGGGAGAGAGACTGACCTTAAATCAATTTTGGGTTTTAGGGTTTTAGGGTTTAAGTGAGGCTGAGGAAGTGAATGACAAAACCTCTGAGGTGAGGGTTTATGCGAGGAGATGAAAGATCTCTACGGGTTGGGATCCTCTGCGGCGCTCTTAGACTTTCTTTCTCTCTTCTGCTTCTTCTTTGATTGGGCCGCCACATTCTTGTTGTTCCTCCTACTTTGTTGGAGCCCACGTCGTCAGATCAGTTTTGAAGCCCATGTTAACTTCTTGCTAGTTGTTCTTTAGTTTTGGGCCTCTCAGCCCATTTTGAATAAGAAAATTGCCTTAAGCTTTTTTCTGTTTTTTGGTTCAGTGGAGGGCAAGGAAACAGCAGCAACTAAATGGGCACGGCCCTCAGATGACTCTCACAGAGAGAGTCAGAATTCAGAATGTGCTTAATTGCAGGGGGAGGCTCCATCAGCATACGAAGACCCATATGCAAACTATGACTCCAGTTGGCTAAGAAGTCAGCCGCATGGTTAGTCTCACGGTAAACATGATGAATCTCGCATAACCAATCACGACTTATGATCATTCTGCAGTCCAAGATAAGGTTTAGAAGAGGATGGCAAGGGTCAATGGGGTTCGAAATAAGAGAGACAGCAGCAAGAGAGCCGCATTCAACAATAACAGCCCTGTATCCAGCCTCCCATGTCATACACAAGCCTCTGTAAAGCCCCCACAATTCGGCTTCCATAATGGTTCCACGATCCAACTTGGCAGCAAACCCTTTGATCCATGTCCCATCATGATTCGGAGGACACCGCCAGCACTAATGCGACCCAGAGAATTAATACAGCTATCATCAGTATAAAGTTTACACCAGCCCCTAGGGGAGGGTTCCAACTAATAGCAATAGTTTGTCTAGGAGCCTTGGTGGAAGTCACTTTATTAGCATCAAACCAATCTAGAATGGTGTTTTGAGGCCAAGGAAGGGGTTATTGACCATTATTGAAGACAAGGCCGTTTCTCCATTTCCAACCAAACCAAAGGGTGGAAGCAAAAGTGAGAGACCAATGAGTACCGTAGGAATCTCGATGTTGGGAGTGAAGGTTTAGTGACATCAAAATTTGAAAGTCCAACGAGAAGGAGTGAGCCACATCATCGGGAACATCCATAGTATTCCAGATTGCAAGAGCACGAGGGCAAGACCTAAAGAGGTGGTCCATACTTTCTTCAATGGAGGGACAGCGAGGGCAGCTAGAGTCAGGGGTAAGGCCACGGTGATATCTCTGCAGGTTGGTGAGAATTTTACCATGTCCAACGGTCCATAGGATCGTCACAATTTTTGGGGGGATGGCCAACTTCCATATGAATTTCCAACTCCAATCAAGGAAATTATCATGGTCAAAAGAGACCCATAAGCTGACTTAACAGAGAATGAGCCATTATTGGTGAGATCCCAGAACAATTTATCATCTTTGTTGGCATCAGAGCATATGTGTGTGGAGAAAATTCTTCCAATCACCTCCCTAGGTAATAACTGGTTGAGCAAATTGATATTCTAGCTAGAATCAGTGCAGTAAGCATTAACCTACCAATCCAACCTCTCATTAGCCTCATGCCAATGAATATTAGGGGAGCAGAAAATACGAGATTTTTCAAAGCTCACTTGCTGACCAGACACCCCACAAAAAATATCAAGACAATTCTTCATGATTCGAGCTTGACTAGGTGAAGTCTCTGCAAATAAGATAAGATCATCAGCAGCGAAGAAGAGATGAGAAATGGCAGGACCATTGTTTGAAACTTTCACAGGTTTCCATAATTTATCCTCAACGCAACCATTGATGATGTGGGATAGCTTCTCCATACACTGGACAAAAATATATGGAGAAAGAGGGTCACCTTGTCTACTTCCGCACCCAGGTTTGAAAGAATTGGAGACTTCACCATTGATGATCACTTGGTAGCTGACAGTGGTGATACAATCCATAATTAGCTCAAAAAACTTCCCTCTAAGCCCAATCTCCCAAAGCATCTCCTTTATGAAACCCCAATCGAGTCTGTCATATGCTTTGGACAAATCGATGATTGTTTTAAAGTAATTGATATAATCTTAAGGGAAACTGATTGTATGTATTAATAACAATAATGTTACGGGTATAATCTACAATCCACTTGTTCTGTCCCACCATATGTGACGTACGATGTGACAATCTATTTCATCATTTTTTAATTATCTATATCAAAGTAAAAATAAAAATGAAATCATAAATAAAAAAATTACAAATAGAAAAAAAAAATAAAAATATATCCGGATTGTTTCATTATTCATCAAATCGTGATCTCCTTCCCAAAAAAATATACACTCTAATAATTTCATCCCACATCAAAGATTATGGAGTCTTCAACAATAAGCCGATATGACATAAATCCTAATTTCATTCGCTACATATATCTCTGGATCTTCTCTCCTTTAAAGATCGAAAGTCCTGATCGTAACCAGACAATGAATGCAAAAAATGATATATTCCATTTCTTTCTCTCCCAACCTTTTATTTGTATGTGTATATAGAGGCTGTCATGGTAAGAGAATTATTAATTACAAAAATATAAAAACTCTATAGAAAGGTAAAATCACAGCAGGCATGGCAAAAGGAACGTAGAGGAAAGCAATGTAGGTCTCCCTCCATATTTGTACAATTTTTGCTCTTTTAATAAGACGAAAGCTATTAAGGGAAGAATGGATTTATTTCCTTCTATAAATTTATTTTTCCTTATTTTTATTTTTGTAGAGATAAAGATGAAAATTAAATAATTTTTTTAATATTTTTTTTTAGAAAATGTACGGAAATTCATTAACGAATAAACGAATCGTTCAACTGATCGGTGGTGCTCTACGATTGGCCTCATTAAAACCTTGTCAGGATTTTCAACCCGGTCTAAAACAAAAAAGTCTCATGCACCCACCAACTTAAAAATTCAAAGAGTCCTCATCTAAAACATCTGAAATAAAGTGAGGAGGTTCCTCGAACCAAATTACATCTGAAATAGAACCCATACCCATCCTGGCAAGGCGATGAGTTGTCTTGTTCGCATCTCGCTGGATGAGCTGAAACTTGACTTCCCCAATTTCCCTTGCATACGGGCGCACATCATTGAGGACAGGCCCAGCAGCCGAAAGGTCATCTTGTCCCTGCGACGGAGCTGCCATTGCTATTAAACAATCACCATCCAATACCACTGGATTTATTCCCTGCTCCAACAGCAATCTGGTCCCTCTACGAGCAGCCTCTGCTTCAGCGTGAAGCGCTGAGCTGAGGTCCTTGAGCCTCCCCGTTGCAGCAGCCACAAAACAGCCTTCCCAATCCCGCACCACCATTAGGTAACCACCCCTCCTCTCAGCCGCAAAAAACGCTCTGTCGAAATTGCACTTCAACCACCCAGAGATTGGTTTCTTCCACACTTACTTTTCATGGTGTTGAGCCCCTTTGGGTCGGAGACGGTGAAGATGAAACGAGCAAAGGCAAGCTTCTGCGCTGCCAGCAATCTCCTTTAGTGGAAGATGAGTCCCCTTCCATAACTTATTATTTCGTTCCTGCCAAATGCTCCAGAGGATCATGAAAAATAAATCAAGTTGTGAATTATTCTACTTTTTTAATTAATAAACCAAATTCATAAAATTATAAATGGTCATTTTAATAACATGTCATTCACATATATGTTGCTACGTCGTACGCCACATATGATTGGATACAAAAAGTGGGATTTTAGATAATACTCATAGCGTTATTCTATTAATAATATCATAGAAAGAATATAATACATCGTAGATACTAATATAATTCTTTATAAGAGTTTGAAAAGAACTTTCACCACATAATAAAGAAGAATACCACCAAATTGTAGTACTAGGGACACAAAATTAGTTATTATATAAGTAGATGTGCATGTTTTTCATTCATTGTGAATAAAATCGGACCCAAGCAGACAACAAATTAAATGTTGCCACTCATAGGCGGGTCAAACTTCTATTTTTTAATGAAGCCAATAATGAATATTAGTGATTTGGGAGAACCGGTATATTAATTGCAATATTTTTCTAACGATTATCGAAATTTAACATGAAATTTTATTTAAAAGTTCGAAATTTTGGAGAACATGGAGACTTTAGGCCGAAGTTAGCTCCTCCTCTATCACCACATCAACTTTATCCAAACTAATATAAAATTTTGGCACATCTATCATTATTTATATAATATGCTAAACTACTCGAATTACAAACCTCAATCCGATCTATTATACAATGATATTCTATTTTAATTTTAATCTATAGGGAGCGGGATTTTTGATGTCGTCAAAGCCAACGTTTTTTCCAATTGAACTAGACCCTTTTGACACCTCAACACGACTTAGATACTCTAAAAAAATGAAGGAAATTATCAATGAAAAATTTCAGCATAACTCGACATTCCATTGTTATTGTGACACCACACACTCCAAAATCATTTGCAAACACAATTAGATTTGGGCACTACCAAATACCAATGTGTACTTTACTAAACCAAGTTTTCTTAAATCAGCATCCAAATATCATGTTCAAAAAAATCACTACCCAAATTTGTAATTTTTGCAATATCCCTTATCCAGGTAATGGCGCCACGTGTACACCAATTGTTGGTCAATGAGATCCCAACCCAATCTGAAACCAGGGCCATCTCCAATATCCACCAGGAGCTCGATGCCACGGTGCCCACAAGTCCTGCTTCCCCCCGGCCCACATCAATTCTGAGTCTTGTTTATTACAAATGGGAACTCATGGCATTTGAAGCCTGAGCAAAATATTGAGTTGCAGAAGAAAAAGATAGAGAGCTAGAGAGAGAGAGAGAGAGAGAGGAAAAATGGCAGCACAAGCTCTGGTTTCATCATCTTCTTTAACAGCCTCGAAGGAGGTTGCCAGGAATATTCTTGGAGGAAGGCCAGCTCAATCTCCATTCGTGTCAAGAAAATCTGCTTCTTTCGTAGTCAGGGCAACCTCGACTCCTCCCATTAAGGTACCATCATATCGTTTTATAACTTGTTTACTTTGTTTTAAGTACGAGAATTTGCGTTAACCTAACATTTATTTATTTTTTTTTAAATTTCAGCAAGGCGCAGATCGACCCTTGTGGTTTGCATCCAAGCAAAGCCTTTCTTACTTGGATGGCAGGTAACATAATAGCATTAAATTATTCCGATATTCCTTTATCCATGTCCTAATTAGTAAATTCTTGTATAATATGCGTATATGCATAAGAATATTTCTTTTGAAAAATGTTTTCGTTTTCGTATACTTCTTCATAATTAGTTGAAATTTACATTTTTAATAAACTCGAAAATACTACAATTCACTTTCAATACACATAATTTCCATACAAAATTGAATAATATAAGAAAATTCATGTATTATACATGTTTTTTAATATATTACTAGATTATTGACACCCGCTAACCCGTGTATTAATTAATTTTTTTATTTTTATTAAAAAAAATTAAAATAAAACAAATAATATTAAGAGGAGTAACTACTTGAGTCCACTACTTTTCTTTTTACCACTCACTCATTTCATTAACCATCACTCCTCTCATTAACCATTATCATTTTTTTAGTTTATAAATTAAGAGTATTAAATTTTACTATTGTATCATTAATTATTAAATAATTTAAAGAGTATTTTCGTTAAACTTTTTTGGTAAAGACTTTTAAATTCTCTTGACTTTATAATAACAGAGATTAAAGACAAACACTACATATTAAATAAATAAATAAAATAATATTGAAATTTGATATAATGACCGAGTTTATTTTTATTTTTAAAACTAAAAGTACGATAGTATTTAATTGCCAAAATTTTATATAATGACAAAAGCTTTTATTGTATTAATTAAAAAGATTATCGAATAATATACGTATTTAATTTGTACGAAATATATATCCGTTGCGTATTTTACTGCAGCCTTCCCGGCGACTATGGATTTGACCCGTTGGGGCTCTCTGACCCAGAAGGCACGGGTGGGTTCATTGAGCCCAGATGGCTAGCCTATGGTGAGGTCATCAATGGAAGATATGCCATGCTTGGTGCAGTGGGTGCCATTGCCCCAGAGATTCTCGGCAAGCTAGGGCTGATCCCAGCAGAGACGGCCCTCCCTTGGTTCCAGACAGGTGTCTTCCCCCCGGCTGGGACCTACAACTACTGGGCCGACCCATACACACTCTTTGTCTTTGAGCTAGCCCTCATGGGCTTTGCTGAGCACAGGAGGTTCCAGGATTGGGCCAACCCAGGGTCCATGGGCAAGCAATACTTCTTGGGCTTTGAGAAGTACTTGGGTGGGTCAGGTGACCCAGCTTACCCTGGTGGGCCGTTATTCAACCCATTGGGCTTTGGCAAGGATGAGAAGTCATTGAAGGAGTTGAAGCTCAAGGAAGTGAAGAATGGGAGGTTGGCCATGTTGGCTATATTGGGCTACTTTATTCAAGGCCTTGTGACTGGTGTTGGGCCCTTCCAGAACCTCTTGGACCATTTGGCTGACCCAGTCAACAACAATGTCTTGACCAGCCTCAAGTTTCATTGACAAAGTTTGTACAATATTGCCCTTGGGTACTTGAGAATTGCCATTTGGGTCTCTCTTCTTTCTCTTCATCTCATTGTAAGATCACGTGAGAAAAAAGTTTGTTGTTATTATCTCTTCCCTTGTGACTCTTTGTAAGAAATGACATGTTAAAAAGAGCTATATTAGAACTCTAATTAATGCTACATTTTTTTTTTCAAGCATGATATCGAGGTAGAAGGATTACATTATACACATAACATATCGATTATTTTTTTTTCAAGAATGATATTGAGGAAGAAAAATTACTCTCTATATTTGACCAATTTTAAATATTACATTAATTTTTTCAAATTTAAATTTTCCTACAACGGCTAATTTTTAACCGTTAGACCTTTATGAATCAATTGATGAATGCAAGCATTGATTGATGAAAGCAAACATATCCGAAAGTCAAAATAGGCAATACGAAAGATTAGTTGTTCAGGCTTCTTGCTGTATACACATACATAACAATACTACGATTGGTGTGTTCATGATTGATAAATAAAATTTCAATTACAAGCTTCTGCTGTGTACACATTGTGCATTTACAAAGCTTTCTTATGAACACCGAATCATGGAAGCACGCGACTCTCGTCGTGACAAATTACCGTGTTTTGGGGCAATAGATGTGGAAGAACATCAATAACGGTAACTTCAATAGCATACAAAAACAGTACATACCTCAAACCTTACACGAACACATGCTTCTTCATCAAACAAATTCACCTGCAGATCATAATGTGGCAAACAAACTAGAGATGCTCAGATTGCTCTACATTCCTAAGTTGAGACCTGGACAACAAATTCACCTGCAGATTATAGTGTGACAAACAAACTAGAGCTGCTGAGATAGCTCCATATTCCTAAGTTGAGACCTAGAAAACTGTTGTCCAGGGCATCAATAATTTTCGTTTGACCTCCAAACAAACTCGTCATAATGCAGGGCTCTTCATTCTAGGGATCATAGTCTCACTAAGAAGGTTAACAACTTAGGCTAGAGAACCAAACACTTTGCATCAAACCTGCATCTACATGAATGGTGCAAGACCTTGTTCACCGGTTAACCAACATATGATACACTTAAATTTAGATAAACAAAACAGAACTTGAACTCTCAAATTTATTATGCAGTTTGAATTTGTATATCAACTTCAAGCATCTGATGAACAAAGTACAAACTTGTTTCCAGAACAATAAAACTCAAAAACCCTTCAGCAATTCGGTTTAATGAATTCAAGACAAACAACCAAATTACAAATAGTGTAGTTTCAGCAAGAGAAGAGATTCTATCATTGCACACAGAATTGCAGCAGCTAACAAGAAAACTTCCAAGCTCTTCAGTACCTGTGTTCCAACTTCTCCTTCTCCTGGTAAGTCTGCACATACCTGCAATCCCACCAAAACAAAACCCAATGATCTACTGATTCAGCTGATCTAAAAACCCCCAAATTCATAGCTACCATATGCTTAAATAACCATTTCGGACTTAAAAGGCAACATTTTTACCACAAATTTCAACAATCAATCACAAATACTTATGCCCCACTCCAATTTTTCAATCTGTCAAGAAAGGTAAGAGTTGGATCGAAGAATTACGTGTAGGTGGCGACGAGAGGAGTGAGAAGGAGAGTTGCACTGAGCCAGTTCTCGGAGACCTAGTGGTTGATCTTGCCGGTGAAGTCCTTCCACAGCCCAGGCATCACCTTCTGCTACGGCGACAGATCGTAGGTCACTACTCTCATCTTCACCGGATACTTCCCCATTTTCTAGTGAGAGCGATTGAGACTTACCGGGAAGCAAGAGCGACGGATCGAGGAAGAGAAGTTGGTGGTCGTCGACGAGGATCGTGGCGGCGGTGAGTCGATGTCGAAGTGAAGAAAGGTGAAGAAGATAGCAAGGCGGTCGTGAAGCTGGTGGTCGTCGACACAGAGAGAAACGAGATGAAGAAGATAGCGATCCTCTAGCGCTCCGTACTCGTAGCGAGTGATATTAAAGAAGTTAAATTTAGAGCAATTACACTTTAGTATCCTCACGTTTACACTAAATTTCAGAATTATACTTAACGTTTTAAATTTTACATTTTAGTACCTTAAACTCTTTAAAACGTTTCACCTTTGTACCAACGACATATTTTTCAGCTGAATTTTTGTTGGTTGATGACGTGACGTGTGTGGAGCCCTCAAAAACAAATTCCACGGTGACTTTGGTTAAATTACATAATTAATCATTGGTTATCTCATGCCTAACATCTCCTGCTGAAATACTGAGTGAAAGATAACTAAGAGCTAATTAAGTAATTATGCCTACAGTCACCGTAGAATTTATTTTTGTAGGATCCCCACACGCGTCACGTCATCAACTAACAGAAATTCAGCCTAAAAATGTGTCGTTGGGACAAAAGTGAAATATTTTAAAGAGTTTAAGATACTAAAATGCAAAATTTAAAATGTTAGATATAATTCTAAAATTTAGTGTAAACGTGAGGGTACTAAAATGTAATTTGCTCTTAAATTTAATTCAACATGCACATTTTGATAATTTTTAGTAAATTTTAAATTAAATTTATTTAAAAGTTAAATTTAATTAATTTGCTGCCGACTAGAATGACACCCTAACCAACCCATTAATCCTCGATTCAATACACCAAACTCACGTAATGAAATAAAGTGTCATTTGCACTTTGGAAGTAAACTGAAAAACATTATAGATTAATTTTCACAATAAAGCATATAATAATGATGATAACAATGCAGTTTCTTCACCATAAATTATGATAATGATGCATTAACAAAAAAAAAACAGTCTCAAATCTCATTAAAAAGAAAAAAAAAATGATTATAATTAGAAAAAGAAAGGGAAAAATATATACACAGTTGCACACACCCAGATATCTAAGATCCAATCTAAACATTGGGCTGGGGTGGGCCCAACTCAAGTGAGCATCAATTCCATTTTTTATGCGTGAGACTGATAGAATTCTCCATTCGCACCATTTTTCCGAAGAAAGCAAGAAGTTGGTTCCCTCATCTCTCCACAGCTGTTCGCTCCAATTCGAACAGAACAGAATATAAAAAGGGGACCTTGAGCTTCGCTCTGACGCATACAGGACCTTTCAAAGTTTCGCTCCAGATCTGTTACGGTGCGTCTTCAATTTCATCTCGTCTTTGATCGGTCTGTTGGATTTTGAATTCTATAAGTTTGATTTGTAGTTATTCAATTCATGGATCTGGTTATGTGTTGTTGTTAAATTTCCTTTTTGCTTATTGGATCCGATTGAGTCAGTACGTGTGTGCTTATGCTATGTTAATTAGTGGATCTGATGCGGTTTGTGAGTAGATATTAGGCGATAAACAACTTCATGCTCTGATTTAGGAACGAACCCAAATGTTTATTTTGGTATTTTGTATCTTAAAGTTTGATTATTTATTGTTGCTGATACTAGATTTTTTGATTTCGTTTTTAAATTTTATGTAGATTGATTGCTGAATGCATCTGTAAGAGTAGCTTAGATCTACCGCTCACTCCTACTTCTGGTGAGCGTTATTTTTCTCGATTCTGATGGCGGTTTCGAATCCGATAATGCCCTTGATCAAATGGGCTTTGTTTGTTTTGGCTCTAGTTGCCTACACCTGTGATGGGTTTTATCTCCCTGGAAGCTACATGCATACGTATTCCAAAGAGCAAAAAATAATTACCAAAGTTAACTCCTTGACTTCCATAGAGACTGAGCTGCCCTTCAGCTACTACAGTCTCCCTTATTGCAAGCCCCCAGACGGTATCAAGAAAAGTGCTGAGAATCTGGGGGAACTCCTTATGGGAGATGAGATCGAGAACTCTGCCTACCGATTTAGAATGAATGTCAATGAGACTCTTTACCTGTGTACCACACCCCCTTTAACTGAGCACGATGTAAAGCTGCTGAAACAGAGAACCCGCGATCTGTATCAGGTCAATATGATCCTTGATAATCTGCCCGCGATGAGATATGCCTACCAGAATGGAGTTAAGATTCAGTGGACAGGGTTTCCTGTTGGGTACACACCGCCGAACAGTAAAGAAGATTACATCATCAATCACCTCAAGTTCAGAGTTTTGATCCATGAGTATGAAGGGAGTGGTGTGGAGATTATTGGGACTGGGGAAGAAGGTATGGGTATCATTTCGGAAGCTGAAAAGAAGAAGGCATCTGGGTTTGAGATTGTTGGCTTTGAGGTTTACCCTTGTAGCGTTAAATATGATCCTGACGCCATGAAGAAAAAGGTCATGTATGAAAGTATCCCGGCTGTAAATTGCCCCGCAGAGCTCGAAAAGTCCCAAATAATAAGGGAACAAGCGAGAGTATCTTTCACCTATGAGGTTGAGTTTGTGAAAAGTGATATAAGATGGCCATCAAGGTGGGATGCTTATCTGAAGATGGAGGGTGCTCGTGTGCACTGGTTCTCTATCCTGAATTCATTGATGGTGATCTTTTTCCTCGCAGGTATAGTCTTTGTCATATTCTTAAGGACTGTGAGGAGGGATTTAACCAGATATGAAGAACTAGACAAAGAATCTCAAGCTCAGATGAATGAGGAGCTCTCTGGGTGGAAGCTTGTTGTGGGAGATGTGTTCAGAGAACCAGATTCTCCAAAACTTCTTTGTGTGATGGTTGGAGATGGGGTTCAGATTACAGGGATGGCAGTTGTCACTATCATTTTTGCAGCATTTGGTTTCATGTCACCAGCTTCACGAGGAATGCTACTGACAGGAATGATCATTCTGTATCTTTTCCTTGGGATTATTGCCGGTTATGTTGCTGTTCGAATGTGGAGAACCATAAAGGGAACTTCTGAAGGGTGGAGATCAGTTTCCTGGTTTACAGCATGCTTCTTTCCTGGAATCGTCTTTATTATTCTTACTGTACTCAATTTCATTCTATGGGGCAGCAAGAGTACCGGTGCTATTCCCATTTCCTTGTATTTCATACTCTTCTCCCTCTGGTTCTGCATTTCAGTGCCTCTCACTCTTCTCGGTGGATTCTTAGGCACACGGGCTGAGCCAATTTCATTTCCTGTAAGAACCAACCAGATTCCAAGGGAAATTCCTGCCCGCAAATATCCATCATGGCTTCTTGTTCTTGGTGCTGGGACACTCCCATTTGGAACCCTTTTCATTGAACTTTTCTTCATCCTTTCGAGCATCTGGCTTGGAAGGTTCTATTATGTCTTTGGTTTCCTGCTTATAGTGTTTCTCTTGTTGGTTATCGTTTGTGCCGAAGTTTCAGTGGTTCTCACATACATGCATCTTTGTGTGGAGGATTGGAGGTGGTGGTGGAAGGCTTTCTTCGCCTCAGGTTCGGTTTCCCTTTATGTCTTTCTGTACTCCATCAATTACCTGGTATTTGACCTGCAGAGTTTGAGTGGGCCTGTTTCGGCGATCCTTTACCTGGGTTATTCATTGATCATGGCAACTGCAATCATGTTGTCAACTGGCACCATTGGCTTTCTCATGTCTTTCTACTTTGTTCATTACCTCTTCTCATCTGTGAAGATCGATTAGAAGCGTTGGCCACCATTCATCATCAAACAGTTGGGAAATGAGTCTGCTTTGTGGGAAGAAATATTTTTGGTTAATTGATTTAGCCTTGGTTGCATCTGAAAGCTGAGTGGCTCTCTGATGATACTGCAAGAATCTCCAGTTACCCTCTCTATCCCATTTTGTTTTTTACCACTAGTGTGGCGCTTTTACTTTTACTTAGTTTAATCAAATTGTGCTAGAAAGTTGTAATTTTCTGGACCTTCAGTCCTTGTATTCTCTTTTATTTTACATTTGAAAGAAAGGTAAATTGGACCATTCTTTTGATTCTCAACAGATTGATCTTATGATGGTAAAATTTTGAATTTGATATACTTCTTTGTTGTTATTGCCCTTATGGGATTGAATTGGGAATAAATAACCACAATCATTAGTAACGTCAAGGGTACGACGGTGAAAAGATAAAACCCTTGATGTATTAGATCTGTTAATCATTGAATAGGTATAATGACTACAAATCCAAAAAACCTTTGTCCGTTATCAATATTCAATATAGTTTCACAAGATCTAATTTTGTTCAAGTAACAGAGGGTGATGCTACGATTGGCGGTGAACTTGTTTTGGGAAAGAAAATGAAAATGTATTAGATTATCTATTCAATGAATAGATATGATGGCAAAAAATCAAAAGAAAGCTTTGTTCGTTTTCAAATATTCAATGTGATTCGACATTATTTAGTTTCATTCAATTAACGAACAATTGGCGGCAAACTCACTTTAGATAAAAAAAAACGTACTAATTCGATGTTCAATGAATATATATGAAGACTAAGATTCCAAAGAAACCTTTGCCGTTGTCAAATATTCGATATGATCCTACGAGATTTAATTTCGTTGAAGTAACAGACAGTTGGCAACAAACTTGTTTTGAGAAAAAAAGCACTAGATCGTTTATTCAATGAATATATATGATGATGACAGATCCGAAGAAACTTTTGTCTGTTGTCAAATATTCAATATGATTCCGCAATATCTAGTTTCGTTTAAGTAACGGACGGTTGGTAACGAATTCACTTTTAGAAAAAGCGTACTAGATCAATTATTGAATGAATAGATATATGATGACTAAAAAATCCGAAGAAATCTTTGTCCGTTGTCAAATCTTTAATATAATTCTACAAGATCTCATTTCATCGTTCAAGTAATGGTTTTTTGAAAGGATCCTCCAATCAATCCAAAGATCGTTTCGATTCTATTAGTAGTGAGGTTTCAGAATATCCCATGCATGTTGATCTATCAAAGAGAGATTCACTAAGTAAGAACAAACAGAGATAAGCTGTAAAAAAATTTCTTTTACCAAAAGCAAAATCTTAAATCATGAAACTCCACAGAAGAAAACAACATAACAAAGTGCTTTTGTTCTTTCATCAAGACTGCCCTATCATCTTGATATGGGTTGATGGAAATCAAGATCCATCACTGGAGGCTCCGATTTCGGCAACATCCATAACCAAATAAGCTTCTGCAGGGTCATCATTATCCAAACTCTCCTCACCATTGACATCTTCCACACATGAATTTTCATTCTCTGAATTTCCATGTGAGATCATATGGTCTTCAGTTTGAAAATAAGCTTCCCTCTCAATTTCAGAGCTACCAAATTTGATTGCCTTAGTGATGTGATATGCAGGGTACATGTCCTCCTGAGGCGTCACCGACACCATTGTTCCTAAACCATCACCGTCATTTCGCAACCCTCCGGCAGAGTCAGCTGCAGCTCCTCCAAGAAACTGATCGGCAAGCTTCTTACATGCATTTTCCAGTGCGTAATTCATGTACCTCCGCTCCGCGTCCTGACGCAATGTCAAGCTCTTCTCAGCCTAAAAAAATCAGGATGTGTTAAGGACAGACTCGATCAAGAAGTTCATGTAATTAGCTTGAGTTTCCAAATCAATTTTAAAACTCGAAAACTTGCCTCAATTCGAAAACTGAGTTTTTCTTCATCCTCCTCCTGGTTTAGAGCTTCCTCTACTTGTTCACAACAATGCCTACATGTAAAGCCACACCCCAAAACAAATGAAGAGTTAAAAATCACAGCCTTTTGAGAATAATGCACTTGAAAATGTAACTATGAACAAAAACATTTTCAGAGAAGATAAAATGAGGAGATCTAAGCATACCTTTTCACCCGGGATTGCGGCGGGGATGAAGAAGTAGTACTGATGCTTTGGCCTCCCAAGTCCTCTGAAACTGAGGTCTATTTGATTCAGTACCATTCAACTTACTCTGATCAATACATCATGTCTTTAAGTGTGTGTTTGGATGAAGAATTTTAAGATTATCAAGAATTTACCAAATGACAGAATTTAAATTAACGAAAATTAATTTTTCAGAATTTGTGAAGTTTCATATTTGGATACCATAAAAATAAAATAAAATTTAAACATGTAATTTAATGTTCATATATAAATGGTAGTTATAAATATGAAATTTTAAAAATGATATTTTTTTATATGAAATTTAAATTTGGGATTTATGACATCCAAATTCCAAGTTTTTTTCATTTTCTTAGAATTTTAAATTCCTATATTTATACATCCAAATAAGAGAATTGGTGCATAAGAAACTTGAAATTCTAACTTTGTTGTATATATAAGCAGTTTCTTGTAGTTCTAACAAATTACTCTTTTACTGGTACATTTTTACTGAATCATTAGGGTTCAGTAAGAAGAACTTACAGGCTTCATGTCCTTCCTTCCACTCCTTCACCCCATACTTTCCAAGTCGGTATTTCTGCAAATATGATTGCGCTTGTAACATTGAACAATTTTCCTTAAAAATGTATGCTATTATTACCTGGAGGTGACTTTTCAAGTGGTAAATAGTTATTCCCTTGACTCCCATTGTCTGCAAAAGTTTCTTAGGAGTTGCCTCTGCAAATACAAAATGTGTGACATGATGATCAGATGTCGGAAAACAAAGAAACATAAACAAAACCAAAAAGAGAAGAATGTTCACTGACTATGAGGGCCACCGAGCTGATTTACTGCATCGACAAAGCAGGCATGAAGCTGAGAAGTCCATCGAAGGCGGGTTTTGGGCTTCGAACTCTGAATATTAATAGGTGTTTGATGAAGCTCCTCTCCCACTTCCCCGCCGTCCTCCTCCTCCTCCACTGCCTCCGCCTCCTCAGCCTCAACAACAACACTCTCATCACTTTCAGTGACAGTGGGAGTCACCATCCTTCCCTTTTCTTCTAACCCACCAGGAAAATTGAGGCTTTGATCTGAATTTATGTAAATTTTTAATTTTTAATTTTGGTGAGTATGTGCCATTCTCACCTGAGTTTTCTGAGTCTGGAGATGTTTATTTGGTAAGCCAGGTGAGAAGATGATTTGCATGAGCCAATGCCAGCCAAGAGGGCTTTAATTTCTGCAGCTGCATGAAGGACACCGTGGCCTCAACTCAGTTTCAGGTTCCTTTAATTGTCTTTATCTTCTTCATTGCTCCTAAATCCCAAGAATTTAATGCCAAAAATGCACTTGAACTAAATGAATCTCTGTCCTTTAGTTCAAGCCATGCCTTGCTTGCTCTCTTTCCGTTTCATTTAGTGTTGGCTGGAACCCACATTAGCAAAGGTGCTATCGTGACCAATAGAGAATTAGACGAGTAAAACTATACACCACGCTCTTAGCACGTGATTAGACAGCTGACATGTCTTGACATATCTTTAATATGCCAATGACACCCTCCACCCCCAAGCCCTCTAATTATCGGCTTTACCCGATAGAATTGATACACGGGCTCCAAATTTCCCCAAGGAAACTTCAGAAGGAACCAGCTACTAGAAGTTTAGTATTTCGTCCCACAGTCTTGACTACTATAACAGCCTACCTTCCTCTAGATCAAATGGCATGAACCGTGTTTGAGGTCATATATATAGGTCAAAAAATATTTATTTCAACATATATAAGCAAATTCAAACTAATTAAATAAGTAAATTTAACCAAAACACAAGCAATATGGTAGGTTGCAAGATGTCATATTCTTGCTGGATTCAAGTTCAGATCAAGAGCTGATCCTACCAAAAAAATATATACATTTTGTTTAACTGAAATTTTCGGAGTCATCCATCGTGATCTAACGATTCAATAACTACAATAAGCTTGTTCCTATTGAGATTCAGACCTACCAAGTTGATCTTCAAGACTGAGCTGCATACCAGTATCCTCCTCAGTTACATGGTATGCCGGGCATAGATCCATCTGAGGTGTTCTTGGCAGCATGGTTCCGAAACCAGCAACTTCTTTTTCAAATGCACCTGCAATGTCTGCTCCGACGTGTCCCATAATTTGATCAGCAAGCCTTTTACATGCATTTTGCAGAGCAATGTCCATATATCTTCGTTCTGCATCTTGACGGAATTTCAATCTCTTCTCAATCTGCGTGGAAATTTAAAAATTCTGACTTTTGTTCAAATTCTAAGCATATTTTCCCATTCAAACGGAGGGTTAGTTCCCAAAGTTGAATACTTGCCTCATTTTGAAGAGTAAATTGTTCTTCATCTTTCTTCTGTTCTTGAAGTTCCTTTGTTAGCTCACGAGTATGCCTATATAGGGAACCACACCAGAAAACATGAAAAATCACAGCCTTTAGCGGGTAATGCAATTAAAATTCTGAATTTTTATTTTAAGGAAGAACAGAGGAAATGAAATTCGTACTTTTTCTGGGATGGCGGGGAGCACAAGGAAGTGGTACTAGCACTGCTAGTGCTTCTGCCTTCCAAGTTCTGTGAAACTGAGGTCTCTTTCACTTAGTCACATTCAAAGTATGAAACTTCAAAAATAACAACTCACAATTTCATAATCTTAATTAATCAAAGATGGAACTTACAGGTTTCTTGACCCTCCTTTCCAAGTTTGTATTGCTGCAATTTGATTCATTACACATCAAATTCAATAATCTCTTATTGTGTTAATACACTGAAAAGAAATATTCAATCTTTACTTATAACATAATTAATTAACAACTACAAATAACCAAGAATTTATTTTGTAACCCGAATTAATTAGTGAAAGGATCATAAAACAGACCTGGAGGTGGCTCTTCAAGTGGTGAAGTGTTAGTCCTTGGAATTCCACACCCATTGCCTTCTGGATTTTCTTCGGACTTGCGTCTGCAAATCATGCAATTTGTTACATGATCATCAGATGACTCAAAACAAACATATATATATATATATATAAGCATTATATCCACAGATTTTCTAATTCTACGGTGCAGAATATTGATATGTCGTCGATATATATTCATATGAAAATAAATACTGGAGATGTTGATGAGGGGATTGGGTTACTGACTATGGAGGCCACCAAGCTGATTGATAGCATCAACAAAAGAGGCATGAAGGCGAGGATTGACTCCGAAATTCAGAAGTTGAAGATCAGGAGGAGATTCCTGCTCTTCACTATCAACAACAACACTTTCATCATCACTTTGGGTGATGGTGGGAGTCGAAGATCCTCGAAGTTCTTGTTCATCATCATCATCATCACTTGAATAACCACCATAACCAACCATCCTGCCCTTCTGTTCTTGAGCCCAAAGATGCCCTGTAGCACAGAAGTGGAGGTTTTATGTGCTCTAACTTTAGTTGTTTGGATGGTGAGACGCCAATGCCAGCAGCTGATGAGAAGAGGAGAAAATAGAGGAGACAAGAGAAACTTGGTAGGCCAAGAATTGAATGAGTTTACCTTCCTCATGACATTTACTGACAAAAATTGAATGAAAAACAAACTGCACTTGAGTGAGCAGCTGCTATTAATAAATAAAGGAATCTCTTTCTCTATCCTTCTTGCTTCCTTAGCCTTTACTCAGGCATGGCAAAATCTTTTCGGCTTTTCAGCTTTTCCCCTATATATATGTGCGCTTGTTCCTTCATTTCTAGACTTCTAGTGCAATGTTAGTTGGGACACTCTCTTTTTTATTTATGATACATGCTTCATTTTTCTTTATTTTTATATTATTTATTTATGATATAGGGTGCCATAATTGTACGTATCTTCGTTTCGAACGAAATAATTAAATCAAAATGAACAGTTCAAATTATGACAGTATATGGTGAAAAATTATTACCACAATGGAATGTATGATGAAGTGCACCCTAACTTAGTATTGTCCCCTCCATAAATGTGCACACCCAAAGTATGACTTAAAAGCGGGGTTGGTGGGTGATCAAGAAATTTAGGAATTTAGTGATGTGTGAGAGGTGCCGGATCAACTTGGATATACGGATGCCCTATTCTAAAATTTGTCTTTCTAGAAAAATGCAAATAACATTATATTACAGTATTTATTGATATTTCTTTCTCATTTTCTCTTATTTTTCAAAAATTAAATATTGGCTGTTTAGTTTAATTGAAGAAAAATGTAACGTTTTTCTTATTTCTTCTCAATACTAATCATATCTACTTTAAATTAATCAATGTTAGGAGAACAGACAAAAATTTAAGCTTGTCATCAAAGCACACCAATTTTAGCTAACATAATTACGACCGCTTATGCTATTTTTTGTTTGGTCAGACTTAAGCTATTTTTCTTTTTAAGGGACAATAGTTATTAGTGTTTATGAATTTTACATTAATTTTAACTATCGACTTCCCTGAATTATTTTTAAAAGTATAAGGACAATACTTCTGTTTCATTTTTCAATGATCTAGGTTAAAAAAACACACATGATAGGATAACTTTACCATTATTCTTAATAAAAATTATTAAAAATTTTAACAAAATGATTATTCTTATATATTTAGGCATAATTCATAAATTTCTATTACTAATAATAAAGTTAAGGGAGATTGGATAAAGTTTTTCCTGCTTTTAAAAGTATTGGATTGTGACGTGAAGAAAAAGGGCCCTTCCACTTTAATTTTGAGTTTTTAAAAGAAAAAAGTAGCCCTTTTACGTTTGAAAAGCAAATAAACAAGTGTAACTAGCCGTTGGGGCCGAAGTCCAAATCACATCTATACACAACCGACCTTAGGCGCTCTTCCAATTTCTCTCTTCCTCTTTCTTCTTCCACCACTCTCTCAGCTCCCTCAAACCTCACAGTTCATTCTTCAACAAAAGCCTCTCTCTTTCTCTAAGTTCATTCTTCAACTCTCTCTCTCTCTGTGAAAACCCACAAAAATGTTCACCGAAGGCCTCGACGAAAGCGCAATCAAATGGATCAAACAGGTACCCAAAATCCCCGAAGCTCTTCACTTTTTCGTAATCCATCCAATTTGAGCTGGAAATATAAAAAACGCGTCTTCAATTTTATGTATTTCCATTGGATTTCTGCAGGGATCAGAGGCTGAGCTTCTTGAACAACAACATCAACTTCATCCACCAGCTGTTCGATCGCCGCTCTCAGAGAGATCCACTTCGGACGCATACCCAAAATCGCCTCTGCTCTTCAGCTCCAACGGTGGCGGCCATGTTCTGCCTCCACTCAAGTTCCACTCCGGCCTCCTCGCACCTCATAGCTTGGTAGCTCCGCGTCTAAGCAGCGACACTGAGGATGAGGATTTTGACGACAACGAGAGCGTAGCTTCAGTTTCTGATGATGATTCAGCTGCCAATTACTTTGATGATGAGCCAAAGCCGATGGAACAGTATTATCAAGAAGAAGAAGAAGAAGAAATGTTTGGTTATAGGAATAAGCCTAGCACAGGGTTGAATAGAGGGTTCTTGAAGGAGGGCCTGAGGATTGAATTGCCTGGAAATTGCAGAAGATTTACGGATGGTGACGTGGGTTTCAAGAAGAAATGCGCCCCAAAGACTTCGACACCATGTGCCCCAAAGACTTCGACACCATGTGCTGGCAATCAGCTGCTCAAAAGGGCTCAACTTCGTAATTTCAATGTAGGGGTTGATGTTGATCTTGATTCAGAGTTGTTTTTGTTTAGTGGGTGTGTATTTTTTTTTTATTTGTGTTGGGATTTTGAATGTTTATTCGTCTTTGTTTTGCAGGGCACTACCCCAAGGGATGATGAATGTGGCATGCTCGGAGATTCAGCTGATTTGGGAACTCCGAGTGCGCCTCCCATTTTTGAAATATCGGGAGAGGACAAGGGCATAGAGGTTGATAATCAAGGGCAAGAAGCTTATCATGGTTTCACAGAGAGCAATGAAGCTGAAAATTGGGCTTTCCCATCAAGGGAATCGATGGGTTTTGATGGGAGTGTAGAAGGTTTAGCAGATATGGATACAAGTTCTTCCAAAGCTTCTGAACTTGGTGAAAGGTATTGCAAAAGGAGCAGAGAGCTCTTTCTTTTAGTATTTGAAAAGAACTGTGATTGAAATTTGATTTCTTTTTCTTTTGCAGAGTTAACAAAAGCATAGCTGGAGAGTCAGAAACAAAAATCTCACCTTTGCAAGCCAACCAATTAGACCATTCATCTTATTATAATACCAGGTTCGTCCATTGTTTTCATTTTTTATGAGGTCAGATATTTTTAACTGCCACTTTTGTTTGTGGAGTTGTATTGTTTCATATGTAAGAACTGAACTGTTTACAAGTTTTCACATTCCCCCATAGTGCTGCGTCTGGTTTCTCGGCTTGCGTAGACTTTCCATTGAGCTAGGAAAGAGTTCCCATTTGAAAAATCAATTATGAGTTTAATGATGTATATATGCTCGAATGAACTAAACACCAGCTTAGATCCTAAAGACATGATAGGTCCTGTATAATTTTGTTGATCCTTTCAAGTAGGCTCTGACTAGTCAGTCTTTTAAGATCATTTCTTGTTTGAGTATTCTTAGAATTGTTTCTGGTATGACAAAAGTGTAATGCCTACTGCCATGCCTCCATAAGAATTGGTATTAGATTATGGGACATAAGTATTCTGCACATATATTACTTTTTCATTCTGTTAATTGAAAACTTCTTTTTTTCATTCCTTTTATGGCATTTCAACTCATCATTGCAGTGGTCAGTATGCCTGGCAAACCTTGATTGCACATGAGGCATGCATACGCTTATGCCTACAAGCATGGGCAAGAGGCTGCACTGAGGCACCTGAATTTCTACGTGACGAGTGTGTGCTTCTTCGAAATGCCTTTGGGTTAGTTACCTTTTTCTAATTCTAGATATTCTTTTGGTAGGTTTCATAGCCATTTCGCAGCTTTTAATCGGAATTTCATATTTACACTCGTATTACAGGCTAAATACATTTTTGTTGAAACCTGGAGGCGTGCAACCACTAGAAGCAAAAACTAATAGGAACGCAGAACAAGTTTTTCCTTCGAAGGCAAAGAAGGTGGTTGGGAAAATAAGAGTTGAAGGTAGGATCTTATAATCTAGTTAAATGTACAAGTAAGATGTCGAAGAATGTGCTCAGAGTTAATTTCATTTCAAGATATACATACACTGGGTTTGAACTTTAAAATGCTGTTCTACCATATTCAATTATTGTCTGTATATAATAACTGTGTCGGGTGGCCAAAAGTATGAAGGTATCTCAACTATTTCTTTATAGTAAAAGACGGCCTCTATGCTAGAATTAGTTAATTTTAGGATATAATCTTCATTTAGCAAACTCATTTGTTAAAAATAGGCCATATAGTGCATTTGTAATGTATATAGTTTTATAATGATGGCAGTGAGGAAACTTCGAGTAATACCAAGAAGGAAACTGAAAAGCACATATTCACAGCGAAGTGCAATGTATATACAAGCAGGGGCAGAGTACGTCCGACATGTTTCAACACTTGTAAAATCTGGCATAAGTTCTTTAAAGTCCTCGTCATTCTCAGTTAGAACAGAAGGTTTGTGCCCTACAAAAACTCTGGTGTTCTGGTTAAATTTTATTTTCAGTGAATTTTTAATGTGAAGCAACCATCTACTATATACACACACATAACTATATATTACAACCTAGAGCTTGATTGTTATTGATTAAGAGAAGTATGAGACTATATGTAGTATGTATGTATATATGTGTAGTATTTCTTAAGGTTTTTTTTCATTCCTTACGTGTCCTGTTTGTGATACTTATTCTGTGTTTCTATGGATGATTGATAGTTATCTTATTGTGGGTGCAGAGCCACTTTCCTGCATATTCCAACTTAGTAGTGCCACTGAAGATACTGCAGTAGAGCCAACTTCAGCAATTTGCTTGCACCCTGGAAGTGGCGATTACCATGTCTTGTAAGTTTCTGTTTTACTGAACTGGAAAGTAATATGTATCTAGTCTTTAGGTTTCTGATGCCATGGTTATCAGTGTTCCTGGGGAATAAGCGGCAGTTGTTATTTGACCTTCTTTTGTAATGGATATGCTGGTAATTTACATTAGTGCTTGAAGTTCTCTGTCATAGTGTACTACCAAAATGTAGGTCAGCCCCTTCTAGGGGCATTGGTTACAGTTTGAGAGTTACATGATAATTGAAAAGTGGAGAAGATCTTACACATTCCTTGTACTTCCAGTTTCCCTGAGAGTCAAGTGGACGCTCTTTCAGTGGAAGTTCAAGACACGAAAAAATCAGTCCAAGGTCGGACTACCATTCCTATTTCATCTTTGATTGACAACGCGGTATGCATCCTTCCCCTATCATCCAATGTCAGATTTCTTAAAGGCAAGAGAATGTCTTTCTATCATCCACGTTTTATTTCATGTGAATTTTTTGATGCAGAGTGATAAAGTTCGGTGGTGGCCTTTATACCATGACGATCAAGAATGTATTGGGAAGATTCAGCTCAACATTGGTAGTACTATAACAAATGATGAACCTAATCACATAAAGGTTTCATTTCTTCCAGTTAACCCATATAAGCAAACCTTGTCACACATTTCTTTACGTAGGAAGATTAGTGTAAATTACCCAGGTTCTCATCTATACTCTTTCACATACTATAGAGCGGACCAGTTGCCGAAACTCTAGCCTATGACTTATTGCTGGAAGCCGCTATGCGCGCACAAAACTTTCATTCCCGGAACTTATGGTTACGTGGGCCATGGAAGTGGTTGTTGATCGAATTTGCAGACTACTATGAAGTTTCCAAGTCATACACAAAGTTGAGGTACTTAGAAAACGTACATTTTGCCAAATTTAATAACTATTGATCTTTTCTCCTAAGAAGAAGAAAAAAAAGAAGAAGTATATAAGGCTTTATCTTTTTTATGGCATGGCATCATATTCACTTCCTGTTGGTTTTTTTGTAGATATCTTTCACATGTCATGAATGTGGCTACTCCGACAAAAGATTGCTTGGAGCTTGTGAATGATTTACTTGTACCTATAATAAAGGCCAGGAGTGAAAAGTGTTTGACAAGGCAAGAGGTACGGCCATGCAAAAGAGCAAGATTGCATGATACTACAATAATTCTCTCTAGGACCAAGTCTTTGTTTTCTCATTAAATTTAATACACTTGACACATTCTAACATTCACCTATGTTGCTTTAGTGTGCTTTTCTTTACAATTACCTTTGTGGCCAATGCTAGAAGTAGCAATCAATTGCTTCCCTGCTGTGTGATTTTCATGTGAAAATAAATCATAACTTCCTTTTTTTTTAATTGAATTTGATCTTTCTTTCTTGCAGAAAAGCATATTGTTAGACTGTGAAACCCAAATTGAAAGTCTTTTGGCAAATGTTTTTGAAAACTACAAATCATTAGATGAAGGCTCTCCTACTGGGTTTGCAGAATTGTTTGGTCCAACTCCAGAGTCTGCACCACCAGCTCTAGCTCCTGCTGTACAAGTTTATAGTCTCCTTCATGACATCCTCACTTTAGATTCCCAAACAATGCTGCGCAACTATTTACAGGTGCATATAAAATGTCAGTAGTTATCTTCTTTTTCAAGAGGTGTACAGCTAGAATCTAGACGTAAATTTCCCTGTAACGACTCAATATATAACTTGGAGACAGGTTTATTGTGCATCTTAAGAACATGCACTTTTAGCTTCTTTGGCTTGCTTCTTTTGTACTTATTTTAATTGAGTATTTACTCAGGAAATAGAAGTTTAAACTAATTGCATTTCTCAACAGACGGCTGCAAAAAAGAGGTACCGGAAACATACACTAGAGACCGATGAGTTTGTGTCAAGTAACTCTGAAGGTTTCCTTATGGACTCTATATCTATCTCAACGGCATATTTGAAAATGAAGAACTTGTGCATAAATATACAAAGGGAAATTCAGGCAGACATCAAGATCCACAATCAGCATGTACTCCCCAGGTACATTTCGCACCTAATGCGGGTGACTTATTGTTCTACATTATAGTTGAATTTCAATATTATAAAGCTTTTTGGTGTGAACTTTCTACTTTCGGCTGTTTCATAATACTGACATATTTTACCTATTTCCAGTTCAATTGACCTCTCGAATATAGCTGCTGCCATTTACAGCACTGAGTTATGCAACAGAATTCGAGCTTTCCTTGCTGCCATGCCTCCGTCTGGTCCACAGCCACATGTAAATGAGCTTTTGATTGCAATTGCTGAATTTGAAAGGAACCTTGAGTCATGGAATATTAGGTAACTAAAAGAAATTTGAACTAAAAATGCTAGCAAATTTCTGTTTGGTAGAATTCTGATTTCATTTTTTTGTATAATCACTTCAGTCCAGTGCAAGGTGGTGTAGACTCGAAGAATCTGTTTCATAGTTATATAATGGTCTGGGTAGAGGAGATGCAACTTAACTTACTCGATCTTTGCAAGGCAGAAAAGGTGAGAACTTTCGTATATGGTGCTTTGCTCTATCCCTCAATTGAGGAACCAAATTTAACCAACTAGGTTTGAATAATGCAGGTGCCATGGTCTGGGGTGTCAACAAATCATTCCACCTCACCGTTTGCTGAGGAAATGTATGAGAACATTAGAGAGACCCTCATTCAATATGAAGTCGTACTCAATCGATGGCCTCAATACTCTTTGATTTTGGAACAGGTGAGTTCTCATCTCATCATCCCCTATAGTTTTTATCAAAGAGCTATAAGCACTGATTTTCTCGATTTTACCACACTCATCATCTTATTGGTTCTATGTAGGCTGTTGCCAATGTCGAAAGAGCAATCATAAAAGCATTGGAGAAGCAATATAATGACATCCTGACTCCATTGAAAGATGGTATCCAAAAGAGGCTCAATATGCAGGTCCAGAAGCTGACAAGAAGACAATCAATGGCAATCTATGCTGTTCCTAATCAAGTAAGTGCTCCATTTGCAACTAGACCCAGAAACAAGCAAGAAGTGATATCACATCTAGTTTAATAAGCTCATATATTATTCCTATGTAATCTCTTTTCCAGCTCGGAATTTTCTTAAACACATTGAAGAGAATTCTAGATTTCCTTCATTGTAAAGTGGAAGACATCTTAAAGTCTTGGGCATCATATCTGCCTGTCATGGGAGATAACAAGAAGTCATTGTTCGGGGAGCAGATGAATGGAATCACGGTTCTTTTGAGAACAAAATACAAAAATTACTTGCAGGCAACAGTTGGGAAACTAATAAGCAATGTAAGGCTTTTCACAGTATCAATATCCCTGCCTTCTTGCTCAAGTATTTGAACTTTAGGCCAACAGATTTCTCATTGTTTCAGGTGCAAGCTAACCGCAACACAAGGCTTAAAAGGATTCTAGAGGAAACAAAGGAAGAAGATGGAGAGGCTGAGGTCCGTGAAAGAATGCATGCACTGAGTTCACAGCTTGTAGACTCCATCTCCAACTTGCATGGGGTTTTTACAAGCAAGATATTCATTGCAATTTGTCGCGGATTCTGGGATAGAATGGGAGAGGTAATGAAAAAGAACTTTATCATTTCACGATAACATTACTTTTAAATTTTTTCAATGCTGATGGCTATCGATTTGTTTTGCACTAGATCGTTTTGAAATTCCTTGAAGGCAGGAAGGAAAACCGAGTCTGGTATAATGGATCTTATTATGCTCTTGGGGTAAGTAACTTAAGGCCAGAGGAGATTGCATCCCATTATTTTCCAATTTTGGTTTTTGAGGTTGTCTCTGGTGAATGCTGCCATATTGTAGTACTGCATTATTGTAATTCACTATTTTCTTTCTGCAGATATTGGACGATAACTTTGCTTCACAAATGCAACGATTACAAGGCAATGCTCTGCAAGAGAAAGATCTTGAGCCTCCTCGTTCAGTAATCGAAGCCCGATCAATTCTTTGCAGGGACACAGAAAATGCTACAGATGCTTCTACCTACTTCTATGTTTAGCAGCATGTTTCTCCAGTGTTCTGGGTTCATGAGCCAGTATTGTCTATATTTGCTGCATAGATGTATAGTGCACAAGTTATATAATATTCATTCATTCTTTATTCATTGTGTAATATAACTTTCTTTTATTTCTCCATATCAAATCAATAAAGCAATATAATTTCTAGAGTTTCTCTTCAGCTTCTGCCTCGTTCTTCATATTGGTTTATCGTGAGATTATGACTACGCATTTCAGCTCGAAAACTGGATTTTTTTTTATTTGATCGGAGGATAATTTTCATTAATCTATAATCTATGATAAAGAGTTTACAACTCAAAATGGGAATCCAATTACAAATCAGCATAAATAGAAAAAAGTTCAACCAAATAAAATTAAAAGCCTACATACACCAATAACTGGCCCAAGACAACAAAAACCCAAGAAAATAAAACCCTAGCATCAACATTAACCCTAAAGCGGCCACCACCACCATCGATCTTCTACCGCCTGGTTTTGGTTCAATTTTGAATTTTCCATGGCCTTTGCAAAATGTTGAGTTTTAACCATCAAATAAGCTGGTCCAAACTTGAAGGAATATGAGTAGCATTGCCGTTGAACAACACAAATCAATTAGACATTCAATAACCCTAATAAGACAAACGGAAATCAATAACGCATTTACATTATGAGTGCGCTAGGAGAAAGCAAATTCATGTGCCACTGCACTCCACTACACTCATTGAATATCGAATTTCATTGTATAAGCTCAAGTAGTTATCCCATGGAAGATCATCAAAATTTTATTTGCCGCTTACTCTCACCCTAAAACCCTAAATAGATGAGAACAACACGCTTGTTTCTGGCGCTTGTCAACTTCCATTCTCTTGTTGGATTTGCTGAAGCAGAGATGCTGCCAGCCGTAAAGTTGCTTGCAAGCGTTTCTGTGTATCTGCTTCCATTGCTTCATTTGTACTAGTACTTTGGAGCTGTTGATGTCCCTGAACCCCGGGTTGATGATCTCTTTGGACTGTGTGAGGCATTGCAGCAGACACGGTCGATACCTGCTGCGGCTGCAACTCTTGAACTTGACCAAACCGGGATGTTGATGGCTCTGAATTCACCTGAGTATTCTGCAGACCAAATGTCTGGGATGCCCTCCTGGACTCATTCATTGAGTTTCCCCGTCTGAAATCTTCCCCGGTAGTTGGATTTGGAGTGCTCCCAGGCTGCCTCTGCTGCCCAAGAAGAGATGATGCCAACTGTGCAAGTTGCTCTGGTTGCAGGCCTGCAATAGCCATTGGCAAAGAAACTGAAGGTTGCTGGGTTTCTTGGAATGACGAATTGCTGTTTCGAAAATGAGAAATTCCACCTGCAGTGCTTGGCTCTTGAACTGGCCTTTGCATGTTCCTATGCTCATGAAGAATAGGATCAAAGGCACTACTGGAAATATGGGTTGGTCTATTTCTAGCATCCGAAACTGAGTTCTGCAGGTGGTGAGAAGACCAGTTTGGTCCCAATGCAGGGCTTTCTCTATCATGTGGATACTCATGCCTATTGTCACTGTAAGAATCATATCCATGAGCTGAACCTGAAAATGATGCTGGTGCAGCTGATGTATTTAAATTCCCCAAGAAAGAGAGATTACTAACTCCCGGTCTACCTGAATCAGGTAAAGCTGAGAATGGAGGAATAGATTCTGAAGGTGTTGATAGCTTTGCATATGGGTCCCCAGGAAATGTCGATAACCTCATATCTTTTCTTTCTTGTTGTTGCTGAAGCGGTCCGGAATTGGAACTAGGATGCTCTAACCTCAAAACAACGCCAGATATGCTGAGTTTCCCCGGTACCTTCAAAACTTTCTCTGAGAAGTCTGATGGGGGTACAAGAAACAAGGTAGTCTTGTCATCTAACTTAGCAACGGCTGCTCGCTGCTTCTCCCCAAGATAATGCATAAATTCATTGTAGTATCCAATATCAGTATCGCTTTCAGGGACAAAGAACACAACCCAAGCACTTGCTGCTTGATAGTAATGCTTTGAAAGCATGTCTAGACCAGTCCTTGCAGTACAATCTAAAAACTCAGGTCTGCAGCATAGCAACGGTGATAATAATGATTTTAGATCCATAAAATATTATTTTATAAAAAAGAGCAGCTGAAATAGTCCATCTGGATTGCACAAGGTAGTTTTGAATCAGACATGAAGTGAATTGACAAAGGGAATTCAACTAAAGCACAATAAAATCACGAAAAGGATTCAATTCTACAGTCTGTTTTGATCTATTGATGTTGCCGCAGATAAGAGGGTTCTGAAATTCAATAAAATAGGGTCACCCTTACAAGCCTTTTCTGATAGGGGGGAAATACCCTTGCAGTTGATGGTTGAATTAGTTGATACATATTATATGAACCAAAATACCATGAAGCCACAGTTCTGTGAGCTCTCAAACGCAAGGGAAAAAAAATTCGAATTCTTCCATTTTTGGCACACACTGCAACTCAGTAAATTTCTAAGGATTAAAAGTTTGATGAAAAAAAATGCATATTGTGCGTTTAATGAAAATGGAAAATACTAATAGACCAGGCAACAAGTAATAAACATACATCAGCATTGTTAAAGATGAGTTCATTTGAGGAAGAAAAATTTACTACTTACAAAACGATGTCAAGGACTTTGCCCACAGGAAAGCAGCGAGCACGACAAATAGGAGTTCCTCCCTTTGCTATAGTCCCTTCCCATTTCCACACATTGAAAGAAGGCTTATCTGATTCAGGAGTGAATCTTCTCCTATCAGCAGGATTTGCCAGCTGAGAACCTGAGCTTACCTGAAAATTATCATAAGATTCTTTCCAGCGGTCATCCCTTTCTCCTACAGGTAGAGCTAAATTCATTGGTCGATCAGAGATCTTTTTGTAACCATAAGGGCCGGGCTCAAAGTTTCTATTGGAACTGTCCACTCGGGGCAAATCAGGATATGATCTAGGAAAACCATGTCTTTCTTGTTCGTGTTCATATAGGGGATTCTCTTGAAGCTCTTTGTCAGGAATAAAAGACTCTGTCTTCAATTTCTTGGCCCCATGAAGGAAATGATTATCTTCAGGCAAGTCCCATGATTCTTCATAGGGTAGTGTCTGAGGAAATCTCTGAGAATAATCTTGTGATTGAGCATATTTCTCTCTTTTAGGACTCCTCCAACGATCATACATATCTTCTGATAGTCCCAGTTCAGCACCCATGTCCCCATACCTCCTTTGTTCATATGTATTGCTTTCACCTGTCCATAAATTGCGTTTCCTGCTTAAACTATAGGGATCAGAATCACCAACATCCACATCTGGGAAATACTGAGGAGATCTGATGCTGGGATTCTCTGAGCTCCCAAAGTTCCTTTCCTCTCGATAATGCTCAGAAGATCCTGAACGACCATTCACCTTAAAATGTGGGGACGGTGGGGCATTCAATAAATTCCTTCCACTGTTTGATGAGCCTAATTCACTCTTTGCAAAGCAAATATGTACCCGGGGATTTCCAAATAGTTTTCCCTGAAGAGCCTCTTTAGCTCTACATGCTGACATTACAGTCCTAAATCGAACAAAAGCATAAGTACGACCAGGGAATGCTGTGATCTTCTCAAGCTCACCAAATGGTGAGAAAGCCTTCCGTAATATCATTTCATCCACCTTCAATGAGGCAGGAAAACCTATCCATAGAACAGCACTAGGCTCAGCGTCTCTATCATTCATATTGGACTTTTCCAGATAAAATTGCTCTGGACTAGCCTGGCGTTCTCTAAACTCCCTTTGCAAGAAAGGAGATCCTCTTGGAACCGAATGCTGTTCATCTCGGCGTTGGGAGTAATCTTCTTCACGCGATGGTGCTGATGGTTTATCCTGTGATAAAAATCTCATCAAAGTAAGCACACAATGAACTTATATCTGAACAAATAGAGAAGGATCAACTCTAACTTTGTATCATTAGTCCCGTCCCGTGCCTCATAAGTAGGTATTACTTGATCTAAAAAGAAATATTCAAGTTTAACAGGTTCTATCTAATAAAGCTTATTATTTACTTCACCACAAAATCAAACGTTGGTGATCCTGCTATTCAATTTCTGTTGCTTTTTTTAAATGACGCTATTATACTACTATTAATTTAGGCGTCCTTACTAAATTTGCACTCTATATATTCTGTTTACTTCTTTCTATACATGCAAATCATTCCGTAAGTCCCGTGTAAAAACACACACATGTTTAGCAAAAAATGTTCAAATCAAGAGAGCATTAGAAAACAGAGAACAATGCAGCATTGCACACCAAGAATTTGTAACTTGGTAAGGTAACTGCTAAATGTGACACCATTATCCAAAACAGAGTAGCAAATGGGAAATCTCAGCACAAGAAGTCTACTAGTACAAATAACAGGCTGGGTGCGGTAAATCACATTTTATCACTCGAAACAAACATATATGCGAGCAATAGTAAGCAAATGCTGTCAATAATTGTTTCCAATGGAGGGCCATCCTTGAAATAAAAAACAATCCAATACAAAACCCCACTCCATAATCATTAGTAAGCTACTGGTCCTACAAAAGATGACAGACCCTTTCATGCTTAGCTTCTGATATTTGAAACTGAAGCAAGAGATCCAGCTCATCCTTCTAGAAATGTTTTCTAGAGTAAGCAAATATTTGGTCAATAATTGTTCCAAATGGAGCACAATCCTTAAAATAGAAAACCTCATAAGCAAACCCTTCCATAATCATTGTGTTAAAAGTCAAACTAGTAAAATTCCGAATCTAAACAAGAAGACAGACCCTTTCCTGCTATGATCCAAATTAATTTCTAACATTTGAAACCAAAGAAGCTCATCATTCTAGAAATGGTCCACAATTTGGGCAACGAACTTCACCCATTCTTGGGCACACTTATTTCACTGTTTACTCTGCATATAGTAGAAAACCGAATCCTCGGTATATACAAACAACTTTTAATCAACTTTCTATCCGAATTTCAGAAATACTTGTCTTCCCTCCGGCCTTAAAATCCTACAAATAAACTCTTTAGTCCAATAGAAACCCAGAAGCGACAATTAAACTGATAAACATGTATGAACTTATGATTTTGGACCTGTTCAATTGAGATTCTGCAGACTAAAAACCAATACGAAAAAGAAGACTCAACAGGCCTATCAAGAGGCCCAACATAAAGCAATTCAAATGGCTTTTCTCAAGGTAAAATTTCAGAGATGTGGAAACAATTCATATGTGCTACAATATGTACTACACCATCACACCCCAGGCATACCTATCAGTTCCGCCCCACAATTTAGATATTTCAAATGAATAACGTATCACAAATAATGAAGCTACAAATACAATTTTTCATATGTAAATTTTATTCCATGATCAAGTGCGCCATCTTTCTCATATGGTAGACAACAATCAAAGTATTTCTAAATATAAACTCAGCCTGGATGACTTTTATTACCATTAGGATACAGATTTTCAATGAATACAAGGATCAAGATAGTGAAAGCATACGACCTGCAGGAATTTAATACTGTTGACCTGAATTTAAATAGTGAAGAACAAGATAGCCAAAAAGTGCTTTGCAGTCATTGGTTATTCTGCATTTGGATCTGACAAATAGAAGACACTAGAAAAGAAATTGAACCATCATATGCAATTGTGAGGGAACATCTCAAGGTTTAAATAGCATATTAGTACACATAAGAATCATTAAGTCAAACCCTACTTGGTTGTGAGTAGTTGCAGAACAAGAATAGCCAACCCATGCAAGCCATTGGACTTATTCCACGAAGCTTTCTTGCTCCTGCTATCTGAGCTATGCATCCCAATAGGATATTTCTAGCTACTGCATTCTAAATATACAGAATCTGAGGATGCATTGGACCCTGGTTGGACATTTTGTAAAACTCACCAAATATATTCAGGACAAAAATGCACTTCCAGGTCGTTCAAGTGTTCATTGAACCCTCCCATCTTGCTGCATGCATTGGGAACTTAATTTATCTTTATCAGTTTAAATTATGAATTCAGTCTATTGTTACTGGAGATACTAGGAGAGGTTGCATAACCAAATATTATTTTATCGCTCTTGCAGAAGGAGGCAACTATTTATGCTGAGTTTCTTGCCATTGAAGGGTTTTTACAGTTTTCTAGCTATGGAGTCATTAGAATGTGATAGATAATGTTCAAAATTGAACTTCTAATAGTTAAAAGGACCCATGGCAGTGTTATGATGATTGTATGACCAATCTTTATGCTAAAACGGCCTCCTTTTACTAAAATTTTATTCTTACCCAGTGAGGGTTTTTTTTTCCTTCAATCCAATATCAGGCTTCTAAACCCTTTTTTTTGGGTACTTCAGAGAGCACCACATTCTGAAGTTCCCGCCAAATCAATTTCTTTTCCTCTTTCATGATATTATTGGTGAGTCACTTAAAGAATTTGGATGAATATCTTGCGGCACTCACATTTTTGTTTTCTGTTTTGTTCTTTGGGTCTTGGGTCAAGTGTGTGGGAGGAGCTAGAACCATCTTTTTTATGTTTTCTTACAAAGAATGAAAGCAAGGAGGCATATCCAATGTCTATTTTCAATTGTCCATAATCATTCTCTACTATTTATGGTCGCAGATCTTTTGGAATGTCCACTAAGATTTGACAACCGCTTTAAGTTGCCAGGTAAAATGTAAATTCTTTTGAACAAGACAACACAGCTAGTAACAGATGGCGTCAAACAAGCATGTCTTCTAAGTCCAGTGTAGTTTAAGTCCAGAAAACAATGGAGTTCCTTGCTCTCTCAATGAAAATGTAATGATATGATTGTCCAATTACTTCCAGTTAGCAAAAACAAACCCAAACTTCCCATCAGCAGGATACACCCTGGCAAATATCACTTCACTCCAAAGCTTTATAAGTTTGATATAGCTAGCTAGAAATGTAGATACACCATAATCTGATGCCATTCACTAAAACTCTTAACACTCAAGTAGTAAAACATATTGATTCCTGAAACTTTTCTCTAGATGGGATCTAGTACCAACCATAATCTTGACAATTTCTCATGAACGGGAAAGTAAATAGTTGTTTAGATTTTCTCCAACCTTGTTCTTTATAATAAATGAAATATTTTGTTTGGATTTGATTATCTTCTTTCTCTTTTAAAAAATCAATTGCATCCCTAACATTCTAACAAGTGTGTACACCCTAGAAAATCTTTTCATAGGAACAATTAATACTCTCATTGAATACATAATGCCATCCCAACTGTGAATTGAGTGTAAAATAGCATACAGAATGGATAAGCTGGGACTCGGAAAAGAGAAACATGTGAAGCCTGTTAATTCATGAGTGAATGGATTCACTATCACATTTACTGTGAAAATTAGTGTTTTTGCACTCAACCCATTCTAATATGATTTCCAATAAGAAAACTATCAAATTAGTTGGCACTATTGGACAGATGATACTCAACCCCAGCATTTTTTATAAAGACTGCATTATTACCCCAATTACACAAGAAGAATGACAGCAAGAATTGATAAAAGAGAGAGAAAAAGGAGTGTGCTTTGTCCTTCTTTGTTAATAGTTATAAATTGCTCAAGGGAAGTTTAGGATGGTAAGGGAGTGTGCTTTTCTGCTAGCCATGGCATGATCATTGTCTCCATCTATAGCTTTTGCAGTTAAACCTCAACTTGTCCAACATTAGTTTGGTTTCCTGCTATTCTTATGCAAGGAACCAATGGAAATACATTTTCCCGTGGTTGACCCTTGCAAACCACAACACTTCATTCACTCATTATGTTAAGTCAATAGGGTTGTCATTAAACATTTGGAAAGACAGAAAAGAAAAGAGAGATTAGGGTTGCATACCCTTGAAAATGCTAAGCTTGAAATTATCGGAAGTATGTGGAAATGCAAGGAGTGATTATGCTGAAAACCGTGGAATGAGAGCAAATCACATGCTCCTCTATTTAGCCTTACAAGTCCTGTACTAAAGTAAAGGACCTAACTTTATGCTATTATGGACATTAACCTTGCATGTAAGCCTTGTGATTATGCTGGTTCAGAGAATCTTATGGATTAATGAATTGGGTGGAACGTGGCACTTATATCAATTTGCCATAGAGCATTTTAATTAGTTAAATTAAAAAATTTAAGTTGGTGAAATGTGCAGTACATTCTTGCTCAAACTCAGTCTATGGTATTAAGCTGCGACCATTGCCTTCAATATAGATAATCAAGTTATAATACACATAATAACAGAAAAATAGTGCATACTTACAACAGATCATATTTACAATAAAGATTAAAAGAAGTAGCATCTTGAAAAAAAAGTAACTAACCGGCGCCTTGGTAAACTCGATCCTCAGCGGGTTGCCCGCAATAGGTAAACCCTGGAGGGACTCCATGGCGGCGATTGCTTCATCTTCCCTCTGAAAATTAAGAAAGGCATAGCTCCGGCCAGGCTGGAAGGCGACACTTTCGAGCTCTCCGAACTGAAGAAAGTGATCAGTGAGGTCGTTCTCCATGATATCGTGGGAAAGATTTCCAACCCAGAGGTGTCTGGACGGCGGAGCTTTACCGCTCTTGGAGTCGAATCGCCGGGGACCGCGGCCACCGCGATTTTCCAGCTGTTCTCCCCGAAACCGCTCTCTTCCTCCTCCTCTACCCGTCTGATCATGGAAAATCGAACAAAATTAAAGTTCAATATCAAACAAAAGCTCAAACACACATCCACAGTGAGCTGTGAATTCAAGCAACCTTTTTCTAGTTTTTTTTACGATTACAATGACCTGTAACACTTACCATAGTGTGTCTCAGTGAAATTTCAAAAATGGTTATGGAAGAACCGTGTGAAGTGTGAAGCGATCGAAATCCGACGTCTTTCTCTTCTTTTCTTTACTTTGAACAGTGAAGAATAATCTTTCAGCCACTCTCTTCTCAGCCTGCTCAAAGTTCACAGCGTTAGGGTTTGGGAATTGGGATTGAGCAGCAAACCATCTTTTAACTCTATTTTATTTCTCTTTTTTTGGTGCGAATGTGAAGGAGTTCATTTGGCATGGAATATTATGATAAGGCACGTCGTTACCAAAAATGTCCTTATTTACAACCGGCCTTGGATCAAAATTTTCTTTATTACATTTTTACCCAAGCCGGTTTTAAACCAAAATAAGCTTGAACCGGTTTGGTTCATAAAAAGGCCGGATTTGTTTTTACTCAAGGCCGGTTTTAAATTGAAATTAAACTTGAACCGGTTTGGTTAAAAAAAAAGACCAAATTTACTATACCTTTTCCCTCAATTCAAAATTTTAATTTGGTTTAGGCCCGTATTCAACTTCTGATTTTTTTCCCAAACCTAAGGAAATACATGGAGAAATGAGCGAGTTGGAGGAAAATTGTTGCCAAAGAAGTGTGACAGTCTACTTGTACTTAAGTTTGATCGCCCTCTTTCTACATTAGAGTAGCGGGGATTGTCGGCCAAAGGAATTGTATCCGTCTTCTTTCACTTAAGTTCAATCATCTCTTCTACATTAGAGTAGCGAGGATTGTTGGCCAAGGAAGTGGGTCAGTCTCCTTGCAATTAAGTTCTATCACTCTCTTCCTACATTAAAGTGGCGAGGATTGTTGGGCAAGAAAGTGTATTAGTCACATTGCACTTAAGTTCGATCACTCTCTTTCCAAATTAGAATAGTTAAGATCATTGCCCTAGATAGAAAACACTCTTTCCTGAATAAGACTCGAATGTAGGCTATGTAGATCATCCCAATAAATATATTGAACCAAAAAAATGGTTCTTTTGGAAACTTGGGAAACAAAAGGAAAGGATGAACCTTTTAAACAATTAGCCTAAGAAGCAGCATTAAAATCAAATTGAAACAACTTGAGGTCAAAGCTCAAACAATGTATGAAAATTTAATAGTAAAAAAGTTTTTTCTTTTATATATTGATACTGTACATTACATAATTGCCTGGAAACATGTAAAAAAAAATTTCCATTAACAGCTTGTTTTTCTTTTTCTTTTGCCCCCCCTTTTTTTTTCTGGGTCGAACAGCAGAATATCAGGCATAAATAATACATTCTTGCTACTCTATATCCAGCCGTCTTTTCCTGCTCTAATAAGGTCTAATTAACACCTTCTCCTGCAATCAGTAGAAGGTTAGGCCTTCAAAAGACCCACCTAAGAAGTTACTCATAATTTCCGAGGTTTCGGGAGGCTACCGGCAAACCTGCTTGTTCAGTATGTGACATTGCCTTTGAGTACCTTTCAGATTCGCTTCATTGACTCAGCTATTCCTTTGGTTTCTGCGGCTTATCCTCTGCAGAAATGTGCATGAAATCAAAGGTAAGAGACAAACGTTGAAAGGCCTTGAACAGGCTGGACAGAGAGCGAGAAAGAAAATAATGCAGAAAAGGAATGAACTCATTCTATCAAGCACTATAACAAATGTGCAGAACAATCTTCAAAATAAAGGCGATTTCACCACAAATACGTGTCGAGATTAGAGATGGCGAAATATATGTTTAAAAAGATGCCTCTTTGACAAAAATGATCGTCAGACAATATGCAAGTCTCCTGTAATGCATGGTGAATAAGTTCATTTTTAGCAAAATTTGAGAGGTTAACGTCCACAAGATTGACTAAAGCAAAAGTAATCACACAAAATGTGAAGACACGTTTAGAACTTTAAACTACAATGAAAATTATCCACTTGAGAGAAAAGGAAGGGATAGCTTACGTATTGCTTCAGGATCTATATGTACAAAGAAGCTTGCCGCGACAATAATGTAGCAAAAAATTAGCATCAGTCCTTTAAAATAATTAGAAGTTCCCTCCTGCAAGTTCAAATTAAAACCATTTAAACATATTACATATAGGAAAAGAGTGGCTGACACATGAAAATAGAAAAGATAGTAATTTGCTCAACTGACGAACCTGTAACATGAATGCTACCACCAGAACAGTAATGAAAAGTGTGGCTGTCTCAAACAGTTGGAAATCTAAGTCCATAGGGACCCCCATCATCCACCCAACCACCACACAAAATGGAATCTGCAGAAATGGAAAAGGAAACAATAAGGAAATTAAATGAGTAAGAACCCCCAAATCAAGGAAAGGCAGCGACAAATTCTTCCAGCTATAATTGTATCATCAACAGAATGATTTGGTGCTCACTCCAAACATTGATATCTGGGTTGATGAGCCTATTGCCACTCCCAAAGTTATATCCTGCATGAGACATTGAGTTAATATCAACAAGAAAACAACCAATGACTCATGTGTGTTTGTATTATGGCACCAACAAGAAAGCCACTTACAAGCTTGTCTTTCATGGCAAACATAACAGCACCTGCATGTTCTGCTGCATTCCCAACAATTGGGAGCAGAATCACACTAATAAATGCAACTGGGATGTTCATTGCCACAGATGCACCCTGAAAACATTATATAATATAACACCAGAAGAATGACTCAGAATATATCAATACAACATAAGAAATTCCAAGCTAAAAATGCCATAAAAAATTAAATTTTCAAATGATCTAAAATCAGGAGGTATTACCTCTATAGCATTAACTAAATATTCTGAGAGGACTGAAATCCATCCCGTCAGAATACATAGCCATATTATGGATTCCCACTTAGCAATCTCAGGTTCCTCGTCTGAATTTTGTTCCGCGTGATTCTCTGGGGCCTGCTTTTATGCCAAATTCGTATACACTATCAGATGACACAAAGGATATATTGCTCAAACTTTGTCATACAGAGAAAGAAACATGACAGCCATTTTCTCTATTTTTCACTGCTCCTTGTACGTGAGCACAACAACCAAACTTCAATTATTTAGATTCCGTCTTCAGCCAAAAACATATATAGGGTGAGCACAACAACCAAACTTCGCTTATTTAGATTCTGTCTTCAGCAATTTCATTTTTACATGATATGATTTGTTGGAAAAATGCGTTAAAACTTGTTGAAGGAAAATTAAACCAGAAAAATCATTGTCTCTGGATTTGAAGAAATTTTTTTTAAAAGAATTTCAAGAGCGGGATTTCTCCATATTAAATTTCTTCACACTAGAGAAGTGAAAAGTGTAGGAATTAGTAACATGGTAGAAGGTCCTATTTGGTTAAGACCAGAAAGAAAGAATTACATAAATATAAATAAATAAGTAAATTATTTGGTGCCAACCTGATCAACTGGGACATATAAGTTCTGCTGGCTCTTCAACTGAAAAAATAGATAGGCGCCATATGCCATAAGCATAACGCAGCTGGTAAATCTTGAAAGGGATAAAGCAGACTTCCCAAAGTGCAACTCCGTGTGAGTAGAGTGCAATACAGCTGGAAAGAGCAGACCCATGACTGCCATCAGTAGCAATCCAGAGTTAACTCCAGAAGTTGCCTGAAAATATAGAAACTGTGAGCTTTAGTGTCAAGAAAAAAAAAAAATTTGAATGTTGAACGACACGAAGTTCTCTTCAGAGTTTGATCCAGCAGTTCCATTTCTAGACTAACCATCCTTTAGTGATGAAGAAAGAAAACATACCTTGTTGAATACTTGCTCCCTCTTTGAATACACGAGTCCACCAGCAAAGAACGCACATCCAAGCACTAGCAACATGTTTGACAAAATTGAGCCCAGTAACGACTGTTGAACAACACGAATCATGCCACGTTTTAGAGCATAAATTGATATTATCAGTTCTGTTGCATTTCCAAAGGTGGCATTTAAAAGACCTCCAACTGCAAAGTTTAGGAATAATCTGAGTAATGGGATGACAGTTATGACATAAATCACTACAATAAGATATAGGAACAAGCAGAAGATTTATAGCATATGATCCAACAGTTGGATTTATTTAAAAGAACTTTTAGGCTATGTTTGGATGAGGAACTTCAAAGTACCAAGGATTTGACTAAATTAGTTAGATGGGATTTGTAAGGTCCAAGGATTTGACTAAATTAGTTAGATGGGATTTGTAAGTAACACCTGCATGTAGGCATAACAATGAGAAGCTAAGCTACGATATGCAAATTGTGAAGGTAAACATGTAATGCAGATGCAGTACTGGCTTGATGATTTGGAACCTGGCATTTACCAGCATACTTATAACTCCAAGCTTTCACAACACATAAAGATACAAATTTTAAGGGTAAAAGAAAAGACTGATATTTGTATTAGCTACACACTTACTTGTTGGTCCAGTATAGCAAGCTAGTTGCCTGCATCAAAACGAGTAACTCATAAGCATTTACGTTTGCAAATGAAGAAAATAGAAAGAGAATACAAGAAATATTACTCTGTTGCATATCCTAATCGCTCAGCCAAAGGTATGATGCCCAACAAGCTTAAAAGGAAAACCCAACCCTGAAATGCATTAAGAGATTCAAATAGCCAAAATAGACAATCATTTGAGGATATCAAAGATTCACACGCAGAAACAGATAAAGAAAACTCACATGATGGCCAGACAATTTATAAACCACAATTGCTAAGGGGCCAAAAGGAATAAGCATGTTAATTTTGGCAGACAAAACTACAATCCTGATGCTATCAACCACACTATTCCTCACGACATGGGGAGAGAAGTCTCCTGAACCACCAGAATATAAAGATCTCAGGGGAGCCTCATCCAAAGAATGTTTAGCAGGCCCAACTAAGTTCTGGTTCTCGTACTCAAACGGTGATTTGGGTTCCATTGATCCCATCTGTGGCATCAAAATCTTTGTCATTGGAGATTATCACTGCTCCCAATACAAAATACCTTTAATAGCGTACACAGGTAAAGATTTAAGACTGACCTCAAAGTGGGAATTTATTTTTACAGCGGATGAGTCACTGTTGCTGCTGGTGCTGTCGTTTATGTAATTATGGTTATCAGTATCCATGGGGTAGTAGTACAATTCTATGCCAAGAAATCAACAAGAATTCCATCTCCAAAGAAAAGCATCACTGTTTCATGACATAGTCCACAATCAACACATATACGTAGAAATCAACAAACAAGAAAATTATTTCATTGTTTAATCTCCTTGACATACATACATTTATACACAAACATCTACAATTATTCTAAGAAAGACCATAAGAACTTTTAGATTACAGCATGAATTTCACAACCCAAGAATCATAAGAACAAGAATTATGGGAATCATGGCAAGTAGAGAACGCAGCAACCTGCTAAAGCATGATGCCTATGCACAAATACATTACTTACACATATAAATATGCATTCTTTACCTGTTTCTATCAAAACCCATATGAAATTATAGATAAAAACATGAATTTCTCAAACCCAGCAATCAAAACAAGAACAAAAATCATGGGATGTAGAGAAACTAACCTTGTGGTACTGGAATGGAATATATAAGAAGAATGTAAGTCAATTGTGCCTTGGAGAGAACTAGGGTTAGACCAAAAGAACATGCATTTTAGTATCAAAATCGAATTTTGTTTCGTCTCAATAAATTTCCTTCCAATCAAAACCAACAATGGAGGATACAAGATTAAGAAAAAACAAAATGGGTTGTTATGGTGTGTAAAATTAATGGCTTTTGATAAAAGCGGAAAACACAGAGGAAGATAGCAGGACACAGACAATGTGAATGTGATCCACAGCCATCCGAGCCCGCCATTTTCGCCCAGCAAATACCATTATCTCCATTCCTATTTTCAGACATGCAATCCACATTTTCATGTTTCATTCTCTTTCTCTTTCAATTCAATAAATTTCCCTCAGAGTCTCGCTTTTTCTTCCGTTTACATAGGAAAAAATAAACGTTGGCTCCCGCACCGATCAATCCCGCCCTAAAATTTTCACATTCTTTTGATCAAATAATATTGGAGTAGGATGTTTACATTTTTTTTTTTGTTAGAATGGAAGTTTTATCTAAGAGGGATGTTTATGTGACTTTACATTCATATTGTCTTTTATAATAATTAAACTTGAGACTTCCTACCTAATTTGTAAAGTTCAAATTTTCACATTAACCTGTACTTTTTAACTTTCAATTGAAATAATAATAATAAGGCCAAATTACGTTTTTTCCCACATGTTTTATGTTTATTTTTTATTTATCTATAAAGGTTAATTTTTATTTTTATTCTTATAATTTTAATTTTTGCAATTTTAATTATATATTACTTACAATGAAGGTCCAACTTATAAAAAACGTCATCTCACTAGATGAAAATTCATATGGTAAATAGTAATATGCAACTTGAATATGTGAGTGAATTTTCACTTAAATATATAAGTGAATTTTCACTGTACATAATAAACATTTATTTTTCTCAACAATTTACATAATAGAACATGATTGTTGCTTAAAGTAGATTACAAAATTAGAATTTCCAAAATTAAAAGGAGAACGTGAAAATTGAGTTAAACTAAATGTAATTTGTCCTTCCTTAAAAAAATGTAATTTGTCATAATAACATTATAAAAGTTAATTTATTTTTTATGTAAAAGTTACTTTTAAGTTGTGTAAAAATAAAAACTAAAAATTTGATAATTATAATTCTATATGATACACCCTGTTTCGGAAATCCAACTGGATACCGAAGTCATCGGTGCTTGCCGACACCTAAACGCTGAGTCTAGGTGACGAAAGCCCACTAAAACGTTGTGTTTTAGGAAATTTAGTGAAAGATAAAATAGTAAATACTAAATTGCCGTTTCACTGCGACAGCGGTGTCCTAGAGCATGCTTACAAAATCGATGGTCATAATTAAAAGCATTCAAATGCTAACCGATAATACCTTGGACGATAGCAAAGTGTCAGAGTTGGTAATATTCCTCCTTGAATCCTCAAACTTCTATGATGACCTGAGGGGTGTAAAAAGAAACAAGGGTGAGTATTTCCATGTTAACCCCTCAGCAAGCAAGGCATACAACAACAATATAATAATCGAATAACCCCGCAGGGTTAGCAATCTCACACATTCAAGACAATCACATAATAATTTACCTTTAACATTTACACTAAATCTTCATACAAAGAAGATGACACATCCAATCCTATGGATGACAAGACTAGTAATACTTTGATACCATCGCCTCACTATGATGGTATATGTCATCTCAAGGACACATTGTCCATACAAAACATAATTTCATCGATTGGTGTCACCGCCCACACCATACCCACTGACCTCGATAGCTAATGTACCCTCACATCAACATGAACTCTGATCACTAATCAAGACACACGTCATCATATCGTATAAACCGATAATTCACTCGGCTCTCATATCATATCGACTCATATATCGTATCGTATCAGCCGGTATGACCATCGGTTATAATAATCGTATCAACCGGCATATTACCTCGGCTATCGTATCATTATGAGCTGGCATGTTACCTCGGCTATCATATCACGTCATTAGCCGGCATAACCCTCGGATGGCATCAGTCGGCATGTAACATCGATTGGCATATCACATCATTAGCCGGCATAAATCATCTGTTGGCATTAGCCGACATGTAACATCGGTTGGCATCTCATCATCAGCCGGCATGTATCATCGGCTGGCATCATACACAAGTATCCTTATGGCACTGTAGCCGCACAAGTCACGCGCATGTGACATGCTAGGTGTCTTCGCTCGTACCACGACCACGTGAAGGACTGGGTGCAAGCACCATTACCATGAGTTCCCCTAGGAGCCTAGGACCACAATACACACAAGGCTCGAGAACAAGACTGGCGCCATTTAACTTGTATAGAGCAGGCGCAGGTGAACGATCACGTGGAGGCTGGTTTGTGGCCTACATATAGGTACGACACTAGCGACCATGTAAGGACCCTTCCCGAATTTTCCCTCGAAACCCGGAAAGAACCCTTATCCCGTCTGACAGCTCTTTTACCTCAAAATTTAAATACCAGAAATACCCTTTGTTCTTAAATAATTTTTATTAAACCTTACAGGGTTCCCAACAGAACTTCTGTACTTACTGACCACTCCTACTGTCAGACGCAGGACAATATACAGGTCAAAGCCAAGACCTCGGAATAGTGATGGTTCACATAGAAATACTCTCTGACACCAAATGTCAGTAGGTCAGACATTGCTGACATCACTACTGGAAAACCACAAGACAACAGACTAGTCAGATACTGGTGAACCAACAATGATTCGTCCCTCTGGGTCACCGCCCACACCAACCCATTGACCCGGCTGACGAAGTATTTTCATGGTTTGATTAAGCACATGACAATTGTCGTCTGGTTCATATTAGAGCCGGAAATATCCTCGGTTATCATATCGTATTATCAGCCGGTATAACATTCGGCTATCATATCACATCAGTCGGCATATCTCTCGACTATCATATCCCTAGCCACCAGGGTATCCCTTGGGGTGTGCTAGTCCTGTATCATATCATATCAGTCGGCATATCATATCAGTCGGCATATCTCTCGACTATCATATCATATTAGTCGGCATATCTCTCGACTATCATAACATATCAGTTGGCATATCTCTACAAAATCACCTTTTATATTGGGGGTTCACCGGGAGTCCGCCAATACGGAACCAAGGCCCGGATCCTAGGCCCCTTCAAATTGGTCTGTTTATATTGGGGGTTCACCGGGAGTCCGCCAACACGGAACCAAGGCCCGGCTCCTAGGCCCCATCAAATCGGTTTTTGTTTATATTGGGGGTTCACCGGGAGTCCGCCAACACGGAACCAAGGCCCTGCTCCTAGGCCCCCTCAAATCGATATTGTATCCAAAAATCAAGTATATATATTTTGTTTATCATTTATCACAAATACGGTTTCAACTCCAAATCATGGACCCAAATAATTACCACGTCAAAACAATATCAAAACCGAATCCAACAACCATATCATTTCTCACAACACCCTTCCACTGAAATATTGAAAAAACAAATATCCAGCTATCATTTATAAATTCTAGGTAATCATTGCGATCATACACAACAGTATTTAAATCGAGGATATTAATACATGCATTACAATTTATAAATACAATCATACACAACAGTATTTAAATCAAAGATATTTATACATGCATTACAATTATAAATCAAAAGTCTACTCACAAACATCATCCAACCTATAATTCATGGACACTCTAGCCCAAGAAACACATGCACAATAATGACCCGACTACCTTGATTTTCCGAGCTCATAACCCGCTAATAAGGTCAACCATTACCGCTGGGATTGCCTAAACTGACCTCTAAACGACGTCCGATCAACCTGAAACCTATACCAACAGATTCGGAACGTCGAAACTAGTTACCACGCGTCGCCGGGACCTCAGACTCGGCCCCACGCGCCGCCGGAAGGTCGGCACACGCGCCCTCACGCGCCGGTCACGCGCCTGCTACAGTGTTCACGCGCCTGGGCCGGTCCAACCCGGTCCGGCTCAACCTGACCCGGTCCAACTCGACCCGACCCCGACCGGTTCACTCAACTCGACTGGTTTACTCAACCCGATCGGTTCAACTCAACCCGACCGGTCCAACTCGACCTGACCGGTCACCGGTGACTCGCCGGAGAAGACGACCGGACGGCCCTCGCCGTCGCCGGAGGCTGGCCGGAGAAGATGACCGGACCGCCACCTCCGCCGCCGTCTGGTACGCCGGAATCCCCCATTTCCGGCCGAACTTCAAGGTTTTCTAATTTCTTCATTTCTTAACCGTTTTTCACGATCTACACATGGAAATTCATCTACTTTTCACCAGGAATCCAAATATGAGGTCAAAGTTCCGAGATCGTACCTGGTTTGGCCGGAAAATAGCCGAGAAGACTCGGTTCATCTCCCTCCTCCGTCCGTCGCCTACGGCGGTGCTCCCACTCCGATGATTACACCAAAAGACTCGTGGGGTCGCGGGGAAGATCCTCCCGACCTTGGTTTTGTTTGAATCAGATCGAAACTCATCCGATGAAAATGGGTCTTCGGTGTTCACACGGGGAGGTCTTCGGGTGGAGCGAGATTGAACGGACCAATCTCCCGAGGAGAGAGAAAAATATCTTCTATATAATTCCAACTTTTCCAAAATTACCAAACTGCCCCTGAAGCTTCTAGACCCGTAACGAACTCATCGGGTCTCTGTTTTCCGCGTGCCGCCTGTCTACGAACTTGTGAGTTCGAGACCTACGCAACAACCCAAGAAAATTTCCCAAAAGTACTCCCAATCAAAAAGTGACTCCCGAACCCGTCCAAAACTGAGGGTAAAATGGTCCAATTCTCAAAAGAATTTAAATTCTGGTCCGGGTCGTTACAGACCACCATATGGGCATACCTAACTGACACACGTGCTATGCCGGCATGACCAATCGGCAATCATCGCACCGTCATATGGCTTATGTGCTATGTCGGCATGAATCCTCGGTAATCATCGCACTATCATATGACTCATGACAACACAACTAATGTGTCAGGACCCGTCCCGAATTTCCCCTCGAAACCTGGGAAGAACCCTGATCCCGTCTGACAACCTAAGGAAAGGTTCCCAAAATACCATTCAATCCTTACAATTTATAATAATAATAAATACTTCCACTTGTCAAACAAGGGATTCAAGCACTCAAAAATTCCCGTAATTAATGACCAACCAATTACAATATAATATCAGAGCGTCTAAGTAGGATCAATAGTATAATTTAGATATCCTACTCAAGTATAACTACACAGCGCAGCCGAAAGTACTAATGCCTCTACCTCGAGATAAGTGTCCGCGTCAACTCAACTTAACAGCCTGAAGGGGGTTTAAACACAAAAGTTGTGAGTGGACAAAAATAATCATTTATAAATCGTTTTCCAAGGAAATATTACCTTTTTCCCCCTCCATTTATAAAACCATGCATGCATCACATAAAACAGTTTATGATAGAAAAACATTATTTGAAACCATCGAAATTCCATTTCTCTTTAAAACCACTTAGTTGGACTCACATAAAATCTGTATAATGAAAATACCTCGTGATCCACAATTTGGTTTGAAAATCCTCCCCAACGGAGTTTAAAATCATTTAATTCAACCTAGACACATAATATATCAAATCCACTGTTCCCGACATCCACAACACACCAGGGTATCCCTTGAGATGTGTTAAAATCTGTACTACAACTCTCTGTACTATGCATAGACAGCCTCGCGACCCGACGGAGCAAGACCCCTCAACACCAAAGTCCGAGCCCTCAACAACCAGCGGAGCAAAACCCCTCAACACCAGTCAGAGCAACTGTAACCATCGGGACAGAAAACCAGTGAACCAAATCCGTATTTTGAAATCTTTGTTTCTTGGCCTAAGCCAAATTCTTTGAAATATCATTTTATGGCCAAAACCAATAAAATCATAATTACGGGTCTAAACCCAAATCATAGACTCAAATAGTTACCACGTCAAAACAATATCAAAATCGAGTACAAAAACCAGGCCATTTCTCAAAACACACTTTCACTGAAATATTGGAAAACATGTGTCCAGCATCATTTTTAAATTCCAGAAATTCATTGCACTCATACATAACAGTATTTAAATCAAAGATACATTTATGCATGCATTATAGTTTATAAACCAAAAGTCCACTCACAAATTTGTCCAAGCAAGCTCAATCCCAAACTGTACGCTCCCCTGAAGTTCCTGGAGCAGTATCGCCTGTCCAAATTAATAATCGGGATTACCAGCTAATAATAAGAACCTTAAATATAAACCCCCTAAACCCCGGGAGGTCTACCTATGCTGCCCTAGAAAACGCAGCAACTTCAAACGCCCAAAACAACCCCTAAACGACGTCCGATCAACCCAAAACCTGCACCAACAGATCCGGAACGTCAAAAACTAGCCGTCACGCGCCACCGTGACCTCAGACTCGGCCCCACGCGCCGCCACGCGCCGACGGAAGGTTGGAACACGCGCCCACGCGCCGCCATGTGCCATCACGCTCCGGTCACGTGCCTGCTACAGTGCCCATGCGCCTGGATCGGTCCAACTCGGCCTGACCCGATCCAACTCGACCCGACCGGTTCACTCAACCCGACCGGTTCACTTAACCCGACCGGTTCAACTCGACCCGATCGGTTCACTCGACCCGATCGGTTCACTCGACCCGACCGATTCACTCAACCTGACTGGTTCACTCGACCCGACCGGTCACCGGTGACTCGTCAGAGAAGACGACTAGCTGCCGGCGCCGCCGTCTGGTTTCCGCCGGAATCCCCCATTTCCGGCTGAAACTTCAAGCTTTCATAACTTCCTCAAAACTCAACCATTTTTCACAAATTTTATGTCTAAATCTATCTACTCGAACCCAGGAATCCAAATATGACCTTAAAACATCAAACACGTACCTATGTAAGCCGAAAAATCGATCGGCAGATCCAAAACTTCTTATACTCTGTTCGGCTTCCCCCGTGGTCCTCTCCTTCGATGGTTGGTACGGTTGTGATCGTAGGAAGGAGTAGAATACGATTAGTGGAATAGAAATGGAAGTCTTAGCCTTGAATCAAACTTGGAATTTGTGGGTTTTGGGTGTGAAAGTCGCACACGAGTTCGGGGTGGTCTGTGTGATTCAGAGAGAAAGATGAGAATGAGATGATGATATGAAGATGTAACAATGATTTGGGGTTAAAAATACCTACCCCAAGTCAAAATTACCAAAATGCCCCTAACAATCTAGACCCGTAACTTTCGTACACGAACTCCGTTTTCCGCATACCGCCTGTCTATGAACTCGTGAGTTCGAGACCTACGCAACGGTATCCAAAACACCACCAAAAGTGTCTCGAAAAAAATTTGACTTTCACGCCCCTTAACAAGCAAGGTTAAAATCGTCATTTTACATAAATAATTTACTTAAATCCAATAATTGAAATTCCGAGTTGTTACATAATGCATGTTCTATGCCGACATGAATCATCAGCAATCCTCGCACGACAACACGACTCATGTGTTATGTCGACATGACTCATCGACAATCCTCACACCACAATACATACTCATGTGCTATGCCGACATGACTCATCGGTAATCCTCACACGACCATACGACTCATGACGACATGACTGACATACATGCTAAGCCGACATGACTCATTGACCGTAGCATCTCGACACTGACTCATCTGTCTCGATCATCATAACCGTCATATTCATGTCGATATCTCTACATCACTCATAATTAACGTCGTATGCGTCGTTTCGTATCGATAACTCTTCGTAACTCACAAATATCACCGTGACACGTGTCTCATAATCGATCCTCGAGACGTTCTAACCTAGTGATAGTTTATACTCATTCCGAAGTAATTACATTTCATCATTATTCTAGTGTATATCTCAGAATCTAACTTCGAGATCTACCGCTAAAATATTAGTTTATACTCGTTTCGGAGTACTTATCTTTCCTTGATATTCTAACATAAATCTCGGAATCTATCATCGAGATCTTCCACTATAATATTAGTTTATACTTGTTTCAGAGTACTTATCCTTCATCGGTATAACTCGGAATCTTTCCTCGAGATTTACCGCTATTATCTAGTTTATACTCATTGCGGAGTAATTACATTTCTTAGGATTCACAATCCTCAAATAGTATAATTACATAATGACGGGTATTAAAATCACCCATGACATATTCTATAATTTTTTTCTATTGTCATCACAATTTTTATAGGGTTTATTACCCTCAAATCAAAGTATCAGCCACTTGCCAGGCTCTAAAACTAGCTCGTGGCATATTCTAGGATTCTCACACTATCCTATCACATTAATCAAACCACATGACTCCAAGCATCACTATCTAGACATCCATCACCAACCAAACCATCATTAATCAATTCACATTATAATCATCACATAATCAATCATATTTAATTCCAAAATTATAAGTTTAGAGCATGAGGTCCACTCACAGTACGTCGGGGAGAACTCACCCGACTAAATCCCCTATTGCACGTATTTCGAGGTACTCGATTCTGGAAGTCCCCACGAACTCCGTCTCGATCCCCATAGTTCATTGGACTTTCCATTGACATAATACCTCACATTTAAGATTAATATAATCTTAATGAATCATAATTTATCATTTATAATCAAAACCCTAACCCTTGGAAATTTATGTTTCAAACATTAATTAAAGTAACTTAGGTTGTCCAGAACTAATACTAAACGAACTCCGATGGACTCCAAACTTACGCCATTGGATCCAAAATGTCGAATTACTTGAAACACCGGTCGCAAGATTGGGGGTGGGTCCCACGCGACCTGGGTGTCCAAGAGGGTGCGATTGTGGGTTTCAGTCGCCCCCTTCCTCTGCAAACTCTCCCTCGCTGGCGCCTGGCTGGAGAAGCCATTAAAGCCGGTTCAAACTTTTTCTGCAACTTTCTCAAATCTCCACCAAATCTTACAACCCATATGTCCAAACTCGTCTACTCGATGAGAGGATCATGAATATGAGGTCTAGAGTTCAAGAAACTACTTGTGGTGGCCGAAAATGCTCTCGAAAGCTGTGAGACCCACGACCTTTTGTGGCTTCCTACGCCGCGTACAGTGGACGACGACCTCCATGGTATATATGGCTGGATTCGTGGGAGTGAGACGAAGAAGATGATGGTCTCACCTTGGTCTGAGTCGTCGTCGTTCGACGACTGGATTTTCTGGGTCTTTCGCGAGGTGTCGCGGGATGAAGAGAGAAAAAGGAGAGAGGGAGGTGAGTCTGACAAATGAGAGGAGAGAATGAGTCTTTTTATAATTTTAAACTTTCTCAAAATTACCATTACGTCCTGATAGTTCTAGACTCGTAACTTTCTCGTTCGAACTCTGATTTCAGCGTGCCACCTGTCTACGTACTCGTGAGCTCAAGAGCTACGTAATGGTGCAAAGAAATTCCCGAAAGGAGTTCTTGATCAAAAAGTTAATTTCGGGCCTTCGTAAATTTCGGCAGCAAAACGGTAATTTTGTAGTTCCAGACTTTCATTTACGGCCCAACAACTTTCTTTGGGCCTGCTCTCAAGTCCATCTCCATACTTTAGTCCAAGTTCAAACTTTAATCTAACCCGTAACTCCTAGTTATTTAATGAAATTGAATTTATACTTTTATTTTCCGAAACGGGTCATATCACTATATCTCTATTATTATAAAGCTAGGAGGGTGAGTAGACTTCACCAAAATATTTTAGATGAAATTACCCATCCATTAGTAACCTTTACATTTAATAAATAGGGATACAATAATAAAATCAAATATTTAAATTTAAAAATTAAAGAATAAATATTTTAGTGGAGGAGTAGATAATTACTCAAATACTCATTCTTTTTTACTTATTTGATTTTTTGAATTTATTTTCATTTCTCCTTATTTATTAAACATTATAAAAAATAAAATAAAAATAAAAATAATTAATGTATACACACGTATGTATGCGGGTGCATGAATCTAATATTTTTTTATAAGAACTATAATTCTAGCGTATTTTCCTTTTATTTTACTATCCAATTTAACCTAAATAAATAAATGAATGAAATTTGGGCCGCCGGTCGAGTCCATATCCTACGACCCAAAAACAGGAGTCTATCTCCTTTCCCTTCACTATTTCTCCACCGTCAACTCCGCTCATTACGACATCGTATCGTGCTTAGTACAAGACCCAGGGACGTCCTCCATGGACGCATTCTCGCCCGTTGACAGAGCAACAAATGAAAACCAAGAGTCGGACTCGGCCTATGAAACTGAAAACCTCCAGAATTTCCACTCGGCTACTGCCTCAGTTCTGCAATCAGGTTAGCGGGTACTCCACTAAATTTCTGAAATTTCAAATTTTTGTTCTTACTGCAATGTAATTGTGATTAAATCCCTTCTTGTTAGGATGATGTTGGTGCGAGTCCTGATTCGAACGATAGAACAATGGATTTTGAAGAATCTAGGGAGGTTGATAGCTTAGAAGTAGATAATTGTGTTATGTGTAACGGTGATAGTGCAAGTAGAAAGTTGTTGGTTTGTAGTGAGATGTTATGCCCAATTGCTGTACATGAGGAGTGTTTGTGTTCTAAACCTGTGTTTGATCAAGTGGGCAACTTTTACTGTCCTTATTGTGCATACAAGCGCGCGTTAATTAGGAGTCAGAAGTTGAGGAAGGAGGCAATGGCTTCCAAGAAAGTCCTGTCCAAGTTTATTGATACAGTAGAGGGAGGGGGGAATTGTTGTGGGTGTGTTGGTGGGCGGGATGGTGGTGGAGTTCGGGGTCAGCCTGTGGGAGGCGTAGAAGGAGATGAGCCCAAGGAAGGGGAAATTGAGCAGAGGAGGGAGGTTGAAAACATAGGTGGTGGAGAAAGAATAGATGAGGGTGAGCAGGAGGAGGAAATTGTTGAGGATGCACCTGGAGGGGATAATGAGCATCGGAAAGGTTGTTATGTAGAAGAAAAGACAAATGAGGGCAATGCACATGGTAGGTTAGACCAAGGACATGAAGATGGTATGAGGGTTTCTGAGGAGAATGAAGAACAAATGCAACCAGAAGCAACGGGGGTGCCTGAGGATGCACCGGGAGGGGATAATGAACATCGGAAAGGTTGTAATGTACAAGAAAAGACAAATGAGGGCAATGCACATGGTGGGTTAGACCAAGGAGATGAATTTGGTTTTAGGGTTTCTGAGGAGAATGAAGAACAAATGCAACCAGAAGAAAAGGAGGTGCCTGAGAATGGAATTGTCGTGTCTGAATCTGATGAGTTTGGTACTGGGTCTCCTCTAGTGCGGAAGAAGTGTTTCAAACTAAATCCATCAAGGGAATTACTCATTGGGCAAACAAGTTTTATAGAGGTGGTTGCTAAGAACCTAACTGAAAAAGCTAAAACTTCGTCCAAGAATAAGGAAACAGAAGTTCGAGAATTTGCAAGGTGGTCACAGGTTATACTATCAATTTCAAGTTTATTTTAATGACTTTACGCATGGAGTTTGACTTGTTTTCTATGAAAATAGTGAATGCCAGTCATCTGATATTCTCATACAACTACACAGTGGTAATCATTTATTTCTATTATGCTGCAGAAACAGGTTACCTCCTAATGGGAAGCGCAGGAGATTAAACTGGACAGATGAGGAGTTACAAATGTTAAAGGTATTTGTTTGTGGTGGCCTTGCTACCGTTCCAAATAGATTTCATCATTCTGAAATAGTATCAGCTAATTCTTTCTAAGTTCCTTCCGATGAGTATCTCAATATCTGATTTCATCCCAGTTTATATAAACATTAGAAACTCATATTGCTGTGTTTAAGATATATCTCTCCCTTTCTTTTTTATGTAGAAGGAAAGAAAATTGGATTACGAGACAAAGTTAAATTTCATAACATTATCTGTGCTACCCGTGGTGAGAGGAAATATTGACCTGTCATGTTCATGGCATGCACTGTAGGAAATGTAAAGCAAGTTACAAAATATATCTTCAAACCAACTTGTCTTTTCGTCTCAATGGTGAAAGTGTGGCATTGGGTATGTTAATGGCCTTGATATTAATAAATTAAAAAAAATCTAAATTATACCTAAATTATTTATGAATCACTGGGAGTAAGCCGTACATATGCTGAGCTTTCTATTATCTTTCCTATTTTGAAAGTTCTCTGAAATTTGGTCTTTCTGAATATTTGCATAAATATATCAGAAAAGATTAGAAGAAATATTTTTGGCCAGGGTTTAGAAAATGCAATGCATGACTCAGTTGAGCACAGATCTGTGTAGACTAAGACAGTCTTTTTGTTCAAGTAGTTGGAATCTAACTTAGTAATCTTCTACTCCAGGAGGGAGTTGAAATATATGCAACAGAAGACAGAAAGATCCCCTGGAGGAAAATTTTGAAATTTGGTGCTAATGTATTTCACATGACCCGCGAACCAGTTGATCTTAAGGATAAATGGAGGCAATTGCTTGGAAAAAGGTGAACTTCTCTTTGTACTTGGGGAATCAGTTAACTTCGATACCTATAGTTCTTTTATTTCATATTCTCTTTCTAAGAAATCTGCGGATCAAATTTTCTGTTGAATTAGGGGTGGGCTTGGGCAGGTTGGCTTGCTTAGAGCTTCTATCTATGTCTGTCCAAGTTACAAATTTCAATTATCCTGTGGAACCCAAGGAACTCGAGGAACCCATAGAAAATTTGCCAGTGTTTGTCCAAATTAGATTACCAGGTTTCTCGGGATGCCCAAATTAGGGTAACTCCAACATGTTGGAGACAAAATCTTCAAAAAAAAAATAACACAAATATTGAGGGGTTGAGCAATAACAGAAAATGATCATTATCAAAGCGATTGATATGAACATCCTGTGATTGAATATATTCCAACATAATAAATTTTCTTGACAATTACTTATTTATTACATATGTAAAATAAACAAGTTCTTCGGATTCCTCGTGTTGGAGATTTCTCAATCCATGTTTATCCAAATTATACCTTAGGGTAAGAAATTGTAACCCCATTTGCGTAACAGATCAAATAACCTTATCAAAATTGCTCAAAGTGCAGGTTGATTTTATGCATGCCATTAAGTAATTAAAAGCTTTGCATTTTAATTATCTACAGAGAGGGGGGGTTGTTGGGGGTGCTTTTTTCAAATTCATGCAGGGTAGCAATGCCTGAAGCCCTGAACCATATAAAGGTCCCTAGTTTTTAATATGGACTTGGTAAAGTACATGGAGCTTTGTTATTTGAGTGTTCAATCATAACAACACAGAGATGTAAGCTAAAAATCCGTGTCTCGGGAGTCAATTTTCTTTTGTACTTATTAATCCCTTGACCTTACTTTTCTTAATTCACTTTAAGAATTTTACCAAGTCTAACATGTACTAATGTTACCAAATTGATTTTGTTACTACAGGTCTTGAAAACGCATATCATCCTCGCTGTTGAAGATGCAAGCATCATCTAAGTTATCGAAACTTCTTCATCGAAGGAGCATAAGCAGATGAGGATATGTTTCCTTTCCAGAGATCGCATTTGCATCATTTTGTAAAGTTCTGTAAAAAGGATCTGTCAATATCATAGTTTTGAAGCATGTTGTGGTCTCAAATCGGGGCAAACTTACATTTTCAGACAACATGTTTATGAAATGATAATGATGTTTCTTTAACTAAATCGAAAATGTTCTGGCTTTCAAGTTCTGCTCTCGGTTTCGTGACTGAACTTCATGAATTTATTGAACTACTCTAGCCTTTAGGGACATATAGTTCAGATGTGAAATGAACAAATAACAAAATCTTTATTTGAGATATAAGTAGAGCATCTACAGAGAAAACTCCTGAGGTCTCTTCCTCTATAATTACTTCGTAATACCGTGAAAAATATACATTACAAGAAGATCAGAAGATAGAAGAACAGCTCGAAGTAGACTTGCTTGCGCTCAGCCCAGTGACTTTTGTAACTGGAAACAAGAACCACCATGGTCAGAAAACAAGGAAGCTAGATTACTGTTCCACTCGGAATCAAGGCATCCTTGATCACGGTGACAATCCCGCTCTTTATGAAATATCCATCGGTTTCTCTTGCTGCTTCTTGCACATTGTCACTGTTAACAATCTGCAATTGTACATTTACCAATGTTCAATTTCACAAACAATAAAACATGAAAGATTTCGAGTATCATCGAGAGAGCAAGAATTCTGTACCACTTCAGGAATATAAGTTGGTGATAATTTGCAGCAAGATTTCTATGTTTTATTATGCGTTTCAGTAACAGCTATCAAGTATTCTTTTGCTTAGTGAGCATTAAACGTCGACAAAATTGAAGCTTAAAACAAATGGAAAACTATCATATTGAGCTGATGTAACCTAACCTTCACATTTTCGCCAATTCGAGCATTCTTGTCAATTATAGCTCTCCTAATGTGAGAATTCTTGCCAATGCCAATTGGAACACTACCCTTTGCAGCCAGAAACCTCCTGTCAGCATCCGTCTGGACACAATCATAATAAACAAATCAGTACAATCATAATGTCAAAGGACACTGTCAAGAGTTCTAAGCAAAGTCCATTGACGATTGAGATTTAAAACAAAAAGACGTTTTGCAGTCATTTGTTGACTTAATCAGCAGGTTTAACCTCATAGTAGTCTGCTCCCATCAGCAATGTGTCTTCAATGACAGCACCCTCCGATATACAAGATCGAAGCCCAACAACTGAATGGTGAATTTTACAGTTCTGCAATAGGCAAAAGACGGGTGGATTAAATGAACAAATTTTTCTGAAATTGAAGAGAATAAGGGGCTAGCTGACAATGATATGTACATAGACTTCATAGTAAACCAGAACAAGTTAACACCTTTCGAATCAAGAACTGACCTTTATCACACATCCCTCGCCAATGACACTGTCTGTGACATCAGCATCAAGCATTTTGGATGGAGGTAAATACCGGGGTTGAGTGTAGATTGGGGAGGAACGATCATAAAAGCTACAATATAAAGTTACAAATTAGGGAGGCATATAAAATCTAAATCAAGCTAATAGCATATATCAAAACAGAAAAATCTATGAACTAGGTTTAGAACAAAAGGTACCTGAAATCTGGAACCGGTTTTTTGGTTATCCCTAAATTTGCATTGTAAAAAGCCTCAATGGTACCAATATCTTCCCAGTATCCATCATAGAGATGAGCTTGAACCTGTAGACATTAAACAATTAGTCTCTGGGAGCTCAGTTTCTAGATACAGGGAAGCCAGGGGAAGGAATGATGGAAAAGATTGGGAAACCTTTAGCAGACCATAACGATTCGATAAAAGACAGTACTTTTTTTCACTAGATAGCGATTTGTTCAGTTTCTGATGAAATATTTCTGGAAAACTAGACTATAATGAACCTCCACTTGCTAAATAATATAATTCTCTGTAGTGGAATAAAAAATCTCTCGTTTTCCCTTTTCTTTTCATCTCCAATTACTCAATAATTTCCACAAGCATAAATCTTTGGATAGAGAATTTAATAGAACTTGGGATTTCAACTGCACAGTACCCTTAGGTGGACATACAAAAGAAGAACCTTTATGATTGATACAAATGAAGAAACAGTAAGAATGTTATGAAATGATAACTTACCCTCAAACCAATGGAAGTTGCGCCTGGAATGATTTCACTCCCAAAATCATTTGCTCCGGGAAACTTCTCCCGAAGTAGATCTAACATCACATTTTTGCTCACAACATATATACCCATACTGGCAATATAAGGCATCTCTTTAGCTCTCTCATCATCAAGACCCAAGATAGTAGTATCCACCTGTAACAAACACAAAAACAAGAATATTTTTCTTCACTAATCAATTACACAAAACTAAAACCACAAGCACTCCTAATCCAGAATCAAACATATATGTGATGCACTAAATCATTTTAACAGTCGGATTGTGAGCTATTTACCCTCATAGCTTTGAGTTGCTCCCCTTTAGGTTTCTCAGCAAACTCAATAATTCGTCCCTCGTCATCAATCTTCATCAAACCAAAGGCGGTAGCACGCTTCTCATCCATGGGCAGAGCAGCCACAGTAATATCTGCATCGGTTTCTCTATGTGCTTGGATAAATCTCTCATAGTCCATCCTATACAAGTGGTCCCCAGCAAGAACCAAAAACTCCAACACATTGTGCTCCTCAAACAACCACAAATACTGTCTCACAGCATCCGCGGTACCCTGTAAACCACCAAAACCAAACATCCCAACTCAAAAACCCAATCAAACCCAATTGCCAACACAACCCCACATGCACAAAACAAGCATTTTTAATCACCAATTGTCAAAACCCAATTGCAAAACAATACCATAATTGCTAACTAAGCATTTTAATCACCTGAAACCAATTGGGATTCTCTGGGCTCTGCTGGGCAGCAAGAACCTCAACAAAGCCTTCATTTTTGTACCCACCCATGTTACTAGCATAAGCACGAGAAAGATGGCGATTGAGAGAAGCGGAATTGAACTGGGTTAGCACATAGATCTTGTTAATGTTGCTGTTGAGGCAATTGCTGACTGGAATATCGATCAGCCTGTAGTTGGCTCCCAATGGAACGGCAGGCTTTGCTCGCTTCTTTGTCAAAGGGTAAAGCCTCGTTCCAGCTCCGCCACCGAGTATGATTCCCAACACACTCTACCGCAAAACCACAATATTTTCAATCAAAACAAGAACGCATAATGGGAATGTACACAACCAAAAAACACCAAATTAATACACAAACAAATACTCACCCGACTCGCATCGGGATCAAGACATGTCTGTGAGTTTTTGGAATCCGAAACAGCCTTGGGAGTCACAATCATGGGCGGGTCACGGCGGGTAGGGCATTTCCTCAAACAAGTGCTGGGCGTGGTAATTTTGGTCCCACACAGGTGAGAGCCACTGAACGAGAGTCCTCTGCTTTGACACAGACTCATTTTCTGGGTATGCTGGGCACCACCGTTCGGAGAGGTTGATGATCGGGGGCTGAGCACTCCGCTCGCTGCCATTAAAGAGGCGGCCATGGAAAAATGTTGGCGTGGAAGTGGAAGAATGAATTGTGGGAAGTTGCAGTGGGAGAGTGTTGTTGGAAGTGGCAGCTGAGATTTGATGAGTTTTCGGGACGCGTTTGCCCTCTTACTTCTAGTGTTTATTACGCGACCGAGGTTGGAAAGTATTTGAATCTAAGATGGTTGGGGTCGAGGGCAGTTTCGCCATTTCACAAATATAAATTCACGTATAGCAATGGTTCGCGATAATAATAGTAATAATTTGACGGAAGGAGAGGGCGACCAAAAATCTGCGAAAATGGCGATTATTATAAACAAGTGGATGTCATTTAACGTCAGCGAGCGGTAGATGACTAGATGCATCGATGGAAGAGTCACATGTGGCATGTGGGGTTTCGCCAAGATTTTGTGTCACATGTCACAACTTCTGCTTATCACCGTCTATTTTTTTCCTTCCATGATTATAAAATTGAAACCAAAACTCCCTAGGTTAATTTGTAAACTCAGCTAAACCTTTGCTTAATCATGCTTCACAAATTGACAAAGGACATTAACCATGATTGACAATGATACCGTCTATTCAATATATCAGTTAACGAAAAAATTTATCGTTTCATTATCATGATAAATATTGCGATGCATTGATGATGAGTATATAATGTAACTTAAGTAGTAGTAGTTAAGTCTTATGCTATGATTGCATAAAGCTACCTTCAAAGGTTAGAGCAAGGCAACCTTCAATGGTTCCAAAAATGGGGAGTTCCTTCTCGTGGGTCATTAGCAATTTAGAATTATTTTTGTATCTGAAAACAAAAATCTCTTATGCAATACGATATCAAATTGACTCTAATATATCATTGATTACATTCGGTTGAACGCAAATAGTTAGTGAATATATTATGAAATCAGAATGTTAATGAGTACCAACAATATGGTGAATGTTGTAGATCGATAGCCGTTGTGTCAAAATATCGACATCAATGTCTACTTATTTCCCACTATGGCATCTAATAACAGAGATGGGAAGGGATATTAACAGAATATTCTACCACTTGAGCAATAAGTTGACGAACAACAGCAAAATAACATAAATTCTACTAAATTCCAAAATTGTTGTGACACCCAGAGTGCCCAGACATCACTATGTTTCTACAAGTGCAAGTTGCTAGGGCTCGTTTTAGTATCCGATTGTATTTACGATTTCAATCGAATAGACTAAATCACCGTCGTATAGTATTGACTATACAACCGGATTTGATACTGAATCGTATAGGAAGTCTTAGAATTACTTTGACATTGAAAGCACTAGCAGATGCTCCTTTGGTTATTGACATTGAAAGCACTAGCAGATGCTCCTTTGGTTAAACCTATGTTTGCATTGCCTCAAAGCTTCAGGAGGGTTGCAAATAATAGAAAAGAAATAGCTAATTCCAAACACATAGGCCAAACAGCCTCCAACAAGATAATATATACTTATAATTTTATATGCAACATTCCCTGTATGCATGGTTGGTTATCTAATCACCACATCAGGCCTTTTCTGCAATTGCTCCTGTTTATATGTGTCAATAATGCAAATTGCAAATATATAAGGACAAGGCAAGGTCAAACTATTTTCAGACTAGAAAGTTAGCAGCTATAATGAATTTACTCAATTTAGTGACAGATTCAACTCACTCTAGCTTCAACAGCCCAAACCCTAAACACATTTTACAAAATCAAATCAAACTGGTCAGATGAAGTGAAGAACTAGACACCAAGGTTTTAAAACAGAAAAGAAAAGCCAAAAGTGAATTGTAACAAAAAGCTATTTCATTATCTTCATGGCCAGTTCACAAACTGAAAATCCTGATAAAGTAATTTTACGTTTGAGCACAACGATGTTGAACATGGATCATCAACCAAAGTAAGAGCCCAAAGTATTTTCAACCTGATGTACCAAGTGATAGTGCTTGTCCCTGTCTCAAATGTCACAGACACACCCGTGATTTAACCATACAACGCGCGCCATGGCTCCTTATCGTCCTTTGATTTCTGTGTTGGATTCCATTTGATTTTGTCTCTTGAAAAGTACAGGTTCATGGTGCTTGCCAAAAGTTCTCCTATCTCATAAATTATCTGGATATGAAACCACTAAGAGTTAGATGGTAATATACATTCAGAAAACCAAAAGATTTATGAAACGAAGAAATAGCGAATGAAAAAAAAAAACAAGAACCTAACAACTTGGCTATCTTTTTTTTTTCCATTCATTTCTCAAGCAAGTCATATAAAGAAAATATTATCCTATCTGGCCTCTAGAACTAACCTAAATTTGATCACATCTCACAGAGTTTCTAGGTAAACTGAATTTTGATACTTGCACTAGCTAAAGTAATGCGAAATGCATACCTCAAGCTCTTCTTTATCAGAAATGCGTTGACCTTGTTGCCCTACAAGAACATAAGTTGGCAACTTCAAGACCCGGACCAACTGAAGTAAGCAAGCTAAAGGTTCATGATGAATCTGCAAGGATGATGGTGGCTTTTGGGTTCTGGTTACCAAGGCCTTGCTTATGGCTGTTTCTGGACCTATCTCTAAACCATAAAGTGAAACTTTGTCTTCTGGTTTTGTAGAAAATTTACTTTCCAACTTAAGCTTGGATGAGGCAACAAAAAAGGGAGCAACAATTGTGGGTGCTGAGGATGGTTTCTGTCCTGCTAATTGGGCAAGAACTTCATTAACAGCGCATGCTAATATTGGTGGTTCATAATACTCCATAAGCAACACAGATACCTGAAAAAAAAAAAATTGAACATATATTTACAATATATATCACTAGTCATTAATATTCAAGATATGTAAGAACATAAAATAATTCTTCACCATTTCCTAGTAACTCAATCTTTTGAAAATAGTATAAATCAACAAACTTCGTGATGGTATCAAAGGTGCTGGTTCAAACATCCTAACAACTCAAGCTTTGGGGAACAGCGGTAAATCGACAAACTTTGGGAGAAGCTGCATTAATAACATGATACCTGGAATTGCAATAGTTAAAGAATGGGTTTTTCCTTTTGGAGGTATGAAATCGAATCCACAAGCTTTCTCCAAAAATAGCTTGCAATTGAGTCCTTTTACCTCTTAACAGATCACTCACACTTTCATAACTAGATAGATTTTATATGCCAGATCGTTTTGAAAGAGCAAACAACATTTTCAGTAGTAATTTCTCTTTGACCATGCCAATTAAAACACATTCGATTAAAAACTATACGAACCCATTTCTGAACGCCCAAATCCCACATCGAAATTATATAAAGATGAACCCTTTACAGGTATTGAGCAATTCTATGAGAAAGTGAGAGAAGGGTAACCTCATATTGACCCTTGGGATCCAGGAAGTGGCGAATGTTTCCAGAAGCTTTGCAATTTTTGACTCCATAGGGCTCCAACGAAAGCTCGAAACTTTCCTCTCTGCAACAAATTGACAGCCTCCACAGTCAGCACCCAAATCAATTGGTACAATATGAATATGATTTCAAGCTTGAACTTTAAAAGATTGAAAGATAGAGAGCTTACATGGTGGTATAGCTTGGGTTAGAGTTGAAAGCTCCTGAGATGGCTTCGCCTAAGCCCTCTGAATCTCTCAGCAAAAACACTACCTTCGAGCCCACCTTCATTTTCTTTCTGCTCTTTCTTCAAACCAAGCCCAGCGGTTCAAGCACTTACAAAGGTACAATATATACGAGGTCACGTATTTTTTTTTTTTGTTTCATGCCACTTTTTCTTTCTTTTTAAGTATGTAGTTTGATAAGTTATATTCTTTAAAAGGAAAAAAAAAAATTCATATAAATGATATTCTATTTTTTTCATTTTTTAAAATTAATATACTTCGTAACCCGTCCAACTATTTCTGTAACGACCCGGACCAGAAATTAAACTATTTTGAGGATTTGACAATTTTACCCTTAGTTTTGGACGAGTTCGGGAGTCACTTTTTGACTGGCAAGACTTTTGGGAATTTTTCTAGGGTCGTTGCGTAGGTCTCGAACTCACGAGTTCATAGACAGGCGGCACGCGGAAAACGGAGACCCGGTGAGTTCGTTACGGGTCTAGAAGCTTCAGGGGCAGTTTGGTAATTTTGGAGAAGTTGGAACTATATAGTAGATATTTTCTCTCTCCTCGGCAGATTGGTCAATATGGTCTCTCTCTCTCCTACCCAAAAATCCCCCCCGTGTGAACACAAACGCTTGATTTTCATCGGACGGATTTCGATCCGAGTTGAGTGAAACCAAGGTCGGGAGGATCATCCCCGGGACCCCACGAGCATTTTGGGGTAGCTATTGGAGCGGGAGCACCGCCGTAGGCGACGGACGGAGGAGGGAGGTGAACCGAAACTTCTCGACCGTTTTCCGGCCAAACTAGGTACGATCTCGGAACTTTGACCTCATATTTAGATTCCTGGTGAAACGTAGATAAATTTCCGTGTGTAGATCGTGAAAAACGGTTAAGAAATGAAGAAGTTATAAAACCTTGAAGTTTCGGCCGGAAATGGGGGATTCCGGCGAACCAGACGGCGGCGGAGGTGGCGGTCCGGTCATCTTCTCCGGCCAGCCTCCAGCGACGGTGACGGCAGTCCGGTCATCTTCTCCGGCGAGTCACCGATGACAGGTCGGGTCGAGTGAACCGGTCGGGTTGAGTAAACCGGTCGGGTCGAGTTAGACCGGGTCAGGTTGAGCCGGACCGGGTTGGACCGGTCCAAGCGCGTGAACACTGTAGTAGCGCGTGACCGGCGCGTGAGCGCGCGTGGGTGCGTGTGCCGACCTTCCGGCGGCTCGTGGCAGCACGTGGGGCCGAGACTGAGGTCACGGCGACGCGTGGTAACTAGTTTTCGACGTTCCGAATCTGTTGGTACAGGTTTGAGGTTGATCAGACGTCGTTTAGAGGTGGTTTTGGGCAATCCCAGCGGTAATAGTTGACCGTATTAGCGGGTTTTGAGCTCGGGAAGTCAAGGTAGTTGGGACATTATTGTGCATGTGTTGCTTGGGCTAGAGCGTCCATGAATTAAGGGTTGGTTGATGTATATGAGTGGACTGTTGTTTATAAACTGTAATGCATGCATCAATGTATCCTTGTTTACATATTGTTATGTATTGTTGCAGTGATTTCCTGGAATTTAGAAATGATTACTGGATATATGTTTTTCACTATTTCGGTTAAAAGTGTGATTTGAGAAATATCGTAGTTTTAGACTCGGATTTGATATCGTTTTGACGAGGAAATTATTGAGTCAATGATTTGGGTTTTGACCCTGTTGTATGAGTTTATTGATTTTGGTCATATTGTGGGAGGCCAGGACTCGGGACGAGGATCCGTTATTAGCGGTGAACCCGGTGAACCCGGTGAACCTCCAATATAATGATATAATATGATATGATGGTCGAGGATACTTACCGACTGATATGATACTGATATGATACTAATATGATATGATATGATGGTCGAGGATACTTACCGACTGATATGATACTGATATGATATGATATGATGGTCGAGGATACTTACCGACTGATATGATATGATACGATGGTCGAGGATACTTACCGACTAATATGATACGATATGATGGTCGAGGATACTTACCGACTGATATGATATGATATAAAGGTCGAGGATACTTACCGACTTATATGATACTGATATGATACTAATATGATATGATATGATGGTCGAGGATACTTACCGACTGATATGATACTGATATGATACTGATATGATATGATACGATGGTCGAGGATACTTACCGACTGATATGATATGATATGAAGGTCGAGGATACTTACCGACTGATATGATACTGATATGATACTAATATGATATGATATGATGCCGACTATGCCGACTGATATGTTATGATAGTCGAGAGATGCCGACTATGCCGACGGATATGATATGATAGTCCAGAGATGCCGACTATGCCGATTGATATGTTATGATAGTCGAGAGATGCCGACTATGCCGATTGATATGTTATAATAGTCGAGAGATGCCGACTATGCCGATTGATATGTTATGATAGTCGAGAGATGCCGACTATGCCGACTGATATGTTATGATAGTCGAGAGATGCCGACTATGCCGACGGATATGATATGATAGTCGAGAGATGCTGACTATGCCGATTGATATGTTATGATAGTCGAGAGATGCCGACTATGCCGATTGATATGTTATAATAGTCGAGAGATGCCGACGGATATGATATGATAGTCGAGAGATGCCGACTGATATGTTATGATAGTCGAGAGATGCCGACTGATATGTTATGATAGTCGAGAGATGCCGACTATGCCGACTGATATGATATGATAGTCGAGAGATGCCGACTATGCCGATTGATATGTTATGATAGTCGAGAGATGCCGACTATGCCGACTGATATGTTATGATAGTCGAGAGATGCCGACTGATATGTTATGATAGTCGAGATATATGCCGACTGATATGATATGATACATGACTAGCACACCCCAAGGGATACCCTGGTGGCTAGGGATATGATAGTCGAGAGATGCCGACTGATATGATATGATAGTCGAGAGATGCCGACTATGCCGATTGATATGTTATAATAGTCGAGAGATGCCGACGGATATGATATGATAGTCGAGAGATGCCGATTGATATGATATGATAGTCGAGAGATGCCGACTGATATGTTATGATAGTCGAGAGATATGCCGACTGATATGATATAATACATGACTAGCACACCCCAAGGGATACCCTGGTGGCTAGGGACAGGATAGTCGAGAGATATGCCGACTGATATGTTATGATAGCCGAAGGTTATACCGGCTGATGATACGATATGATAGCCGAGGATATATCCGGCTCTAATATGAAACAGACGACAATGGTCATGGGCTTAATCAACCTATGAAAATACTTCGTCAGCCGGGTCTGTGGGTTGGTGTGGGCGGTGACCCAGAGGGACGAATTATGGTTGGTTCACAAGTATTTGACTAGTCTGTTGTCTTGTGGTATTCCAGTAGAGATGTCAGCAGTGTCTGACCTACTGACGTTTGGTGACATAGGGTATTCCTATTTGGACCACCACTATTCCGAGGTTTTGGTTTTGACCAGTATACTATCCTGCGTCTGACAGGTATGAGTGGTCAGTAAGTACAGAGGTTCTGTCGGGAACCCTGTAAGGTTTAATAAAAAAATTATTCCAGAACAAAGGGTATTTCTGGTGTTTATATTTTGAAGTAAAGAGCTGTCAGACGGGATAAGGGTTCTTTCCGGGTTTCGAGGGAAAATTCGGGAAGGGTCCTTACAATTTCTTATAATGTGAGGGCTATGTCAAAATTTAGCTATAAAAAATAATAATTTTTTAATGAATAATGCATGACTATATTTTACTATCTCCAACCATTTAGAGTTATGTTAATACTATTTCAATATTTTATCATTATTTTCTATATGTTTTAAATTTAAAGATAATTTAATTAAACTAATATGACATTTTTGAACAAAATATATTGTTATGGAAAATAATTGTGTGATAAGATTTGAAGTGGACAAAATAATTTTGTGATAAGATTTTTAAGTGACACGTGAGTAAATCTCTAGGTTTTCGATTATGTAGTGGTTATGTGGCACATGCATGAATAATTTTGTGAGAAGATATTCAAGTATCACGTATCACCATGCGATTAAAGTGTCTAAATATTCGATAAGAATTAAAACCTTGAGTGTAAGTGGTGGGCAACCAATTATAATAAGAATTGAGCCTCACTCTATATTTAGGAAATAGGAAATTTCATAAAATTTTGGACAAATTTGAGAAAATATTTGGCCATTGACCATTTACCAAAATTTGTCCATGGGCCTTGGCCTTGTGGTTGAAGACCATTTTTTACCAAATTTTCCTACAATTTAACTTTTTAGCCCATACTTGGAGATGGCCTTATACTGCTAGAATTTTGGTCATACGCAACACCCTTTTGGTATCGGTTTATGAAGCAGATGATGCTGAAACAACATAACGCATCACAATTATAATAAACGATGCCAAAAAAGTGCAATGACATCAATGCAAAATTAAATGATGCTTTTAGTTTAATATTTAGCATCCTTTATTGTTAAAATTGATGTCTAAGTGAATTATTTTTTACATTTGGTTAGCATCGCTTTATAACGAATCATAAAACGATGCCCTAACTAAATTTTACAATAAAATTCCTAAGTCAAACCCCAAAAAATTCACTCTTTCTTTTCCCTCATGTTTTTCCCTCTTTAGTTTTCACACTTCATAGAAAATTTTACACAATAATCAGCCGAAAACAAAACAAATCAAAAAACCCCCTGAAAACTTGCCCTCGCGTGCGACGCTCACACTGATGAACCCTCTCAACCTCACACTGAAGCATCTGCGATCAAACCTAGAAAATTTCTTCTTTCATTCCTTCTTCGAAATTAATACCTTTTGCCTTCTCCAATTCTGATATTCGCGAGATTTCAGGAGGTTAGAAGACCCTATTTCGTTCTCTGCCTTCAAACGCTTCCCTCTTCTCGTTTCCCTTTAGATTTCATCACTTTTGATCTCAAAACTTGAAGCCTCCGCCAACTTCAGATTGCCAGCATTCCTTCTTCTCTAAATCTTCAAACTCATCTATCTGCTTTCTTCTTGTAGAAGAAGAGGGTCTATCAACCCTAAGTTCCTGCTGAAGAAGAGCGATTTCTTCTTCTGCTTTCTCCGGTTGAGTGTCTATAAACCCTAAGTTCCTAACCACATCCTCTAATATGAAGCAGATCGTGCGGTGGAAGATCGAATTCTTCTTCTGCTTTCTCGCTTTCACTTCACACCGAGAAAGCGAGTGAGATCGGGGAGGGTGATTCAAATTTTGTGTGTTTTTGTTTGTGAATTTGTGTATGTTCGTGAGTTTTTTTGTAAATTGAGGTTTCATTTTAGTTTTTTTTCAGGAAAGCTTCCCTGGAATGCGCTCCGCTCTGGGACTAAAGCCAAGGAGGAGAAGCAGCCGGTGGGCAGCGAATTGTCGACATTTCTGCAGGTATAATTTGGTGATGGCGACGATGTAGGATTGATAGTTTATATGATTTCACTTGCAATTAGAATCTGTCTGTGATGAGAGAGCAATAAAGGAGCCTGATGACTCAGAGTGTATGCATGTTATTCATTTGTACCTCAAGTTTATTTTGAGTACCTCGCATAACTTTTGTGCACATTATTGACTTTTTTGCTTATGGAACATATGACTGATGCTTGTTGCAAAAATATGCTTGGAGTGCAAAGTGGGAGTTAGGGACATCATTCAAGCAAGAAATAATGCTCGTTATCAGGTTCATGCATTTATAAATTCAGAATGAGTTGAAGTAAATATAGAGTTAAAAAATTTTGCATTTTTCGAATTTTCTAGTTCAAATATAAAGAATGATCTCTTACTCTTTTGCCTCTATATTTGGCCATTTAAATTAGGATGATACATTGGTGGATCAGAAGTTCATGGAGGCTAATGTTGTGGACTAAGTCTGATGTCCAGTACTCAAGGCTCCTACCAAAACAAAAAACAAAAACAACAAAAGGAAAAGAAAAGAAAATGTGGTGATAGTTTTACAAGGGAGAAGGAGAGGCTAGAGAAAGCTGAAGAGACCTTCAAGGCAATTGATCTTAACAAGGTATATTATCTCCTTTCTATTTCCCATTTTCAAGTATTTATTCATGAAATATTAATACTATCAAACTACCAGTTCATTTAGGCCAAAACATGACTTGATAAAGTATAGGTTAATGGTTATTCACTTATCATTTGATGGAAGATTTAATGGGGGGTGACAATGCATTGTAATTTCTTCATAGACCCTTCCTAATCAGAATAAATTAAATAATAATAATTTCCTTGTTAAATGCAACGAAACCCCCTCTATACTTGTTTGGTGGGCATATACCTGTATTGATATTGCTCACTTCAAGTAAAATTTCATTACTACATTGCAATAGTTCTTAAACCAAAAACTATAGCTTCACTGTTTTAAACTTTGCATCATGTCTCACTGATGATTGGAAGGTAAGGTTTTTTTGCTGCCTTAAATTAGTTCCTCCCCATGTGTATTATAGGCTAAAACTGCTAGGTTAAAGGGTATAGGTTCTCACTGATATTGAGTATGATGATTGGGTTCTTATGAGATGATCAATTTGGTAGGTAAAACATGAAGTTCAAAAAACGAGGCGTGGCAAGTGTAAATATCATCACATAACAAGAAGAAAAGGCTATTCTGGATTAGAAGAAGAATTAGTAAGTGTCAATTGGACTGATTCTATTTGTTCTTTATATGCCCAAGTATGTTCCAATATTAACTTTCAATTAATCCCAAATAGGTTAAGGCAAAAGTACTTGATCCGGATGCTAAAATTGATCGATCTCTGCTATGGAAGAAAGCACGAGAAGACAAAACTGAGAATATACATGATAAGGAAACATCTGAAATAGCCAAAAAGATTGTAAGTTGCAAACTGCCTCTAGCTTATGTTGTTAGTGTGTTGAATATGTGCTATAGAGTAGCTGTTAGTGTGTTGAATATGTGTTAAATCTTTGTTAGTGTGTTGAATATGTATAAAAGAAATACCATAGAAGTAAAAAATAAAATAAAAACCCTGCACAATTGTCTGCATAACTAGTTTGACAGTTAAACTAGTGAACAAAGTCTTTTGGCAATTTAATTAGCACCTCATATATCTGGTTTAATCAACAGCTTATTTTCCAGAGGATACGAGCTGTATTAGGTTTTGGAATTTGAGATATTTAAGTACGTTTCTCTTTGAATTGTAGAATTTGATGATTTTGGAAGTATGAATTTGATGTCTGGGGTAATTTATAGTCTAAATGTTTCCATATGAAAATTTTACCAAGTCTAATGCTGTAATGTTGTTCACTTTGATGAATTAGCAGATTTCCTTTCTAATGGATTGTCAGTTATCTCACAGATTTCAATAACTAAAATTTCTTGTGGCATTTGGTCAGAATGAGGAAGTGTTTTGTAAGATTTGTCTTGTTGATTTGAGATCTCTTTACTTTTCCATGTGCTTTCATTTTTGCTTCTTAATCCTTGCTCTTAGCGTCTCTTTGTTTATTAATGCATGCCCTAAAGAAGATCCATGGTTATCGGCTTTTTGGTGCCAAATTTACATCTTGATTTGGATTTTTTTTGCATGTAATTTTACCTTGCGGCATTGGTGTGTTCTTGTAATATGTCGATTCATTGTCAGTAAACGAACATGCTCTATAATTGTTTTCTTACTTGTGTTCCTAAGAACCTCTTTTGACCAGTTTCAAAACACACTCAATTGGAAATGTGAAAGCTTTGTAAAGTCTTAAAAGTCTCAAGTTGGGTTAGTTAAGATGCTATATGTTGTCTTTGGGCATCACCTTTGTGAAGCAATATCTTCTATAATGCTTTGAGTTTCTAGAATATTTGTCTTTTATCTTCTTATCCAAGATTCTTGTTGCCTTCTCTAATAGCTTGTAGTATTAACATAACATCTTAAGCCTGTTTGTTCTCCCATTCTTGAATTTTCTTCTTGTTTGTTTGAATTGGCTACTTATTGATATTTGTGGATTTCCTTATGCCCTTGACTGATGGCCTAATCTTTCAAGATTGAATTCGTGGATCTTTCTAAAGTTAATAATGCATGTTAGTTTGAAAATGATTTTTGGAGTTGTTCCAGTTTGTGATTTAGAAGTTAGCGAAATTGATGGAGTAATTTAACTAACTAACATTGGTTCTCTGTGTGTGTGTAAAACTGTTGGAGTAATTTAACTAACTAAAATTGGCTCTCTCTCTCTCGCTGTGTAAATCATAATTGATAACCACAATCTGGTTTATGGTGATATCTTTCCTTGTAGGATCAGCTGATGAAGGAAAAGGAAGAAGACCTTATTTCGGTAAATGGGAGCAATGATGTTTTGGTGAAGGCATTGGGGACCTCTGAACATCCTGGCAAGGTTAGGGGTGTGGGAGCATGGGTGAAATGTTGATGTCTAGCTATTAGAGTCTACTTTTCATTAAACATTATTTTTGTTGTATATAGTGCATTTAACTTATGTCTAGACAAAGATGTATCTATTATTCCCAAATTGATGCTTTCGTAGGTTGGAAGACTTGGATATATATTACTCTTATTGGAACTACTTAATGGAAGACTTGGATATATATATTGATGGTTAATTCTCGTATCTTTTATATATATCATTTACATTTGCAAATTTATTTATAATTAATATAAATATAGCGCATCAGAATACACCAACAAGCGATGCTGTGTACAAAGAAATGAGCATTAGCTGTCCAGGAAAAGCGATGCTGACCATGCATAAGCAGCATCAAAAATGAAAATAAAGCGAATCCTAAGACCATATATAGCATCGCTTTCACGAAACAAGCGACGTCTTCATCAATAAATAGCATCATATATTATACAAAGCGATGCGTAAAAACTAAAAAAACATCGGTGTTTTATCCATAACTGATGCCAAATGCAGCTAACTGCATCGCTTTTTACCAGCACAGCGATGCTAATACATGCCTATAGCATCAGTTTCAACGCTCATTGAAATTACCTGACAATGATATGCATCGCTACTTACGCCAAAACTAATACCTTTGGTGGAAAAGACATCAGTTTTTCATTGATGCCTTAAATAAGAGTTTTAGCGTCACTCGTATAGGCATCGATACGTTTCTGTGATAGGCATCAGTGATTCACTGATTCTAAAAGCCTAAATTCTAGCAGTGTTAGCTTCTCCTATCATTTTTTTTGATACAATGATATTTTGCACTAAACTCTAATCCAAATTGAAAAGGAAATTCAAGGTGATCTAAACGATATTCATCTATTCTTTTCTATCATTTACTAAATATAAAAATGAAGATTTAAATTCTAACGAATTAGTATATTAAAAAGAAAATCTAGTATAAAGACAAGCCGGACAATTACCCCAAGTCTCTAATTTGATTACTAAACCTCTTAAATTGCAAAGAAAAACACAAATAAATTTGTCATTGAAATCCAAGCAATGTCAACTCCACTAGTCCTTTTGTTGTTTGGTTGAGGCTACATTGATTTTCACAGTTGTCACATATGATATCAAGAACTCAAAATAATATGAAAATAAAAGATCTTATATTATTGTATCTTAAAACGACCATCATACAATTAGTTAATATCATTGTATCTTAACAAGAACATCATACAATTAGTTAATATCATTGTATCTTAACAAGAACATCATACAATTACTTAATATTATCAAATTTTCACCCACAAAACACCAAACCCTAAACACAATCACTTGGAAAAATGGCAAGAAGCAGGCAATTGCAATCATATATAGTAGCTAGCATGGATAAGAATGAATATCAGAGTAGCCATGTAACGACCCGGATCAGAAAATAAATTAATTTGAGAATTTAATTAAGGAAAATACGATTTTACCCTCGATTTCAGAAGGGTTTGGGAGTCACTTTTTGTCTGGCAGTACTTTTGGAAGTTTTTCTTGGGTCGTTGCGTAGGTCTCAAACTCACGAGTTCGTAGACAGACGTCACGGGGAAAATGGAGACCCGGTGAGAACGTTGTGGGTCTAAAAGCTTCAGGGGCAGTTTGGTCATTTTAAAAAAGTCCAAATATAGGGGGATATTTTTCTCTCTCTTCGGAGACTCTGCTCAGACCGGCCCAAAATCTCTCTCTCTCTCCTCCCTCGATATCTCTCTCCCTCTTCGTGCGAACACCGCACTTCACCATCAACACTAACCTATTTTTGGGTCGATTCGAACCAAACCAAGCCCAGATGCAGCATCCCCTCGAGAATGTGAGTTATTGGAGGCCATTTTCGAGGCGAGAGCATTGCCGTAGGCTGTGATCTAGTCATCGTTGTCGACGAGCTCCAATGACTGGTTCGAACTGTGGTGGCTGACGTGGCATGCTAGGTGGCAGCCACGTGGCGACCAGTCAATTGCTAACTCAGCTGCCACGTGGCAACACAGTCAGCATCCAGTCAACAATTAGTTAACTGTTGGGTCAACTGTCGCCGTCAGGGTTTGACGAAATATGCTGACGGCGTTAGTATATTTCGTCAAAAGGTAACAGCGTTATGATGGAACCCTAATGCCGTTAATTTGGACTCTGGATATTCTATCAGGTTCAACGGAATATTCCGTCTTGAACAGTACAAACGCGCGTGGCGACCAATGGCGGAGAGTGGGGGCCAATGGCGGCGCGTGGGGGCCAATGGAGGCACGCGGGGGCGCGTGGCGCATGGTCCGACCTTCTACCGGCGCATGGCAGCTCGTGGGGCTGTTTCCCGGCCCATGGCGGAGCGTGTCTAGGGTTTTGGAACATTCCAGATCGGATTTTGGTGGTTTTGAGGCCGTTGGAGTCCGTTTAGAGCCCCGTTTGAGTGATTCCAGCGGTAATTGACGACCATAGAGCGGGTTTTGGCTCGGGAGGTCAAGGGAGATGGGTTATTGGTATGTCAAAGGGTTCATTGGGGCTAGGGTTTCCTTGAGTTGGTACTTTGGATGTAATGGGAACGGACTGGGTTTCCGAGATTGCGTGACATGTGTACTTCTATGTATTAGGTTATACCAAGGGGTTCTCCAATGTTGGTGTTGGAGGGAAATTCTCCGCCACATCATTAAGGTTTCTCCAACTAGCGTTGGAGGGTAATTCTTCGCCACATCGTTGAGGTTTCTCCAACTGGCGTTGGGGGGTAATTCTCCGCCACATCGCTGAGGTTTCTCCAACTGGCGTTGGGGGGTGATTCTCCTCCACATCGTTGAGGTTTCTCCAACTGGCGTTGGAGGGTAATTCTCCGCCACATCATTGAGGTTTCTCCAACTAGCGTTGGAGCGGATTTCTCCGCCACATCATTGAGGTTTCTCCAACTGGCGTTGTAGGCTAATTCTCCGCCACATCGTTGAGGTTTCTCCAACTAGCGTTGGAGGGTATTTCTCCGCCACATCATTGAGGTTTCTTTGATTGGTGTTGGAGGGTATTTCTCCGCCAGATCGTTGATTAAGGTTTTGACCCTGGTGATTGATATGAGGTATGTTATGGAGGATTCCATCATACTCTTGGGATGATATGAGGTATGTTATGGAGGATTTCATCATACTCTCATAATGATATGAGGTATGTTATGGAGGATTCCATCATACTCTCGGGATGATATGAGGTATGTTATGGAGAATTGCATCATACTCTCGGAATGATATGAGATATGTTATGGAGGATTCCATCATACTCTCGGGATGATATGAGGTATGTTATGCAGGATTCCATCATACTCTCGGAATGATATGAGATATGTTATGGAGGATTTCATCATACTCTCATAATGATATGAGGTATGTTATGGAGGATTCCATCATACTCTCGGGATGATATGAGGTATGTTATGGAGAATTGCATCATACTCTCGGAATGATATGAGATATGTTATGGAGGATTCCATCATACTCTCGGGATGATATGAGGTATGTTATGCAGGATTCCATCATACTCTCGGGATGATATGAGATATGTTATGGAGGATTCCATCATACTCTCGGGATGATATGAGCTATGTCATGGAGGATTCCATCATAGGCTTGACGAGATATTGAGCTATGGCTGGGGATGAGCCGGGATATCGAATAACAACTCGGGGTGCTCAAGATGAGCCGGGATATCGAGTTACGACTCGGGGTGCTCATGATGAGCCGGGATATTAAGCTATGACTCGGGGTGCTCAGGATGAGTCGGGATATCGAGTTACGACTGGGGGTATTCAGGATGAGCCGGGATATCAAGTTACGACTCGGGGTGCTCAGGATGAACTGAGATATCGAGTTACGACTCAGGGTGCTCAGGATGGCCGGGATATCGAGCTACGACTCGGGGTGCTCAGGATGAGTCGGAATATCGAGTTACGATTCGGGGTGCTCAAGATGAGCAGAGATATTGAGCTACAACTCAGGGTGCTCAGGATGAGCCGGGATATCGAGTTACGACTCGGGGTGCTCAGGATGAGTCGGGATATCGAGCTACGACTCGGGGTGCTCAGGATGAGCCGGGATATCGAGTTACGACTCGGGCTGCTCAAGATGAGCCGGGATATCGAGTTACGACTCAGGGTAAGTCAGTGAGACTCAATTCAACCAAGTCGGGTACCTTCGTCATCAGGGTTAGTGGGTGGTGTGGGCGGTGATCCAGATGGACGAGTTAGTGATGTTTCACACGAGGATGACACATCAGTTGTCTTGTTTGATTGCGGAGGAGGTCCTTCGAGGTAGTTTGTGAACTACTAGTCTAACCTTCGTCTGACAGGTAGATGAACTCAGTCAGGTACAGAGGAGGTTCTGTTGGAACCCCTGTAAAGTTTATTTGATGGTTTCAAGTTTAAGGGTATTTCAGGTATGAACTTTTGTAGTTAAAAGCTGTTAAACGGGAACAGGGCTTTTCGTGGATTTTGATACGAAATTCGGGAAGGGTCCTGTCAAGTCATATATAAAAGAATTTAATTAAATCAATGAATATTATAAGTACCCATATATAAGAATTTAATTAAATCCACTACCATAATTTACAATCTCACAATCATATAATGTAATTTGTTGCTAGCTAGTCCCTCTTTTTTCTTTTCACTCAATCTTATAAGCATGAAGAAACAAGCAGAAGTCAGAAGCTGTAGAGTTACTCCGAGTTGAATAATAAGCACTGCCATTGTCACTGTCTATCCCCCCATTGCCGTTGTCTATCCCCCCATTGCCGCTGTCTATCCCCCCATTGCCACTACCTTCTCTGTCGTAATCACTTTCGATATCCGGTGCCCCGGGCTTGAAGATGAACAACCCATGCCCTGTGCCCGGGCTGCTGAAAAGCCAATCATGAACATCCCAAAAAACTTGGACCGGTTGCATATTCACCATCACGGTCTGGTTCCCTCTAAATTTCCATTGCAAATTCTTCACGTGGATCAGTACAATTCCATCTACACTGATCCACATTTCTGGGTCTTTATGCCCATGTGTTGAGCTCTCCACCACAATGTCATGCTCTTTTCTCTTCTCATCAAACTTAACCCTAGTTGCAAAGCTTTTCTTGGCGAACACGTTTTCTTTTTTGTAATATATAAGTGCCTCCACAATTGCTGGCCTTGATTTGGTTCTTTTGTAAGCCTTTTTCTTCATGTCCCCCAATAACAAAACAACCTCCTCATCACAAACTAGGGCAACGTAAAAATCAGAACATGGCTCCGGACCTCCCACGAATTTCGCCGACCGAAGATCCCAATAAACCTCCACTTGATTCCCCTCCACTTCAAATGATTTGTACCCTTTTTTGCTCCAAAAATGCCATGGCTTGAGGTCGATTTTGCATGTGTAGTGAAAATCGCCGTCTAAGCCATCAACCCTAATGCTTAGGGAATGGTTCATGAGATTCTTGCACCATATGATTGTCACCCTGCGCCAGTTTGTAGCAATGTTGGCAAGGTAGACGCAGGTCACCGTGCTTTGGGCTGTTTTCGTCGTCACCGGGTCTTCGGTGAGCTTCTCTGCAAATGGTGGAGGCTCATGTAATGGTTGGCCTCTCATAGACCGGCTCAAATTTTGCATCTTTATAAATCTAACAAAATAGTATACTTTTTTTTCAGAAGAATAATGCTAGAGACACCAAATTTATTTACCAGAATTACTTTTTTTTCGATACGGGATGAGAATGATGAACATGAGGATTGAAGATGAATCAAATACTTCATGCCACCTTCATATCAATGTAAAAAGAAGAAAACCAACAAAAAGTTTCACATTGATTACATCAATTGTGACCTATTGGAGGATATATGAAGAGACTTAGAATTTAGGGTTACGACCTAATGACAAGGGAGGAGGTTTCATGGGGGTTAATCTGAGCAGCAAGCAACGAAAAATTGATGAGAAAATTGTTTGACAGAGAGGGAGAAAAGATGAAAGAGGTTGTTGGTGACGAGGAGGAGATGAAGATTTGTTTTGTGGAGAAAAAATCTCCATCTAGAGGCTATAATCTAAAGAGGTTGTTGCCGAAACAGAAGGGTTAAAAAATAACAATTTAACAAGATCTTCTTTACTATTTACAGCTACAGTCTTACTAATTACTTTGTTTCAAATTAACCGACCAGGCTGGAAAATCTTAACTGCCTTGATATATAATTTGATTCAATTTAAAATAATTACCATTTTTGAAGTAATTACGACTTGATAATATATTCATTAAACCCATTATTTCTAAGTTTGATATATATATATACATATATTTGATTCTTTTGCATGATTTGCTAAATATTTAAAGCTAATTAAGAAAATTTCCAATCAAGAAAAAAAAGCTAATTATGAAAAGTAAATTATTGGAGAAAGAATTTTAGGTGCTTAAAAGGGCAGATTTAAAATGTGAGTATAGGCGAGCTTGAATATATATTACTAAAAAAATTAAGAAATATTCACTCATCTTTGGTAAATAATTAGGGTGAGCTTATGCACATACTTTTCGATTTCCTTTCAGATTCGACAACTCTCAGGAGTATACAAGTTGTGTGAATTTTACCAGACGTGATTGAATTCGAGAAAATCTCTCGTAAGAAAATCCACAAATCATAAGATCTGACCAAAATTTCTTCAATTAAAGAGGATCCCACATAAAAAAAATCAAGAAACATTGCCTCTTCCATGCATACATATATATATATAGTCACAAGATCGTTACACGCTAGATACAAACGCAATAAGTGGTTTCTATCTTTTTTATCCTTACTTTCAATCAAGCTATTGTCGGCCTTTCCGGGGTTCAAAATTCCTCCTAAACGATTCGATGAAGCAGCGGACTGAACTGCTTCTAGGTAAAGCACCTTCACCAAGTTCTTAAACCGGCGTCTGAAAGTCGGTATCCGTGACATCGAGGCTACAAGCCCCTGCAATCTGAACACAAAAATGCTTCTCAAAATATTTTTTGCTTTCTTAAGCTTAACATAGTGGCAAATTAATCCTGACCAAAAAGATGACAAATTACATGTCCCCACATCACCCAGTACAAAAACTTGATACCTTTATGACTACTCGGTTGATATATCATAGACAACATAAAGAAAAAACATACCTCCTAAATATGGCTTGCAACTGTGCCCTTCGGACATGGTCGGCGGATGGAAATCCGGTGTTGTCCCACTCTTCAGGCGTTTCATTTTTGCATTTCATAAACAAATATCTCAGGCACATCTCTTCGTTCTCGTCCAAGTGGAGATTCTTTAGTTGCTCTTTCATGACCAACAATGGTCCAATGAACCACTCGAACACTTTGTCCCTTGGTCCATTTGCCTTTGTCAACTCTACATCATCAGCTACGGAATTCAAATTAGAACTATCAATGTAACCTTCAACGATTAACCAGAAAATAAACAGTTGTAAGTCGGATATATAACATACATATCATCAATCCAGCCAAGGTAGACTTTGCGGATGCAAGAAGACACTGCAATATTGACCAAGCCGGTAGTTTGACTCCTAACTTCTTACAATTTCCGTTCAAAAGGCATTCTTCTATGTCCTTCACATCTATCAGACCAACGCGGATAAGTATCCTCCCATTAATCTCACACGACTTAAAGAGCCAGCCCCAAACCTGTGACCATAACAAAAATAGCATTTCACATAAAAAGTCACATTTAAACTCTCGTAAAGGGAGAAGTTGATAACCAATGTGCATAATCGCCCTCCCCTAATAACGTTGCATAAAAAACTCTTAAACAATATTGATATATAGTATTACCTGCACGGGTTTATACAGTTGAATTGCCTGCTTCCATGTTCTTGATTGTTGCGAGACGAGTCTTGATTTGTATGAGCCCTCTCCCCTATTCTCCAAATCATTTTTCTCGTCACCGTACTTCTTTCTCTCCGGGAAAGAGCTCATATTTCTGCGGTATATTGGCCTGGCTGTCACAGGGATGTCTCATAATCAAAATAAGTTCACTCTTTTATTCACAAAGCATTTGGACAATTGAAATAGTTAAGTTGAAGTTTCAAAGAGAGACGGAAATCCATAATGTACCTTGGAAAGCATGACCCTACTCTCAAGTAGAGTAGTTCGTTCACATATTCATCAAACAGGGAAACGACAGAAATTATGAAGGCGAGTCCAAGGAGGATCGAATCTTCCTGAGCATTTGCATATCACTATGTGTTAAGAAGTCTCAAAATTATGGCCGAAACTCAACAAAATTATGATAGAGCAGCCAACTAATCGGTATACCTGATAAGCAATAGCACCACTATATAGTCCAAGAAAGAAGCTAGAGATGAAAGAAGCTACCACGGCTCCCACAACCGCCAAAGGCCATAAGATAATGGCCAGACCGGCAAATGGCACACATACAGTTTCCAAGAACGGTCCTTCTCTGCCTATCAAGTCTTCTAATAGCCTCTTCCATCCTCTAAACAGCATGTAAGGGCTTTTCCATATCGCAACCAGTGTAATCAAAGGCACATCCACCGGCACTCCAATCAAACTCACCAACAAAGAAGCCGGCAACTTTAATAACCTAGTTAAGGCAAAAATAAGTCTTCAGAAAGTTCATCCAGGTAACTTTGTTTAACAGGTGAAATTTTTTGAAAAGTGATCGGGTTCTCACTCTATGTCCATCGGCTTTTCATCTGCCGGTATCTGCTCAATTAGTTCATCCATGAAGGAGAAGTAAGAGTGGAAGGAAAAATCAGTGAAATCTCGCACAACTGTGCAGCTTCCTTTGATTGTCGACCAAACACCATCCTAAAATATACAAAACGTATAAGCTACTACTACGAATAGCTAATCAGTTTCGATATAACCCGAAAAAAACCACCTCTATACAAACAATTTGTTGAATGAGCACAACATATTATTCGAATCATGCACGCAAGGCTTCAACAGCAATGGATGTTCTTACATATAGTGATCTTTGAATAGGAAAAAGAGAGCATCTTTCGCTAAAAAACCTTGTTCTTTGTGTATAAAGGATGTGATTGATTTCATGGCATCAATTCAGTTGAAATCGATGATCTTTCATGGCATCAACTTATAATGCATTAACTGACCCACATTTTAGTTTCTTATGGGAAATGGCCATCAATATCAAGTAATATGCTAAAACATTAGCCAAAAGTAATCCAAATGTAAACAGAGTGAAGGAGAAAGGGAACCCACAACAAAGCAGTGGTAGAACTTGTCGGAGATGTTTTCGCCGACAGCCTCAAATGTTGCAAGAAGGGGGGCAAAGAAGCCATATCCAATCCCACCTAAAACGCTTCCAATGACTCCGAGGACCGGCCAAAGCACCAGAGGCAATGGAAGCAATAACAGCACTAGAATCTTCAATACAAGCCCAAGCCTCTTGCTTCTGAAATAATAGATCCATGGAAATCAAAATCAGTCGCAATGTCCATAACTACTTGAATAATGAGAGATAATTGTCTCCGAGGGAAGCATACCTTGCTACACAGAAATAAGTCCAGATAAAATGTGCTACCCAAAGCCCAGCAATTGCAGCTGAATTTCCAACCACAATAATTCCGACCACCACCGGCCCAATGACTGCAGCTATATCAACCAACACAAAACAAAAAGTTTACAAATTTACTATTACACTTATCACATAAGAATCCACAAACAAATTTAATCAACCCCATTTATCATTTATTAGCGCATGCCTATTTTCCAGAATTATATATTGATTTTTAAATATCAACGGTCTAATCTTATGTAACGCTATACAAATATATATTTATTCAAATTTTATACCTCACAATTAATTCTCTTAGATCACCAACAGTTCACTTGATTTAAAATCTCCGAAACATTGTTCTTAGCGTAATAAGAGGAGAGAAATTAGCAAAAATTATGTGGTTAGTTAATTACCTTTGAGAAGGCCAAGGACGAGGAGCAAGAAGAAGAAGGGTAGGAAGGAGACGAAGCTCCATAGCTTGGCCACAAAATGCGCCGGAACCTCCATCTCCACCGTACGATTAGTAATTATAGGCAGCAGGCGGCCACCGGCTCTTGGATTTAATACAACCCTAGAGTAGAGAGGAGTAGCATGTGATGTGAGATTGAAAGGATTGTTGAGTGTTGAGGGAGACAAAAGAGAAAGATTTTGATTGATTTGACAACACCGAAGGTGAGGCGGCAGTTACGTGGCGGGAAATAGAAGGCCTGAGATGGACACGTGGCGATGGCAATCGAGACAAGGACACCGCTTTCTTGGGTTTCGTCACGCTTTTGGCGGGAACCCACTTGCAAAGATCTTTTACCTTTTTTTTTGTACTTTTTCATTTTTCTATTTATTTTACAAAATGAAATTCTTGAGGCTAAAATAACATTTACTTGATTCTCAAAAACAAATAACATTTACTTTTTTTGTCAAGAAATAACATTTATTTTAGTGTATAAAAAAAAACATTTACTTTAGATAATTTAGTATTTTTATTTATTTTAATGTACAAGTTAAAATTTAGTTCTCATTCTTCTATTTTTTTTCTATTTATTACAATTTCACGATTAACTCTTATAAAATATGAGTTTGATGTTCGATATGTATAAATACACTCCCATATCTTTGTTTATATACTTAATAAATAAACATTTCACTCACCTAATTTGACTTCCTTTTCATACATTGTATGGGTACTTTTTATGGCAGAAATTATTTTATGCATTTTTTTTTTTGTTTAACACTTAGTGTGAATTGTAAATTTGTGCATACTTAAATGTATAAACTACATAAATATATCCAAATTATAAGACTCATTTCAAGTTCATATCTCAACTATGAAAATTTTCATTTAGGTACTCAAACTATCAAAACACTACATATAGGTACCCTACGTTAGTCAATCTGTTAATCAAACCGTTAATTGCTGAGTTGTCATTTTTTGGTCAACTGTTTGTGCTGAGTTGGAGTCCATGTGGATAAAAAATAATTAAAAATTAAATATAGTATTAAAAATAATTCCATTTTTAATCTCAATCACAATCTCAATCTCATTTTCCTAAAAACCTAATTACAATCTCATTTTTCTTTCTCTCTCTCCCCGACCGCTTCCTCTCATTCCTTCTTGCGACAAAGAACGTGAACACCATCAGCAGTCGTTTCCCTCGCCTTCAACCAACCCAACCCTCGACGGCGACGCCAAATCCATCCCCTTATCGAGATGAGCCTCTCCTAGCCTTCTTCCACCATCGACCTTCGCTGGAAAAGACGAAATTAGGCTGAGAAACCCAACAGCTGCCATCTTCTCTGACGATGTTCCCGGCTGACCCAGGCTGCAGGAGCACCTCCAATGGCTTCGCCTGGGCAAGGCGAAGCTGTCCCTATATTCGTCCACCGCTAACGCTCACTAAAAGGAGCGATTGGAGCTGCGAACCCAGGAAACCCTCGTCGTCTTTCATGGTGTTTTCTGTCTACCCAACATGCGAGACCACCTCTAGAAGCTTCGCCTAAGCAAGGCGAGCCTAACCCTGCCGTTTGTTACCATCGCCGGTGTCTAAATCATGCGGATTGGGGGTCGAAGCCCGGTGGAATTCGAAGCTTTTCAGTCAATTTCTAAGAAATTTAGGCAATAAGCAGCGTGGGACTAACGGAGGGTAACTGAGTTGGAGTCCATGTGGATAACAACGACGTTAAACACCAGCTCCGTCCTCTCCAACTCGTCGTCCTCTTCGCGGTGAGATGTTCGACCTCTAGCACGTCGCCGGTGGCAAGGAAGGTCGTCTCTAAGGGGGAAGTCGTTTAAGCTTGGTGGCGAGGCTGGAGTTATGCACGGTAGTGGCTGGGATTGACCACCGATGATCGTGAAGGAGGTAGGGTTCTATTCTCCTTGTCTATACGAGTCGATCGACATACAAGTCGATCGACGGTGTTTTTGTTTTTTTAATAATTTTATTTTATAATTTATTTTAAAATTTTATTAATTATTTTTAATAATATATTTAATTTTTAATTATTTTTTATCCACATGGACTCCAACTAAGCACAAATAGTTGACCAAAAAATGACAACTCATCAATTAACAGTTTGACTAACAAATTGACTAACGGATGATATCTAGATGTAGTGTTTTGATAGTTTGGGTACCTAGATGAAAATTTTCATAGTTGGGGTATGAACTTGAAATGACCCCTATAGTTTAGGTACTTTTATGTAGTTTATCCTAATTAAATTAACGATGATACTTTCATAATCTTGGTGATACCTCCTCGTATCAGTTTTTTTTTTTAAATTGTCGGTATATATAATTACAATCGAAACCATTAAACTTCTAAACCATAATTTCAAAATTATTTACGTAAAACATCAAACAAATGAAGATCATTTAACCATTCATATGTATCAACTAAATGATGATTTTTTTTTAAATACCACTAAGTGTCCCCACACCCGAATGGTGAGCTTAATCCCTGCTCAGGGGTGCGGCTTGCCCCTGGCCACAAAGTGCTCCCGAGTTTCAAACTCCTGCTAGTTAGGCACCAGGAAATTCGCCTTCTGGAGGTGGCAGTTTACCAACTGCACCACATGTAAGGACCCTTCCCGAATTTTCCCTCGAAACCCGGAAAAAACCTTTATCCCGTCTAACAGCTCTTTTATCTCAAAATTTTTAATACCAGAAATACCCTTTAACTTTAAATAATTTTTAGTAAACCTTATAGGGTTCCCGACAAAACCTCTGTATTTACTAACCACTCCTACCTGTCAGACGCAGGATACTATACAGGTCAAAGCCAAGACCTCGGGATAGTGGTGGTCCAAATAGGAATGCCATCTGACACTAAATGTCAGTAGGTCAGACAATGTTGACACCTCTACTGGAATACCATAAGACAACTGACCAGTCAGACACTTGTGAACCAACAATAATGCGTCACTCTGGGTCACCGCCCACACCAACCCACAGACCCGGATGACGAAGTATTTCCATAGGCTGATTTATCACATGACAATCGTCATCAAAGCATATTAGAGCTGGAAATATCCTCGGCTATCATATCACATCAATCGGCATATCCCAAGCCACCAGGGTATCCCTTGGGGTGTGCTAGTCCTGTATCACAACTCTCTGTACTTTGCATAAATAGCCTCGAGACCCGGTGGAGCCAAAACTCCTCGATGCCAGAGTCGGAGCACTCAGCGAACCAACGGAGTAAAACTCTCGATGCTGGTCGAAGAACAGTAACCAATTATATTGAAGGTTCACCGTCTCAGCGGATCCTAGCCCCGGATCCTGGCTCCCCCTCAAATCGGTATTGTTTATTTTTTAGAGGTTCACCGGGTTCACCATCTATAGCGGATTCTAGCCCCAGATCCTGGCCCCCCCCTCAAATCGGTATTGTTTATTTTTGGCGGTTCACCGGGTTCACCGTCTATAGCGGATCCTAGCCCCGGATCCTGGCCCCCCTCAAAACAGTATTGGATCCAAAATCAAGTATTTTATAATCACAAATACGGTTTCAACTCAAAATCATGGACTCAAATAATTACCACGTCAAAACGATATCTCGCTGTGACTCATGTATTTCACCGAATGTATCATACCTCACGACTTCATATCGTAATACGTATCTCGGAATTGACCTTCAAGATACCCTAATCTAGTGGTAGTTTATACTCATTCCAGTGTACCTACATCTCATCGTTAACAATGATGGGTCCTAAAGCTAACCCTGACATAGTCTAGATTTCCTATCATCATCTTGCATCATTCTCATTCCATAAATATATTATTAGTCAACCAAACATTCATCACCACACACATAATTACATCAAATACTACTAACACAATTAAATCAATCATCATTCAATTGAAATCCCAGTCGTCACATAATCTATCACATAACAGTACATAAGTCATATAGGTATGAGTTTAGGAAAGGATTCCACTCACAAACATCATCCAACCCAAAATTCATGGACGCTCTAGCCCAAGGAACACATGCACAATAATAACCCAACTTCCTTGACTTTCCGAGCTCAAATTCCGCTTCAAGGTCAACCATTACCGCTGGAATTGCCCAAATCGGGCCTTAAACGAACTCCTATGGCCTCGAAACCAATAAAATCTGATCTGAAACGTCCCAAAACCCTAGTCACGCGTCGCCGTGACATCAGGTGTAACAACCCGGAATTTCAATTATTGGATTTAATTAAATTATTTATATAAAATGAAGATTTTGCCCTTGCTTGTTAAAGGGCATGGAAATCAAGTTTTGTTTCGAAACCTTTTCGGTGGTGTTTTGTATACCGTTGCGTAGGTCTCGAACTCACGAGTTCGTAGACAGGCGGCACGCGGAAAACGGAGTTCGTAGACGAGAGTTATGGGTCTAAATGTGCAAGAGCATTTTGGTAATTTTCCATGGAGGGGAGATATTTTGTTACCCATATCAGTGTAATCTGATCCATCTTCATTTTCATCCTTATCATCTCCTTCTCTCTCTCTCTGTGACAAACTCAAACACACCCGAAACCATTGAACCCGTGCGAAAATCATCCAAAAACCCACAAAGTCAACTTGGATTTCAAGGCTTCAACTTCCAGTTTTGATCAACTAATCGTGTTCTACTCCGTCCCGCGATCACAACCGTACCAACCATCGAAGGAGAGGACCACGGAGGAAGCCGAACCGAGGATAGGAAGTTTCGGACCTTCCGATCGATTTTCCGGCTAGCACAGGTACGTGTTTGTGGTTTTGAGGTCATATTTGGATTCCTGGGTTTGAGTAGATAGATTTAGACGTAAAATTTGTGAAAAATGGTTGAGTTTTGAGGAAGTTGGAAAGCTTGGAGTTTCGGCCGGAAATGGAGGATTCCGGCGAAACCAGACGGCGGCGACGGCGACTGCCGGTCATCTTCTCCGGCCAACTTCCAGCGACGGCGACGGCAGCCGGTCGTCTTCTCCGGCGAGTCGCCGGTGACCGGTCGGGTCGAGTTGAACCGGTCGGGTTGAGTGAACCGGTCGGGTCCAGTTAGACCGGGTCAGGTTGAGCCGAACCGGGTTGGACCGGTTCAGGCGCGTGTGGTACTGTAGCAGGCGCGTGAGGGCGCGTGGCGGCGCGTGGGCGCGTGTTCCGACCTTCCGTCGGCGCGTGGCTGCGCGTGTGGCTGAGTCTGATGTCACGGTGGCACGTGACAAGTAGTTTTTGACGTTTCGGACCTGTTGGCGCAGGTTTCGAGTCGATCGGATGTCGTTTAGGGGATGTTTCGGACGTTTTAAGGTTGCTGCGTTTTCTAGGCCAGCATAGTTAGACTCCCGGGGTTTATGGGGTTTATATTTAAGATTATTATGATTGGCTGGTAATCCCGATTATTAATTTGGACAGGCGATATTGCTCCAGGAGCTTCAGGGGAGCGTACAGTTCGGGATTGAGCTTGCTTGAACAGGTTTGTGAGTGGACTTTGATTTATAAACTATAATGCATGCATAAATGTATCTTTGATTTAAATACTGTTGTGTTTGGGTGCAATGAATTTCTGGATTTTAGAAATGATGCTGGACACATATTTTACAATATTTCTGTGAAAGTATGTTTTGAGAAATGGCCTGATTTGTACTCGATTTTGATATCGTTTTGACGTTGTGACTATTTGAGTATGTGATTTGGGTTGAGACCCATAATTGTGATTTTACCGATTTTGGCCATAAAATGATATTTGCAAAGAATTTGGCTAAGGCCACGAAACAAAGATTTCGAAGTATGGATTTGATTCACTGGTTCCCGTCCCGATGATTGTTGTTGCTCTGACTGGTGTTGAGGGGCCTTGCTCTACCAGTTGTTGAGGGTTCGGACCTTAGGTGTTGAGGGGCATGGCTCCGCCGGGTCGCGAAACTGTCTATGCATAGTACAGATATTACAGACAGTACATATGGTACACAGAGTTGTACAGATTTGAACACATCTCAAGGGATACCCTGGTGTGTTATGAATATGTCGGGAACAGTGAATTTGAGATATTATGTGGCAGATTGAACCAAATGATTTGATTTTGAGATATTATGTGTCCGATTGAACCAAATGATTTGATTTTGAGATATTATGTGTCCGATTGAACCAAATGATTTGAATTTGAGATAATTTGTGTCCAGATTGAATTAAATGATTTTAAACTCATTTGAAGAGAGTTTTCAAACCAAATTGTGGATCACGAGGTATTTTCATTATACAGATTTTATGTGAGTCCAATTAAATGGTTTTAAAGATAAATGTGAATTTTGGATGATTTACATATGATGCTTTTATATGATAAATTGTTTTATGTTATGCATACATGATTTTATAAATGGAGGGGAAGAAAGGTAATTCTTCGAAAAGGAATTTATAAATGATTATTTTTGTCCACTCACAACTTTTGTGTTTAAACCCCCTTCAGGCAGTTGAGTAGAGTTGACGCGAACATTGATCTCGAGGCTGAGGCATTAGGATTTCGAATGCGCTGTGTTGTATATTTGAGTAGGATATCTAAATTTTACTCTTGATCCTACTTAGACGCTCTGATATTATGTTGTATTTGTTGGGTCGTTAATTACGGGAATTATTGAGTGCTTAAGTCCCTTGTCTGACAAGAGGAAGTATTTGTCATGGTTATTATAATTTGTATGGATTGAAGGGTATTTTGGGAACCTTTTCTTAGGTTGTCAGACGGGATCAGGGTTCTTCCCGGGTTTCGAGGGGAAATTCGGGACGGGTCCTGACAATTGGTATCAGAGCACTAGGTTAAATTCCTGTAGACTGTACACTACGTGTACAATTATTTTGATATTGATGAGTTATAGTTCTTTTCAGCGTAATGCCTCCGAGACGCGAGTTCCGTCAACAGTCGGAAAATATTGGGGACACACCTGAACCTACAGTGGAGCCTGATATGAGGCAGACACTGGAACAATTAGGTCATGCGTTGACTTCTGTACTTCAGAGTAGTACTGCTACTGAAGGTTCAGACATTGAGAGAGCCCAGAGATTAGGGGCTACAGTATTTATGGGCGACTCTAGCCCAAATGATGCAAGAGAGTGGATTACTCGTTTAGAGCGAGTGTTCTCGGTTATGAGATGTCCTCAGGGGGACAGGGTGTTGTTAGCCACTTTTCTGCTGGGTGGTTCCGCTTATGATTGGTGGAGCGCATTAGAGGTATCAGGTTGGGAAGTCAGTACCATTACCTGGGCGACCTTCCGGGAGAAGTTCCTCGAGCAATTTTATCCTTGCTCGTACCGAGATGCCAGGGAGGCTGAGTTCATACACCTACAGCAGGGAGATTTGACATTGGCTCAGTATGAGCAGAGATTTTTAGAGTTGGCCAGTTTTGCACCAGCTCTAGTGGTAACCGAGAGGGACAGACGCCGCAGATTTGAAAATGGGCTGAGGGGCGAACTTCGGTCAGCGGTAACGGCTGCAGCCCATACTTCATTGAGAGATGCGTCTGACGCTGCAGCTCGTGTAGAGTTGAGCATGGGTGTGCCAGTCCAACAGCAGTTTAGGGGTTCCAGGCGACACAGGGATCGCTGGGATGTTGGAACCTCTAGCCAGGGACCGTCCAAGAGAGGCAGTTTCAGCTCTGGATCTACTGCGGGTGAGGGATCTGGTTCAGGCAGTGGCGGAGCCAGACAGGCACCCCAGTCATCCGCCCGTTCTAGTGGTGCTTAGAAGACTGAGTGGCAGCTCAGGTAGCACTGGATGTTTCTTTTGTGGGGAGAGTGGTCACATCAGGAGATTTTGCCCACATTTGTATCCGGCTAGTAGTTCCTGGGGGCGGGGTGCTGCTGAACAGGGGCAGAGGACATTTCAGACGCCCGGTTTTGCAGCTGGAAGTCAGAGTCAATCCAGTAGGGCCAACCGGGCCAATTGGACAAACAGGCCCCGTGGGTCCAACAGGGCCAGAGGCAGACAGTGGGGTCGTGGTCGATCGTTGGATACACAAGCTCGAGTGTTTGCTATGTCGCAACAGGAGGCCCGAGCAGCACCAGATGTGGTCACGGGTACGTTATCTATTTTTAACCGTGATGCTTTTGTTTTAATAGATCCTGGGGCTACTCATTCTTTCATTTCTCGGGAGTTTACATTATTTGCTGATAGAGAATTATCTCCGATTGGTTGGGACATGGGTGTTAGTACTCCTACTGGGAATATGTTAGTGGCGAATCTCGTGATTCGAAATTGTCCAGTGTTAGTGGAAGGTCATGCATTAGAGGCAGATTTAATTCCCCTAGATATTTTTGATTTTGATGTGATTCTGGGGATGGATTAGTTGACTATGCACCATGCCTCTATTGATTGTTATGACAAGAGAGTGGATTTCCGGAGTCCAGGCTTACCGGAACTTACATTCATAGGAGATCGTAGGGTACTACCCTGTGGAGTGATATCAGCTTTGACTGCTGAGAAATTGCTGAGGAAAGGTTGTGAGGGTTACTTGGCTCATGTGTTTGATTCTCGGGATACTCCGATGAGAGTTGAGGATATTCCAGTGGTGAGTGAATTCTCTTATGTGTTTCCAGATGATCTTCCGGAATTGCCACCTCACCGGGAGATTGAGTTCACCATCGAGCTTTTGCCAGGTACTCAACCTATCTCACAGGCACCGTATAGGATGGCACCGACAGAATTGCGGGAGTTAAAGACTCAGTTGCAGGACTTGGTGAATATGGGATTTATTCGCCCAAGTGTTTCACCTTGGGGTGCACCAGTGTTATTTGTGAGGAAAAAGGATGGTGGTCTGAGATTGTGTATCGACTACCGGAAGCTAAACATGGCTACGGTGCGGAATAAGTATCCTTTGCCAAGGATAGATGATTTGTTTGATCAACTTAAGGGGGCAAGATATTTTTCGAAAATTGACCTTCGATCCGGATACCACCAGTTGAGGATCAGAGAAGGGGATGTTGAGAAAACAGCTTTCAGGACTCGTTATGGTCATTATGAGTTCCTGGTGATGCCTTTCGGGTTGACTAATGCTCCAGCAGCATTTATGGATTTGATGAACAGGGTGTTCCAAAAGTATTTGGATCGGTTTGTGATTGTGTTCATTGATGACATCTTGGTGTATTCGAGGAGTGCTAAGGCACATGAGAAGCACTTAAGGTTGGTGCTGAATATGCTTAGGAAAAAGCATTTGTTTGCCAAATTCAGTAAATGCCAGTTTTGGTTGACTGAAGTTGGATTCTTAGGTCATGTGATTTCGGCTGAGGGTATCAGCGTAGATCCCCAAAAGATTGAGGCAGTGGCAAACTGGGAGCAACCGAGGACAGTGACAGAGGTGAGGAGTTTTCTGGGTTTGGCAGGATATTATCGACGGTTCGTAGAAGGATTTTCTACGATAGCAGGGCCGTTGACTCGGTTGACGAGGAAAGGAATCAAGTTTGACTGGGGAGCTGATTGTGAACAGGGATTTCAGGAGCTGAATAGGAGGTTGACTTCTGCTCCAGTATTGACCATTCCTGATGATACTGGTAGATTCGAGGTGTATAGTGATGCATCATTGCGGGGTATAGGCTGCGTGTTGATGCAGCATGGAAAGGTGATAGCTTATGCTTCTAGACAACTTAAACCCCATGAGTTGAATTACCCCACACATGATTTGGAATTAGCTGCAGTGGTGCATGCATTGAAAATATGGAGACATTATTTATACGGGGAGACGTGTCGGATCTTCACCGACCATAAAAGTTTGAAGTACTTGTTCACCCAAAAAGACCTAAATCTGAGGCAGAGAAGATGGCTTGAGCTGATAAAGGATTATGATTGTACTATAGAGTACCATCCAGGGAAAGCCAATGTTGTGGCGGATGCTTTAAGCAGGAAATCCATGGGTTCTTTAGCCCATATGCATACAGTCTACTTACCGTTACTGGTAGAGTTCCGTAGAGCATGGATAGTACTGGACATGGATAGCCAGGGGGCTTTGTTGGCTAGTTTTCATGTGAGGCATGTTCTGATTGATCAGATTATTGAGGCTCAACTCCAGGACCCTACTTTGTGCATTATCAGGATGGAGTTGGAGGCTGGAACCAGGCAGGACTATGCGCTTAGGGATGATGGAGCCTTGGTTAGGGATGGTCGGTTGTGCGTACCGAATGAGATGGTCGGTTAGGGATAGAGTTGACGCGAACATTGATCTCGAGGCTGAGGCATTAGGATTTCGACTGCGCTGTGTTGTATATTTGAGTAGGATATCTAAATTTTACTCTTGATCCTACTTAGACGCTCTGATATTATGTTGTATTTGTTTGGTCGTTAATTACGGGAATTATTGAGTGCTTAAGTCCCTTGTCTGACAAGAGGAAGTATTTGTCATGGTTATTATAATTTGTATGGATTGAAGGGTATTTTGGGAACCTTTTCTTAGGTTATCAGACGGGATCAGGGTTCTTCCCGGGTTTCGAGGGGAAATTCGGGACGGGTCCTGACATCAGGAACAGTCCCACGCGTCGCCACGCGCCACCGGAAGGTCAGAACACGCGCTCACGCGCCGGTCACACGCATGTTACAGTGTTCACGCGCCTTGACCGGTCCAACCCGGCCCGGCTCGACCTGACCCAGTCCAATTCGACTCAACCCAACCGGTTCAACTCGACCCGATCGGTTCACTCAACCCCAACCCGGTCTGACCCGACTCGACCGGTCGCTGGAGAAGAAGATCGGCTACCGGCGCCATCTCCGAAGTCTGGCTTGAGAAGATGACCGGCAGCCGTCGTCGCCGCTGTCTGGTTTCGCCGGAATCCCCCATTTCCGGCCGAAACTTCAAGCTTTTATAACTTCTTCATTTCTTGACCGTTTTTCATGATCCACACATGTAAATTCATCTACTTTTCACTAGGAATCCAAATATGAGGTCAAAGTTCCGAGATCGTACCTGGTTTGGTCGAAAAACGACCGAGAAGATTCGGTCCACCTTCCTCCTCCGTCTGTCGCCTACTGCGGTGCTCCCGCTCCGATGATTACACCAAAAGACTCGTGGGGTCGTAGGGAAGATCCTCCTCGCCTTAGTTTCGGTCAAATCGGACTGAAATTCGTCCGATGAAAATGGGTTTTGGTGTTCTCACGGGGAGAAACGGGTAGGAGAGAGAGAGAGACTCCAAAAAAAAAATATCTGGACCCCCTCTCCCGAGGAGAGATGTAGTTCCAACTGTTCCAAAATTACCAAACTACCCCTGAAACTTCTAGACCCGTAACGAACTCACTGGGTCTCCGTTTTCCACGTGCCGCCTGTCTACGAACTCTTGAGTTCGAGACCTACGCAACGACCCAAGAAAAATTCCCAAAAGTACTGCCAGTCAAAAAGTGACTCCCGAACCCGTCCAAAATCGAGGGTAAAATCGTCAAATTCTCAAAATAATTTAATTTCTAGTCCAGGTCGTTACACCACACATTGTGGTTCTAAATGAGGATTTTAATTGTTACCAAAACTGTTGATTTATTTTATACATATGAATGTCTAAATGACCTCAAATCTTGTTGACGTTTTACAAAGATGATCTTGAAATAATGATTTAGAGAATGAGCAGTACCGATTATGATAGATGTACAAAAATAATTTAATCGATAAATTAAAAAGAGCGATACGAAAAGGTACTGTTAGCGTGTGATACAAGTAATTTTTTTAAGGTAATTAGAATGAATATGCTTTATTGGTATAATCTTTTCATTTTTTTTAGGTATGTTAGGCTAAATAAAAGAAATAGAACATTCCTTTGTATTAAAAATGAGAAGAATTATGTTCGAATTAAAAATTTTATATTGTTTAAGGGAGTAATAAAGATATTAAGTTGATGTGATGAGTTTTAAAATTTGTTATTTTTTCAAAATCACTATTTAGTGATAATATTAAAAAAAAAAAATCACATCAAGTAGGTAGTCAGATGAAATGAATAGAAGAGGCATATTATGGTTCCAAATAATGAAAAATATACTTGACAAAGGACCAAATTGTAAAATGAATCAAACTATAAGGATCCAAAATCAAATTAGCCTTTCTCATGAAGGCCCAAACTACAGAAGCCTAAAGCCCCAAACCCAAAACCCAAATATCAAACCCAACGCCCAAAAGCTCAACACTCTCCTGTAAATAATTTTACTTTCGTCTCTTGGAAGTTCTTTGTGAACATTCTTTATTTGCTTTTCACTTGAAAGTTGAAAGGGAGTGTTTTGGGTCTCATGGATGCTTAAGCTGGTCAACATTGAGGAGAAATCGATCGTCGATGGGTCGTTACGACAGCTCTCAACAGATATTACTGGTTGGTGAAGGGGACTTCTCATTTTCTGCTTCTTTGGCTCGATCTTTTGGGTATGCTTCCAACATGGTTGCAACTTCTCTCGATTCTGAAGGTACATTTTTCCAACACTTTTAGATTTGGCATCAAATTTTCAGGTTTTGTTTTGATTTTGGGTTCATTATTGCTAATGTACCAATTGACGAGGCAAGGCAAGACAAAACCCCTGTTTTTGGTGCTGATTCGTTCTGGGTTTCTTTGATTTTTTTTTTGTGTGATTAATTTGGTGAAGGTTGAATGTTTAGGTGATTTATGGATCAAACATCCAGGCGCTGTGTCAAATTTGAATGAGTTGAGGAGGAGAGAGTGCTTGGTGTTGCATGGCGTTGATGCGTGCAGCATGTATTCCCATCCACATCTGCGTAGGAAGAACTTTGATGTCATCATCTTCAACTTTCCTCATGCTGGACATTACCATTGGCTACGTGAAAGCGACCCTGAGCTCATTCAGTAAGTGGTGACAAGTTCTATTGCCTTCAATTTTATTTTCCTTTGCTTGATCTTTTTATGGGTTATTTATTAATTTATTGAAATGATATTTCTAGATTGACGTGTTTTTGAATATAAGTGATAGTCTAAACTATTGAAATTGACGGAGGATTATGGGGATGAAGATTCGAAATTGGGAGCAAGGGGCCGCCACACTTCCCTTGGCTGCAATTGACATGTGATTTTATATTCATGATTTTGTTTGGGTTTAATCGAGAATGGCTAACTAAATTGACATGTAGAATTTCATAGAAGAAAAAAAGGGCTATACCTTGACAACTACAAGTGGTGTTGACATTCTGTAAGAATCAGCCCATTAAAAATGTCAGATAACTCAGGACCATATGAAAATAATTAGTTGTTAACTACAAGTGGCAGATAATTACAAGCGGCAGATAACTACAAGTGGGTTGACTAGGGACCTTTAAACAAATTAAAGAAAATAATTAGTTGTTAATTAAATACAGGTCCGTCCTTAACAGTTTATTTGGAAAAAGAATCTAAGTAAAGTTTCTATAGATTGGGATTAGTTCTTGTCTTAATTGACTAATTCAAAAACATTCCTTAATAAACTGAAACTTTAATTGTTGTGTACCCTAATTCTTAACTGCCCTTACTAATGGTAAATGATATTTTGACGCTCAAAAATTGCATGTTACACAAGACCCTTAATTTTGTTCTATAAATTTCACAATTTTCGGTGTCATTCATGGAGTTCTATCAAATTATGTTATGAAGGAAATAGAAAATCTGTTGAATGACAAGCTATAGTTTCCAATTATATATCTTATCAATGTTGTTTGATGCAGGAGCGAGGCAGCATGCTTTGCAAAATGCAGATCCTTTAAGTTTTAAGCTCTCACCTACTCATATTATCAGCTTCCATGTTATTATTGGTTGCTTAATTGATTTGGTGGTTCATGAATGGAATTGTAGAATGCACCAGGAGTAAGAATAAGAATGTTACTTCGATTGCCTATATGATTGCCTATATACAATGTTACTTCGATCTACTATTATCTTTTTTCGGAATTGAATAAGAATTACATTGGTTTTCAAACTGTTTAGGCCGAAAAACACCCTTGGCTATATTATATTATTTATATAAAGTAGCCCGCTTAACCTAAATTTCTCATTCATCATTGTGCAAATCCATGTAATGTGATTATTGAATAATTATATATACATATCGATTCTTTTTAGGAGTCAAATACCACATTTTGACCCTAATATCAAATTGTCACGTCACACTTAGTATAAAAACTCGGCATAATCATGAATCATTATGATATATATGAACTGTTGGCCTTTAGCTTGTGATTGATTGATATTGTACAATGTTCAAATGCCATTAGAATGCACAAGGATTTGTTAAAGGCTTTTTTCAAAAGTGCCCGTGGGATGCTCAACGAAGGTGGCGAAATTCATGTTTCACACAGGGATGATTATCCCTATAATCGATGGAAGTTGAAGCAGGTTGGGAAGAAAGCAGGCTTCATTTTGAAGGAGAAAGTGATGTTCGTAAAGTCCAACTACCCTGGATACCACAACAAGAGAGGAGGAAGCATCAAGGGCAACAAAACATTTCCTCTAAAAGAAGGTTACACCTTCAAATTTGGTCTGAAACATAATGATATTAGTTCTGCTTTGGGTGGTCTGAAACTCTGAAGGAAAGACATACACATAAAGTAGTGCTGCATTTGGCCTTTAAATTAAGAACATAGATAATGTATATATGTATTGTATTCAAAGTTTATTGCTATTTAAAATACATAACTATTTTCTTTGTTGTCGTTCATAGGCACCATCTCGTCATTTTTTGTTGATTTGTTTATAGGGAAGTGATATTTTTACACTTATGTTTTATTTTCATACATTTCGATCTCAATCTTTTTTTTAGTTTTCAGATTAAGTAAATCAAAGTTGAATTTCTATTGATCTAAATAAACAAAAGAATACTCTGAACAGAGCCATACCTTGACAACAACAAGTGGTGTTGACATTCTGTACGAATCAACCCATTAAAAATGGCAGATAACTCAGGACCATATGAAAATAATTAGTTGTTAACTACAAGTGGGTTGACTAGGGACCTTTAAATTAATTAAAGAAAATAATTAGTTGTTAATTAAATACAGGTCCCTCCTTAACAGTTTATTTGGAAAAAGAATCTAAGTAAAGTTTCTATAGATTGGGATTAGTTCTTGTCTTAATTGACTAATTCAAAAACATTCCTTAATAAACTGAAACTTTAATTGTTGTGCCCTTACTAATGGTGAATGATATTTTGACGCTCAAAAATTGCATGTTACACAAGACCCTTAATTTTGTTCTATAAATTTCACAATTTTCGGTGTCATTCATGGAGTTCTATCAAATTATGTTATGAAGGAAATAGAAAATCTGTTGAATGACAAGCTATAGTTTCCAATTATATATCTCATCAATGTTGTTTGATGCAGGAGCGAGGCAGCATGCTTTGCAAAATGCAGATCCTTTAAGTTTTAAGCTCTCACCCACTCATATTATCAGCTTCCATGTGTATTATTAGTTGCTTAATTGATTTGGTGGTTCATGAATGGAATTGTAGACTGCACCAGGAGTTCCTGGATGGATTTTTCGAAAGCGCCCGTTGCATGCTTAATGATGATGGAGAGATTCATGCCACAACCAGGGATGACTATCCTTATAACACATGGGATGTGGAGGGAGTTGCTGAGGCAGCAGGCCTGGTTTTGATTGATAAGGTTTTTTTCGAAAAGTCGGACTACCCTGGCTACCAGAACAAGAGGGATGGCATAGTGTGAGATGGCAATGGAAGTATTGATAAAAAAATAAGATGGCAATGGAAGTAGAATAATTTTGTTTTTATGTTTCTGTTGAAATTTAAAAACCCGATCCTGAGATATACAGTTCACATTTTTTCGAAAAATGTAAATGTTAAGATTTTACAAAATATGAAAGTCTTTATTGTGGTTATGCAAGGACAGTTTGATCAATAGAAGCAAAACATGACTATATTAAGAATCCCATACATTCGTCACGAATCTTTGTCACAACCATCGTAGCATATTTGTCGCAAAGTTTAATAGCAAAATTTAAAATATTGCGTTAACGTATTTATCACCTTAAGTGGCAGCTGATGAGGTTTTCTTTTCGTATTTGTATTAACTTCTACTACTTAAGAATATTTTCTTGGTTTTCAATAATTTTAATTAAAAATCTAAAGCACCCTTCAATAAAAAAATTAAAAAAAAAAAACTCACGAACTTTCATCTTCTTGGCTTGCGTCCCTCCTCTTCCACTACTCTTCATCACATGATACATTTCATCTTCTCTTTACTTAATAATTAGCTTTTGGAAACCACAATATCTCTATGGGAGTCTAATACTCTCTATTTATTGAATGTCTTTTCATTTAACCATCGTCTCTTTCGTTTTCTCATGGTGATATATATATAATGGAGAACATGAATACAAAATGTTCAGAGAAATTATGTAAGAGAAATCAAACGAAAGATGGGGAAGGAGAGATGGATAGGACACTACTCTAGCTCTCATGAGATACTTTTGGTTGGTGAGGGAGACTTCTCATTTTCTGCTTGCTTGGCTCGAGCATTTCGGAATGCATCTAACATGGTTGCTACCACTCTCGAATCTCCAGGTACATATATTTTAAATCCCGTCCTCCTAATTTTACAAATTATAATTAACAAAAAGGGGACATACTGTTGTCAGAAACATTACCCTTATCTGAATTTGACAAATATAAGTTTTTGATTAAACTTCCATATATGCAGATTCTCTATTGACAAAACATTGGAGCAGTGAGGCACATTTGGAAGAGTTGAAGAGACGACAGTGCTCGGTGTTGCATGAAGTCGATGTGAACTGTTGAATGATATGGTTAAGCAGTTAGCTAGCAGTTAGCTAAGAGCAAAGCTAAGCAACAAAACAGTTAGCTAGCTAAGAGCAAAGTAGTTAGCTTGCTGTTAGTATGGTTAGCTGCTAGCTGTATTGTTAGTTAGCTAGCTGTATTGATTAGTTAGTTAGTTAGCTTAGTTTGCTAGCTGTATTGATTAGTTAGTTAGTTAGCTTCTTGTTAGGATTCAAACCAATTCAGTTAAATTGTTAGGCTAAATCAGTTAAAGATCAATCTCCTTAGCTGTACATAATGACTATAAATATTGAATGTATGTATGAACTGAAATGTGATCAAAATATAAAAATTCTGAAGTTTTTACTTCATCTCTTCCCAGACTTCTCTCTTCTTCAATCATCTTCTTCACCTGTTTTATTTTCTTTACCATTACAGCATAATTCTTTCATGGTATCAGAGCTTTAATGCTCACAGCTATATGATTCTGGTGCTCCCTGTGCAAGTATATGAAGATCGTTTTCTTTCTTCCTTAAATCCAGTTCTTCAGGCGTGCTTTTTCTTCTCACCATCTGGATCTTCTGCTTCTCTTCTGCTCACTATCTGGATCTCCCACGTTGAGATTCTCTGCAAGATAAGTGGTTCTTACATCTCTTGCTAAGTCAAGTACTCAATACTGAGGTTATACTTTCCTGTGCTTTCTGTTTTTGCCATGACTATTGGTATGGATCTTCTTAAACATGTCACGGACTTCATATCTGTAAAGCTAGATGATACAAACTATGTGTCTTGGAGTATTAAGATTCAACGCTTACTAAAAGGTTTTCATCTGTTTGGACATCTTGATGGTTCTAGTCTGTGTCCTTTGTCTACTGATGCATCATTTCAAAACTGGATTGATATGGATGCTGCTTTACTTAATGTTCTAATTGCAACGATATCTGAAGATGCCTTCACTGAGATAATGAACTGTGAGTTCTCACGTGAGGCTTGGCTTACACTGCAAGAACGTTTTTCTTCTTTGTCAGAAGCTAACCTCATGCAGCTGAAGACCAATCTTCAGACCATCCAAAAAGGTTCTGATTCTATTGAGACATTCATGAGTAAGATTCGGTCTGCTCGCCAACGGTTGGCTAGTGCAGGTGTGCCTGTGTCTGACAAAGATGTAATCTTGATCACACTTAATGGCTTGCCATCTGATTATCATCCTTTCAAATCTCACATTCGGGCACGGCCAATTCCTGTTACTCTTACTGAGCTTCGGACTCTCTTGCTAGCTGAAGAAGCAGACCTTAGCAAAGTTGCAACACAACTTGCTTCTCACCAATCCTTGCTTACCGCAATGGTGGCCACTAAAGAAGGTCAAGGTTCTCAAGGTGAATCCTTGAATGGAACTACCACGTCTCAATCAGGAGGTACAGGTTGGAATAACTCAAATTGGCAAGGGAGAGGCTCTAATAATTGGAATAACAATAAAGGTCGAGGTCGGTGGAATAATGGTCGAGGACGATGGAATAACAACTGGAATAACAGCTGGAACAACAACAACTGGAATAACAGCTGGAACAACAACAATAGGGGTAATCGTGGAGGTTATAATCGTCCTTTGAATCACGGCTATCCTTCGGTTCCTTCTTATAATCAAGGTGCTCAACAACACCATGGCTATTCTAATGGTGGTAATCACTCCTATGATTTCAATCCTTACTCTTCACAGTCATCACAGCAATCTCAACAGTTGCCTGGTCATACAAATCCTGGTGTTTTAGGGGCTTCCCCTCAGTACAGGCAAGCTCTCCCATCTCCAGTGTGTCAACTATGTAAGATTTCTGGCCATGAGGCCCTGGAGTGCTCACAACGGGGTCATTTTGAAGTGTCTCCTCCACCCGGTACTCAGTCTCAGGCCTATTCAGCTACTCCTGCGTTTGAGTTCAATGATCCTAACTTCTGGCTTGCTGATACTGGTGCCAACAATCACATGATCTCTGATGACTCTCACTTACAACAAGCTCACGCTTGTCCTCCTAAATCAGGTATTTCAGTTGGTAATGGAGCTGTTCTTCCTATAGCTAGTGTTGGTTCCCTTACCTTGCCTATTATCGATCATGCTTTTCAATTGAAGGATGTGTATCATGTACCTCGTCTTGTTCATAATCTGCTCTCTGTGCAAAAGTTTTGTTTGCATAATGGTTGTCAAATGCTGTTTGATGCTTCCTCTCTTCGTATTCAGGACCACTCGGGGAGGACTCTATACACACTTCCTAGTGTTAGTGGTTTATATCCTCTTCCTAAGTCTTTATCTTCTTCTTCTTTGTCTCCTCACTTGTCGACTATTGCTTGTGTAGGCAAAACAGTATCCTCTTCACTATGGCACCGGCGGCTTGGTCATCCTGCCCATGCTGTCCTTTCTACTATGTTGTCCCAAGCTCAGATCACTTACTCACCTGAGTCAACTTCACATATGTGTCAACCTTGTCTCCAAGGAAAAATATCTAGACTGCCATTTTCTGCTTCTGTCAATAAAACTTCTCATCCATTTGCTAAAATTCATTCAGATGTTTGGGGCCCTAGTCACTGTCCTTCTCTTCTTGGTCATAAATACTATGTTCTCTTCATTGATGACTATACTCGCTACTCTTGGATTTATCCTTTAAAGCATAAATCAGATGTTTACCCTACTTTTGTTAAATTCTACTCTTATGTTCTTAATTTCTTTGAAAAATCTATAAAAATCTTTCAAAGTGATGGTGGCGGTGAGTTTGTCAACAAGGCCATGACTGAGTTCTTCCTGTCTAAAGGCATTCTTCATTTCAAATCGTGTCCTTATACACCACAGCAGAACGGTCTTGCTGAGAGAAAACATCGACATCTCATTGAAACCACCATTACCTTGCTGCAAACAGCTTCTATGCCCTATTCTTTTTGGTTTCATGCTTGTTCCACTGCCAATTTTCTTATCAATCGTATGCCAACTGCTGTTCTTCATATGAACTCCCCCTACTTTCTGCTATTTGGTTCCTATCCTTGTTTACGGTTTTTTAAATCTTTCGGGTGTGCCTGTTATCCTTTTCTCAGACCCTATACTAGTCACAAACTTGAACCCCGAACCACCCAATGTGTCTTTGCAGGGTACACTCTTGAGTATAAAGGATATCTGTGTTATCATATTCCCTCTAAAAAGACCTTTGTGTCTCGCCATGTTATTTTTGATGAAAGTCAGTTCCCTTTCTCTTCTTCTCATACATCCATCAACACATCCTTCGTGCATGATCATGGCTTGGTAAACCATCCTAGTTGTACTCCATTATATACTGCTTGTCATCCACTTGGCAGGGTTACCTCTCCTACTGCATCGGGGTCTACTTCTGTGCATCCTGCTCTTTCACCAGCTTCTCCGGCTTCAGACTCCTCTCCATCCGCTCCTACTGTTGACTCTCCTGGCTCCGCGCCTTCTATTGACTTGGTGGTTGACATGCCTGTGCTGGTTTCGTCTCCTGCTCAATATGCCATACCGTCTTCCCATCCTATGGTCACTCGTTCCAAATCTGGCATCTCCAGACCTAGGCGTCGTGGTTTTCTTGCTTTACACGTCACCTCCACGGCTGGTCCTCTTCTTGAGCCTGTGACCTATACACAAGCTGCCCAGGTTCCTGAGTGGTGTCACGCCATGCACGAGGAATTTTCTGCTCTCCAGCATCAGCACACTTGGCGATTGGTTCCATTACCTACTCACCGTCGTGTTATTGGGTGTAAGTGGGTGTTCAAGTTAAAACGCCATGCAGATGGCTCGGTGGCAAGACACAAAGCACGACTGGTTGCTAAGGGTTATCTCTAGGAGGCTGGGGTTGATTATGATGAAACGTTTAGTCCGGTTGTCAAACATACCACGGTGCGTCTCGTTCTTGCTTTGGCTGCTCAGTTCAATTGGCCTTTACGACAGCTTGATGTCAAAAATGCTTTTTTACATGGTGTTCTTCATGAAGAGGTTTACATGGACCAACCTCCGGGTTTTGTTGATTCTCACTGTCCTTCTCATGTGTGCAAACTGGAAAAATCCCTTTATGGCCTGAAGCAGGCTTCTCGCGCTTGGAACGCTCGGTTTACTGGTCATATGCTCACTTTGGGATTTGTTCAATCTCTCTCTGACTCTGCCTTGTTTGTCTTCCATCAGGGATCAGTTCTTCTTATTGTTTTGCTCTATGTCGATGACATCATAGTGACTGGGAATGACCCTGCTGTGATGGTCCGTTTGATTCGTGCCTTAAGTACTGAGTTTGACATGAAGGATCTCGGGCCTTTGTCCTATTTTCTTGGTCTCCATGTACGTTCTCACAACAATGGGTTGTTTGTTGATCAGAGTAAGTATACACAGGAGCTTCTGACCAAGGTTGGGATGTCTAATTGCAGTCCTGTTTCTACTCCTTTGGTTCCTGATACTAAGTTACTCCTTACTGATGGTCTCTTGCTTCCTAATCCCACTCTTTATCGGAGCATGGTTGGTGCTCTCCAATACTTGACGTTTACTCGCCCGGATATTGTTTTTGCTGTTAATACTGTGTGTCAATTCATGCATGCTCCCACGGATGTTCACATGATTGCTGTTAAACGTATCCTTCGCTATCTAAAAGGTACTGTGGCCTTTGGTCTTCGTTATGTCTCAGGCGCGCTTCGTCTTCACGCCTTCTCAGACGCTGATTGGGGTGGTGATCCTAATACTCGCCGTTCGACTTCTGGTCATATTGTCTTTCTTGGTCGTAATCCCATTTCATGGGGGGCCAAGAAACAGACCACTGTCTCTCGTTCTTCTGCCGAGGCGGAGTACCGAGCTCTTGCCAACACTGCCTGTGAACTCCAGTGGCTAACTCACCTATTTGCTGAACTTCACCTTCCTCTTGCTCGTCCGCCCCTGATCTGGTGCGATAGTGTCTCCGCTATCCAACTGGCCCATAATCCAGTTTTTCATGGCCGTACTAAACATGTTGAAATTGATGTCCATTTCGTTCGTGAGCGGGTTCAACGTAAGGCTCTTCACTTGGCGCATGTTTCCTCTCAGGATCAGCTAGCCGATGTCATGACTCATGGGCTACACACGCCTCGGTTTGAGTTTTATCGGGACAATCTCATGCTTCGGACTCCAGCATCAGATTGAGGGAGGATGTTGAATGATATGGTTAAGCAGTTAGCTAGCAGTTAGCTAAGAGCAAAGCTAAGCAACAAAACAGTTAGCTAGCTAAGAGCAAAGTAGTTAGCTTGCTGTTAGTATGGTTAGCTGCTAGCTGTATTGTTAGTTAGCTAGCTGTATTGATTAGTTAGTTAGTTAGCTTAGTTTGCTAGCTGTATTGATTAGTTAGTTAGTTAGCTTCTTGTTAGGATTCAAACCAATTCAGTTAAGTTGTTAGGCTAAATCAGTTAAAGATCAATCTCCTTAGCTGTACATAATGACTATAAATATTGAATGTATGTATGAACTGAAATGTGATCAAAATATAAAAATTCTGAAGTTTTTACTTCATCTCTTCCCAGACTTCTCTCTTCTTCAATCATCTTCTTCACCTGTTTTATTTTCTTTACCATTACAGCATAATTCTTTCATGAACAACATGGACCAGCATCCCATCCTTATGTACCAGAAATTTGATTTTATCATCTATAACTTTCCTCATGCAGGCCATTACTCTTGGCTATGCGAGAGAGATCACGAGCTCATCGAGTAAGTTAATCCAATCATACTCATCAAACATGTCCGTTCTGTTTTTCGGATTAATTACAAGCTAGTGGTATTGAAGTTTTTATTTTTGCAACTTTAGCCGCGCCTTTATCCGCGAATTTAGTGGCAAAGTACCCCTCGTGTGATTTTTTTCGGGGGTTAAATTACCTTCTTGTATTTATGAAATTACACAAATATTATTAAAACTCTATAAAGTTTGTTTCTCTCATTTCGTGTATTTTTTTCTACTTCTAACATGTCAATATAAACCACTTATTAGTACATAATAAGTATTGAATTTGAGTGCTTCATTATTAATTGGTTTTGCATACTTTCGATCCCATAAAATTCATTCACATATTACCATTATTATTACATTTTATTTTTTTCCGGCATTATATGATTGCCTATATACAATGTTACTTCGATCTACTATTATCTATTTTCGGAATTGAATAAGAATTACATAGGTTTTCAAACTGTTTAGGCCGAAAAACACCCTTAGCTATATTATTTATATAAAGTAGTCCTCTTAACCTAAATTCCTCATTCACCATTGTGCAAATCCATGTAATGTGATTATTGAATAATTATATATACATATCGATTCTTTTTAGAAGTCAAGTGCCACGTTTTGACCCTAATATCAAATTGTCACGTCACACTTAGTATATAAAAACTCGACATAATCATGAATCATTATGATATATATGAACTGCTGGCCTTTAGCTTGTGATGGATTGATATTGTACAATTAATGTTCAAATGCCATTAGAATGCACAAGGAATTGTTAAAAGCTTTTTTCAAAAGTTCCCGTGGGATGCTCAACGAAGGTGGCGAAATCCATGTTTCACACAGGGATGATTATCCCTATAATCGATGGAAGTTGAAGCAGGTTGGGAAGAAAGCAGGCTTCATTTTGAAGGAGAAAGTGATGTTCGTAAAATCCAACTACCCTGGATACCACAACAAGAGAGGAGGAAGCATCAAGGGCAACAAAAATTTTCCTCTCAAAGAATGTTACACCTTCAAATTTTGTCTGAAACATAGTGCTAGTGATGATGAGATATCATATGCTTTGGGTGGTCTCAAACTTTGAAGTAAAATTAAGATATTTAGTGGTGCATTTGCTAGCCTTTTAAATTAAAAACAACATTCCTTATTTTTAGATTCTCGTGTTGTACGATGTATTTTATTTGGTTATGATTGGCTGCGGTTGAGTCTGTGTGCCCATTGTTCTTACAGAGCCCTTCCTTTGTATTGTCTTCTTGTAATCCTTAAGATGAATGCAATGATAGTTATTAAGAAAAACAAAATTAACAACAACATAATGTATGTACGCAAAGCTTATGGCTATGGCTATTTCAAAAACACACCCTACTGTCTTGTAGTTGTCCTCTTAGGAAGGTACTTATAAAATAAAAATATTGTAAATAGCCAAGTGACTTAAAAGATAAGGATTGGATACGTACGTTTTCTTTTATTTCTACTCCTTCTAATCTCTTTTATAATGAAAACAAATATATTTCTATACACTCAAAATATATCGAATTTGATGAGTTATTAAATCCTATCAAATCCATTCCTACTCACCAAACGAGCCCTATGATCTTCCTGTTCACAATTTATTTTTGCTTTGTAATTATATAATTTTATAAAATTATGTTAAAAGTTATCGCGTAATGGAACAACTAATGTGCGCATTATAAACAATTTTTGTAGCTAAAGAAATCGAACAGGTAGTATCTTTTACACCAATAAATGAAAGTTCAAACTTGAATTCGATTCTCATAAGAAGTTAAATTAATTTTTTTCATATTTGTTTTTTTCAATTTTTTTGAAGATTAGGAACTCGATTTATAGATGAATCATCATAAGATAGGCTTGATTACATCAAGTTTATTGAACCATATATCATAATCATCATAATACAACAAACAATATGCAGTTGTTAGGACTTGTATGTTTATTAGTAAGAATAGTTCATGTTTCCTAAATAATGACAGGATTCATTCTGAATTTTCCCTTGTGAAAATCTGAGATAACCCCGTTGTGATTTTGACCCGTCTCTCAAGGTGGCTACGAATTAGGATGCCTTCACACCACTCATGCTGACCTTTCTTCTTAAGATAACTTGAGATGCAAAACAAGAAAACTATGAGAAGTTAATTTTATTACTAGATTGACTAAATTACCCCTACTAAAAAAGTTTTAGCTTTTTCTAGGACATGTTCGTTAAGTTAAGGTTTACATTTTATTTTGTTTTGTAAGGTTCAAATTTAGAATATATTCTTAAATTGAGAAAAGAATAACACTTGCATCAATAGTGACAAAAAGATTCGAACTTTAAAATTACTCATCAAGCTTTAGAATATATTCTTAAATTGAGGAAGAAGACTCATCAAGCAAAAAAATGTTACTGATCGAATAATCAAAGGGGAAAAAGTTTGCATTGATTTGTTTACCTAGTAGCATTTTTGCTTGTTATTTGGACAAAGTGAAGAACACGATCAACAAACTGATTGAGGTAAAGAATAAAGACTCAATTCAATTGCCAGGGTTTCATATGAGGGTTGGGGTCCCCGCCAATCCCCATACCTATAACTTCGATCTCTATTTATTAATTGAATGTCTATTCATTTAATTTTCTCATGGTGATATACATTGGAGAACATGTATACAAAATGTTTAGAGAAATTATGTAATAGAAATCAAACAGAAAATGGGGAAAAAGAAGGGACGGATAGGACACTACTCTAGCTCTCATAAGATATTGTTGGTTGGGGAGGGAGACTTCTCATTTTCTGCTTGCTTGGCTCGAGCATTTGGGAATGCATCTAACATGGTTGCTACCACTCTCGAATCTCCAGGTACATATATTTTAAATCCCGTCCTCCTAATTTTACAAATTATAATTATCAAAAAGGGAACATATTATTGTCAGAAACATTACCCTTATCTGAATTTGACAAATATAAGTTTTTGATTAAACTTCCATATATGCAGATTCTCTATTGACAAAACATTGGAGCAGTGAGGCACATTTGGAAGAGTTGAAGAGACGACAGTGCTCGGTGTTGCATGAAGTCGATGTGAACAACATGGACCAGCATCCCATCCTTATGTACCAGAAATTTGATTTTATCATCTATAACTTTCCTCATGCAGGCCATTACTCTTGGCTATGCGAGAGAGATCACGAGCTCATCGAGTAAGTTAATCCAATCATACTCATCAAACATGTCCGTTCTGTTTTTCGGATTAATTACAAGCTAGTGGTATTGAAGTTTTTATTTTTGCAACTTTAGCCGCGCCTTTATCCGCGAATTTAGTGGCAAAGTACCCCTCGTGTGATTTTTTTCGGGGGTTAAATTACCTTCTTGTATTTATGAAATTACACAAATATTATTAAAACTCTATAAAGTTTGTTTCTCTCATTTCGTGTATTTTTTTCTACTTCTAACATGTCAATATAAACCACTTATTAGTACATAATAAGTATTGAATTTGAGTGCTTCATTATTAATTGGTTTTGCATACTTTCGATCCCATAAAATTCATTCACATATTACCATTATTATTACATTTTATTTTTTTCCGGCATTATATGATTGCCTATATACAATGTTACTTCGATCTACTATTATCTATTTTCGGAATTGAATAAGAATTACATAGGTTTTCAAACTGTTTAGGCCGAAAAACACCCTTAGCTATATTATTTATATAAAGTAGTCCTCTTAACCTAAATTCCTCATTCACCATTGTGCAAATCCATGTAATGTGATTATTGAATAATTATATATACATATCGATTCTTTTTAGAAGTCAAGTGCCACGTTTTGACCCTAATATCAAATTGTCACGTCACACTTAGTATATAAAAACTCGACATAATCATGAATCATTATGATATATATGAACTGCTGGCCTTTAGCTTGTGATGGATTGATATTGTACAATTAATGTTCAAATGCCATTAGAATGCACAAGGAATTGTTAAAAGCTTTTTTCAAAAGTTCCCGTGGGATGCTCAACGAAGGTGGCGAAATCCATGTTTCACACAGGGATGATTATCCCTATAATCGATGGAAGTTGAAGCAGATTGGGGAGAAAGCAGGCTTCATTTTGAAGGAGAAAGTGATGTTCGAAAAGCCCAACTACCCTGGATACCACAACAAGAGAGGAGGAAGCATCAAGGGCAACAAAAAATTTCCTCTAAAAGAATGTTACACCTTCAAATTTGGTCTGAAACATAATGATATTAGTTCTGCTTTGGGTGGTCTGAAACTCTGAAGGAAAGACATACACATAAAGTAGTGCTGCATTTGGCCTTTAAATTAAGAACATATATAATGTATGTATTTATTCAAAGTTTATAGCTATTTAAAATACACAACTATTTTCTTTGTTGTCGTTCGTAGGCACCTTCTCGTCATTTTTCGTTGATTTGTTTATAGGGAAGTGATATTTTTACACTTCTGTTTTCTTTTTATGCATTTCGATCTCTATCTTTTTTCTTAGTTTTCAAATTGAGTAAATCAAAACAGAATTTCAGTTGATCTAAATAAACAAAAGAATGTTTTCAAATTGAGTAAACCAAAGCAGAATTTCAGTTGATCTAAATAAACAAAAGAATAATGTGAAAAGAGAAAAAAGTGAAAATCATGATTCGGTATTATAACCTAGGTGAAAAAAATAGAGATTCAATGTTGGTTAAGGTAGCCTTACAAAAGTATATATTCTTCACATAGAAAGAGCAAACATATCTATTATTTCATTGATTTCACAGTAAAGGTGTACAAGAGTCTAAGAGTGCCCTTGATCTTAAGGCGTGTTTACTTAGGGGTAATGGGAATCAAATCAAATGCAATTATTCTCATTACGGAGTACTTATGCGTATACTTACACAATTAGATTTTTTTAATAGGTGAGCCCCACTTGGTTAAGGTAGCCTTACAAAAGTATATATTCTTCACATAGAAAGAGCAAACATATCTATTATTTCATTGATTTCACAGTAAAGGTGTACAAGAGTCTAAGAGTGCCATTGATCTTAGGGCGTGTTCACTTAGGGGTAATAGGAATCAAATCAAATGCAATTATTCTCATTACGGAGTACTCATGCGTTTACTTACACAATTATATTTTTTTAATAGGTGGGCCCCACTTGGAATCCTTAATGCCATTACCAAAAAATGGGTAATGTGATTAACTAGGGGGGAGGTGTTAATGATTCTAATTTCCTATTTAAATTTTTTTATTTACCAAAATTGCCTTACAATTTTTATAGTAATTACAGCCTTTAGTCACAATAAATTTACACATATCCTAATTTTCTTCTGAATGCTTCAATACTTCGACGGCTTAACCTTTCAATTCTCGAAATGCTCTTCTTGCTCCAGACGCTTTTTTTAGTCCAAAGTAGGTAAGTACGTAATTTTTGTTTTTCTTCTTCTACTCTCCTTCACACCTCACCACGGTCGAGGTTAATTTATTTTTGTATTTAAAATATTGTCGGTGTATTCTTTTGTGGCTGCTGGGGATGGTGTGTGTTTAGGGAATGTTCAAACAAAAGAACGAGATGCTGAAAAAATTGAGAAAAAGAAAGGGCATTTTAGTAATCAATTAATTTTTATTCTTATTCATAACGGTTAGTAAACAATAACAATGGAAATCAATTTCATTACTGTTTTAATTCTATATAGTTAGTAAAAAACGCAATGGGAATGATTACCCTCTTCTCCGATTACCCACTTCTCAGACAGCCTACTTCTCTCATTACCCACTATTCTCATTCCTAGTAAGTAAACATGCCCTTATAGGTATAGAAAGATAATAACAATCTTTTTTTTTGTTTTTTTTTTTGATACAATGATATTGGGATGGGGGATTACAATATACACATTGGGTATCGACCTCGCTATTTACGAGAGTCGAATCTGAGACCTCCAACATAATGTGTGGAGAGAAATACCATCATACTATAGCACTAAGTGTCAAAAATAATAACAATCTAATTTCAGTAAAAATGGGAAAATTTATTGATAGAGATAATAATTAAGACAAGTAAACCAAATTTGATAAGTAAATATATGTAAGTTACTAATTAAATTAATAATAACTTTCAACAAAAAGGATTAATTTTTCCGGTGTTCATCTCCATTATCTTTCTGTTGATGATCGATAATTATGTGTATGTTTATCCTAATAAGATCTACTTCTCTATTTAGTTTTGCAACAACGTTATAGACACCACCTACAATTCTATTTTTTGTATTTCATTACATGTGACAAATGACGTGATAATTTTTTTTTTGTTTTGTCTATCTCAAAACAAAATAAAAATAAACATAAAAAAATTAAAAATAAAAAATAAATAAAACAAAAAAGAGATTTCCTTTATCAGATCTCTACTTATCGACTTATATGTTTCTTAATAAAATTTAATTATTTGAAAAATGTAAATGAAAGAGGTGGCATGGCCTTGCTTGGACGGTGGTTTCTGTACGTTGTCAAGTTTTCATAAAGATTAATAACATACTATATATTTGCTTTGTTGTTGATGCAAATCACTGTGGTCATCTTGAGCATCTCCAAATCTATTTATCTTGTACTTCACACAAATTAATGACCAAATTATATTAACATTGTTCTATCACATTGCTTGCTCGATTGTTAATTAATTGATAGATCCTAGGTAGCCATAATAATACGCTCCCTTTTATGACATGTAATCTGTGATTGTGTGAGTCGTGAGGGATGGAAGGAGAGAAGATGAAGCAGACGATGATTCGCAGAAGATATCCAAATGCAATGGTGTTTGCTGTTGAATGATATGAGCAGTTAGCTGTTGGTATTGTTAGATGCTAGCTGTTGGTATGGTAAGCTGCTAGCTGTATTGATGGTTAGTTAGCTTGATTGTTAGGATTCAAACAAATTCAGTTAGGTTGTTAGGTTCTCTCCTCTCTTAGCTGTAGGTTAGTTTCTACAGCAGTTAGCCTAAATTAGTTAAGCAATCCTTCCTTAGCTATCGTACATTGCAAGCATTTGTTACTTGCTGTATATAATTACTATATAAGTATTGAAGGATTGTTTGTATTAGTGTGTGTGAAAAATATATGAGAAGCAGGAATTTTACTTCATCTCTTCCTATACTCTACTCTCCTCAATCATCTTCTTCTTCGTCTTGAATTCTTCCTTTGCTAAACAGCAGAATTCCAACATGGTATCAAAGCTTGAATGCTCACAGCTGATTGATTCTGGTGCTTCCTGTGCAAGTATATATGAAGATCGTGATTAGCCTATAGTATTCTTTCTTCCTTTGATTCCGATTCTTCAGGCGTGCTTTCTGCTCACCATCTGGATCTTCTGCTTCTCTTATGCTCACTGTCTGGATCTCTCACGTTGAGATCTTCTGCAAGATAAGTGTTTCTTGCATCTCTTGCTAGTCAAGTACTCAATATTGAGTTTATACTTTCCTGTGCTTTCTGTTTCGCCATGACTATTGGTATGGATCTTCTTAAACATGTCACGGACTTCATGTCTATAAAGCTAGATGATACAAATTATGTGTCTTGGAGTATTAAGATTCAGCGTTTGCTGAAAGGTTTCCATCTATTTGGACATCTTGATGGTTCTAGTCTGTGTCCTTTGTCTACTGATGCATCATTTCAAAACTGGGTTGATATGGATGCTGCTTTACTTAATGTTCTAATTGCAACGATATATGAAGATGCCTTCACTGAAATAATGAATTGTGAGTTCTCACGTGAGGCTTGGCTTACACTGCAAGAACGTTTCTCTTCTTTGTCAGAAGCTAACCTCATGCAGCTGAAGACCAATCTTCAGACCATCCAAAAAGGTTCTGATTCTGCTGAGACATTCATGAGTAAGATTCGGTCTGCTCGACAACGGTTGGCTAGTGCAGGTGTGCCTGTGTCAGATAAAGATGTAATCTTGATCACACTTAATGGCCTGCCATCTGATTATCATCCCTTTAAATCTCACATTCGGGCACGGCCAATTCCTGTTACCCTTACTGAGCTTTGGACTCTTTTGCTAGCTGAAGAAGTTGACCTTACCAAAGTTGCAACACAACTTGCTTCTCATCAATCCTTGCTTACCGCAATGGTGGCTACTAAAGAAGGTCAAGGTTCTCAAGGTGAATCCTTGAATGTAACTACCCCGTCTCAATCGGGAGGTACGGGTTGGAATAACTCGAATTGGCAAGGGAGAGGTTCTAATAATTGGAATAACAATAGAGGTCGAGGTCGGTGGAATAATGGTCGAGGACGATGGAATAACAACTGGAACAACAACAATAGGGGTAATCGTGGAGGTTATAATCGTGGATTGAACCATGGCTATCCTCCGTTTCCTCCTTATAATCAAGGTTCTCAACAAAACCATGGCTATTCTAACGGTGGTAATCAGTCCTATGGCTTCAATCCTTACTTTTCACAGTCATCACAGCAACCTCAACAGTCGCCTGGTCACACAAATCCTGGTGTTTTAGGGGCTTCCCCTCAGTACAGGCAAGCTCTCCCATCTCCAGTGTGTCAACTATGTAAGATTCCTGGCCATGAGGCCCTGGAGTGCTCACAACGGGGTCATTTTGAAGTGTCTACTCCACCCGATACTTAGTCTCAGGCCTATTCAGCTACTCCTGTGTTTGAGTTCAATGATCCTAACTTCTGGCTTGCTGATACTGGTGCCAACAATCACATGATCTATGATGATTCTCACTTACAACAAGCTCATGCTTGTCCCTCTAAATCAGGTATTTCAGTTGGTAATGGAGCTGTTCTTCCTATAGCTAGTGTTGGTTCTCTTACCTTGCCTATTATCGATCATGCTTTTCAATTGAAGGATGTGTATCATGTACCTCGTCTTGTTCATAATCTGCTTTCTGTGCAAAAAATTTGTTTGCATAATGTTTGTCAAATGCTTTTTGATGCTTACTCTCTTCGTATTCAGGACCACGCGGGGAGGACTCTGTACACACTTCCTAGTGTTAGTGGTTTATATTCTCTTCCTAAGTCTTTATCTTTTTCTTCTTTGTCTCCTCACTTGTCGACTATTGCTTGTGTAGGCAAAACAGTATCCTCTTCACTATGGCACCGGCGGCTTGGTCATCCTGCCCATGCTGTTCTTTCTACTATGTTGTCCCAAGCTCAAATTACTTGCTCTCCTGAGTTAACTTCCCATGTGTATCAACCTTGTCTCCAAGGCAAAGTATCTCGATTGCCATTTTCTGCTTCTGTCAATAGGACTTCTCACCCGTTTGCTAAAGTTGATTCGGATGTTTGGGGTCCTAGTCCCTGTCCTTCTCTTCTTGGTCACAAATACTACGTTCTCTTCATTGATGACTGTACTCGCTACTCTTCGATTTATCCTTTAATGCATAAATCAGATGTTTACCCTACTTTTGTTAAATTCTACTCTTATGTTCTTAATTTCTTTGAAAAATCTATAAAAGTATTCCAAAGTGATGGTGGCGGTGAGTTTGTCAACAAGGCCATGACTGAGTTCTTCATGTCTAAAGGCATTCTTCATTTCAAGTCTTGTCCTTATACACCACAGCAGAACGGGCTTGCTCAGAGAAAACATCGACATCACATTGAAACTACCATTACCTTGCTACAAACAGCTTCTATGCCCCCTTCTTTTTGGTTCCATGCTTGTTCCACTGCCAATTTCCTTATCAATCGTATGCCAACTGCTGTTCTTCATATGAGCTCTCCCTATTTTCTACTCTTTGGTTCCTATCCTTGTTTACGGTTTTTAAAATCTTTCGGGTGTGCATGTTATCCTTTTCTCCGATCCTATACTAACCACAAACTTGAACCCCGGACCACCCAATGTGTCTTTGCAGGTTACACTCTTGATTATAAAGGATATTTGTGTTATCATATTCCCTCCAAAAAAACCTTTGTGTCTCGCCATGTTGTCTTTGATGAGAGTCAGTTCCCTTTTTCTTCCTCTCATGCATCCATAAACACATCCTTCGCACATGATCATGGCTTGGTAAACCATCCTAGTTGTACTCCATTGTATACTGCTTGTTCTCCACTTGGCAGGGTTTCCTCTCCTGCTGCATCGGGGTCTACTTCTGTGCATCCTGTGGTTCATTCACCAGACTCTCCGGTTTCAGAGTCATCTCCATCCGCTCCTGCTCTTGACTCTCCTAGCTCCACACCATCTATTGACTTGGTGGTTGACATGACTGTTCCGGTTTCATCTCCTGCTCTCTCTGCCGTACCTTCTTCCCATCCTATGGTCACTCGATCTAAAAATGGCATCTCCAGACCTAGGCGTCGTGGCTTTCTTGCTTTGCACGTCACCTCCTCGGTTGGTCCTCTTCTTGAGCCAGTGACCTATACACAAGCTTCCCAGGTTCCTGAGTGGTGTCACGCCATGCATGAGGAATTTTCTGCTCTCCAGCATCAGCACACTTGGCGATTGGTTCCATTACCTGCTCACCGTAGTGTTATTGAGTGTAAGTGGGTATTCAAGTTAAAGCGCCATGCAGATGGCTCGGTGGCGAGGCACAAGGCACGCCTGGTTGCTAAGGGTTATCTCCAAGAGGCTGGGATTGATTATGATGAAACTTTCAGTCTGGTTGTCAAGCATACCACGGTGCAGCTCGTTCTTGCTTTGGCCGCTCAGTTCAATTGGCCTTTACGGCAGCTTGATGTCAAAAATGCTTTTTTACATGGTGTTCTTCATGAAGAGGTTTACATGGACCAACCTCCGGGTTTTGTTGATTCCCACTTTCCTTCTCATGTGTGCAAGCTGGAAAAGTCTCTTTATGGCCTGAAGCAGGCACCTCGCGCTTGGAACGCTCGGTTTACTGGTCATATGCTCACTTTGGGGTTTGTTCAATCTCTCTCTGATTCTGCCTTGTTTGTCTTCCATCCGGGATCGGTTCTTCTTATTGTTTTGCTCTATGTCGATGACATCATTGTGACTGGGAATGATCCTGCTGCGATGTCCCGTTTGATTCGTGCCTTGAGTACTAAGTTTGATATGAAGGATCTCGGGGCTTTGTCCTATTTCCTTGGTCTCCATGTGCATTCTCACACCAATTGTTTGTTTGTTAATCAAAGAAAGTATACCCGGGAACTTCTGAGCAAGGTTGGGATGTCTAATTCCAGTCCTGTTTCTACTCCTTTGGTTCCTGACACTAAGTTACTCCTTACTGATGGTCTCTTGCTTCCCAATCCCACTCTTTATCGGAGCATGGTTGGTGCTCTCCAGTACTTGATGTTTACTCGCCCGGATATTATTTTTATTGTTAATACTGTGTGTCAATTCATGCATGCTCCCACGGATGTTCACATGATGGCTGTCAAACGTATCATTCGCTATCTAAAGGGTACTATGGCCTTTGATCTTCGTTATGTCTCTGGCGCGCTTCGTCTTCACGCCTTCTCAGATGCCGATTGGGGTGGTGATCCCAATACTCGCCGTTCGACTTCTGGTCATATTGTCTTTCTTGGTCGCAATCCCATTTTGTGGGGAGCCAAGAAGCAGACCACCGTCTCTCGTTCTTCTGCCGAGGCGGAGTATCGAGCTCTTGCCAACACTGCTTGTGAACTACAGTGGCTAACTCACATGTTGGCTGAGCTTCATCTTCCTCTTGCTCGTCCGCCCCTGATCTGGTGCGATGGTGTCTCGGCTATCCAGATGGGCCATAATCCGGTCTTTCATGGCCGTACTAAACATGTTGAGATCGACGTCCATTTCGTTCGTGAGCAGGTTCAACGTAAAGCTCTTCACTTGGCGCATGTCTCCTCTCAGGACCAGCTAGCAGATGTTATGACTCATGGGCTGCACACGCCTCGGTTTGAGTTTTATCGGGGCAATCTCATGCTTCGGACTCCAGCATCAGATTGAGGGAGGCTGTTGAATGATATAAGCAGTTAGCTGTTGGTATTGTTAGATGCTAGCTGTTGGTATGGTTAGCTGCTAGCTGTATTGATGGTTAGTTAGTTAGCTTGATTGTTAGGATTCAAACAAATTCAGTTAGGTGGTTAGGTTCTCTCCTCTCTTAGCTGTAGGTTAGTTTCTACAGCAGTTAGCCTAAATTAGTTAAGCAATCCTTCCTTAACTGTCATACATTGCAAGCATCTGTTACTTGCTGTATATAATTACTATATAAGTATTGAAGGATTGTATGTATTAGTGTGTGTGAAAAATATATGAGAAGCAGGAATTTTACTTCATCTCTTCCTATACTCTACTCTCCTCAATCATCTTCTTCTTCATCTTGAATTCTTCCTTTGCTAAACAGCAGAATTCCAACATTTGCTATGGCTTCCTTTGCTGTGGTTTATTATATGCTTGTGATTAAGGGTTCTGCTTGGTCTAGCTATAGATTTCCACCGCCTCCATTTTCATCACAAAGGGTATTCTACTTATTCAAGTTTGGTAAATTTCAGAAATCAGTTCAATTATCTAATCTTCAATCTCTTGTTTTAGGAGCTACATCTTAATGGAAAACTTGTTCAAGATATATCTATACGAAGAGGGAGAGCAGCCTCTATTTCACAACGGGCCTTGCAAGAACATATACTCTATGGAGGGACTCTTCCTTAGCTTCATGGAAACTGATACCAAATTTCGGACTGTTGAACCCGATCAAGCTCATGTCTATTTTTCTTCCATTTAGTGTTGTTATGATCGTTGAGTACTTGTTCCATCCAATTATTTGAGACAAATCCTTGGAGCTGATCATGTCATGCTTTCTTGTCATGATTGGGTAAATTTCTTACCACGCCTAAGAAAATAAGCATGATTAATGGTTTAGGTTTATAGTCGAGTAACAAATGTGCTTTTTACTTTTTTATATGTGCAATAGCATTTGCATGATCAATAGTTCAAATTCACCATCGAGTAATTAATTTGTTATTTTCTTTTATGTAGGTGAAACGGATTAACAATCGATTAACTAGTGTGTTATTGTTTTTGTGTAATAGAATTTGCATGCTCAGTAGTTTAGATTCATAGTCGAGTAGGCTGATGTGTTATTTTCTTTTGCTCAGGCGTAACAACATTTGCATGAATAATGGTTTAGATTCACAATCGGGTAATTGATTTACATTCACAATCGAGTAACGAATGTGCTATTTGCTTTTGTTTAAGTGTAACATATTTGCATAATCAATAATTCAGATTTACACTCGATTAATTGATGTGCTATTTTATTTTGTTTAAGTGTAACAGAATTTGCATGATCAATAGTTAATTTACTGATCGATGTGCTATTTTCTTTTGTTTAGATTCACAGTCGATCGATTAACTGATGTGCTATTCATTTTTGTTTAGGCGTAACAAAATTTGCATGATCAATAGTTCAGATTCACACTGGAATAAATAATTCAATTGAAAAATTCGAGTCACTGATGTGCTATTTATTTTTGTATAAATCGACCTAAAATATAATATGCTGTATGCATGATCAATAATAGGATTCACAGTCGAGTAACTAATGATGATGTGCTATTTGCATTTATATAGGGGCCAAGGGCAACATGGTATGTAAAACAACTATACTTCGTTGCCATTCGTGTACTATGCAACGCTAAGAAAAAGATGCATCATTTCCCGAAATCAATCTGCAAACCGGTGACATAACAGGTCTACTTGGTGGCCTCCCTGCAGCCGGACGCACAACCCTAGCCTTCTTCGCCGGAGCTTTGCACGGTCGAATTAGACCATTAATCTTCCAACATTGGAAAGAGAAAGACGAACAAATATTGGTGTATGAAAAACTCCCTGAAGGCGTCTCATACCATGACATGTTGAAGAAAAGCAAGTACTGCATTTTCCCTGGTGGACATGAAGTTGCAAGTCCAAGAATTGTGGAGGCAATTTACGCAGATTGTGTGCCGGTTTTGATATCACAGCATTATGTTCTTCCTTTCAGTAATGTTCTCAATTGGGATTTGTTTTCGATTCGAGTTTCAGTGGGTGAAATTCCACAGCTTAAAGCAGAGATCTTGATGGGAATACCTGAAGAGCAATACAGAAGAATGCAGAAGAGAGTGAAGCAAGTGCAAAGGCATTTTGTAGTGAACAATCCCCCAAAGAGATTTGATGTTTTTCATATGATAGTTCATTCAATCTGGCTTAGGAGATTGAATGTAAGAATATATAGTTGATTTCTAACCCAATTACCATCACAAATATAGTAACATGTTATGTCCGCCTTAGATTAGTGGCATAATAATTTATAGAATGAAAACAAAAACAATATGAACAAACGAAATATCACATTAGATTAGTCATTTTATATAATTAAAATAACATGGAATTCTGTTCGATCTTACTTTTTACGAGAGTCAAATTCAAGATCTTCCACTATACATCGAGTAAGAATACTCCGAAGTTAACCAGTAGTGTTAGACACGATAATTTGTATTATTAAAATAACAAATTAACACAATCAAGTTTTTAAATGGAAAAGAATTGGTTTCAAAGGAATGATGTAGATGAAGGGTTTAGGTCCTCTCCTTCTAGCTTGAACGGAGTTATTTTCATATAAAGATATTAGGAAAGGAGGATTATACACATTGGTATCAATCGACTTTACTTTTTATGAAAATCAAACTCAAAACCTTCAACTATATATAAACTAATATAAATAGGAATACGATTAGATCATAAGTATTAGCTAATATATAGCGGCCGTTTCAATGGAGTTACAAGACCTACATATGTTGGTACGTATTTAGTTTGTTCGTTCTAAGCTATGGCCTCTTAGACACAGAAAAAGGAAAGATAAAAAGCTTAATTCACTTGTCCTATAACCCAAATAAGCAGACATACATCCTTAATAAATGTGTATTAATCTAATTAATTATTGTGTTACTCATAGCTTTCTACAAAGTTGATTGCGGGGTTCAAAAAAGCTGGTCCATATTGCATGGAACCATCTCGAAAAGGGAAGATTAATGCATTATTAGAGTAAAAAAGATGAATCTGTTTCTACTCGTAAATCTTTAGTACTTACAAAGTTTGGCTTTTAGTTTTATTAGGTACTACGAATTTCAAGTTTGATCATTTTTTTTTAGTACTTATAAAGTTTGGCTTTTAGTTTTAGGTACTAAGAAAGAATTTCAAGTTTGATCATGACAGGTGTAAAAAGCATAAGGGGCGTAGAAAAGCTGAACAACAATGGTGGTATAGAGATGATGAAGACCAAAGAAAGAAAAAAACAGAAGAAAAAACTGAAACCTATCAACTAAATGTTGGTTTTAGTTTTTTATTTTTTGTTTTCATTTTGTCCACCATTTCTTTTACATTTATTCTCTATTTTTTCCACCACATCCTTTATCCATCCCTCGTTTCTTCATATATCAAGCATAAAAAATAGAAATCTCGAACTAGACAAAAATACATGACAGGTGTAAAAAGAATAAGAGACGTAGAAAAGCTGAACAACAATGGTGATATAGAGATGAAGATCAAAGAAGGAAAAAAAAAATAGAAGAACTAAAACCTATCCACTAAATGTTGGTTTTAGTTTTTAATTTTCATTTTGTCCACCATTTCTTTTACATTTATTCTCTATTTTTTTCACCATATCCTTCATCCATCTCTCATTTCTTCATATATCAAGCATAAAAATAGAAATCTCGAACTCGACAAAAATGCATGACAGGTGTAAAAAGCATAAGGGACGTAGAAAAGCTTAACAACAATGGTGGTATAGAGATGATGAAGACCAAAGAAGGAAAAAAACAGAAGAAAAAACTAAAACCTATCCACTAAACGTAGGTTTTAGTTTTTTATTTTTTGTTTTCATTTTGTCCACCATTTCTTTTACATTTATTCTCTATTTTTTCCACCATATCCTTCATCCATCCCTCGTTTCTTCATATATCAAGCATAAAAAATAGAAATCTCGAACTCGACAAAAATGCATGACAGGTGTAAAAAGAATAAGAGACGTAGAAAAGCTGAACAACAATGGTGGTATAGAGATGAAGACCAAAGAAGGAAAAAAACAGAAGAACTAAAACCTATCCACTAAATGTTGGTTTTAGTTTTTTATTTTTTGTTTTCATTTTGTCCACCATTTCTTTTACATTTATTCTCTATTTTGTTTCACCATATCATTCATCCATCTCTCGTTTCTTCATATATCAAGCATAAAAAATAGAAATTTCGAACTCGACAAAAATGCATGACAGATGCAAAAAGCATAAGGGACGTAGAAAAGCTTAACAACAATGATGGTATAGAGATGATGAAGACCAAAGAAGGAAAAAAACAGAAGAAAAAACTAAAACCTATCCACTAAATGTTGGTTTTAGTTTTTATTTTTTGTTTTCATTTTTTCCACCATTTCTTTTACATTTATTCTCTATTTTTTCCACCACATCCTTTATCCATCCCTCGTTTCTTCATATATCAAGCATAAAAAATAGAAATCTCGAACTCGACAAAAATACATGACAGGTGTAAAAAGTATAAGAGACGTAGAAAAGCTGAACAACAATGGTGGTATAGAGATGAAGACCAAAGAAGGAAAAAAACAGAAGAACTAAAACCTATCCACTAAATGTTGGTTTTAGTTTTTTATTTTTTGTTTTCATTTTGTCCACTATTTCTTTTACATTTATTCTTTACTTTTTCCACCATATCCTTCATCAATCTCTCGTTTCTTCATATATCAAGCATAAAAAATAGAAATCTCGAACTCGACAAAAATGCATGACTGGTGTAAAAAGCATAAGGGACGTAGAAAAGCTGAACAACAATGGTGGTATAGAGATGAAGATCAAAGAAGGAAAAAAAATAGAAGAACTAAAACCTATCCACTAAATGTTGGTTTTAGTTTTTTATTTTTTGTTTTCATTTTGTCCACCATTTCTTTTACATTTATTCTCTATTTTTTCCACCATATCCTTCATCCATCCCTCGTTTCTTCATATATCAAGCATAAAAAATAGAAATCTTGAACACGACAAAAATGCATGACAGGTGTAAAAAGAATAAGAGACGTAGAAAAGCTGAACAACAATGGTGGTATAGAGATGAAGACCAAAGAAGGAAAAAAACAGAAGAACTAAAACCTATCCACTAAATGTTGGTTTTAGTTTTTTATTTTTTGTTTTCATTTTGTCCACTATTTCTTTTACATTTATTCTTTACTTTTTCCACCATATCCTTCATCAATCTCTCGTTTCTTCATATATCAAGCATAAAAAATAGAAATCTCGAACTCGACAAAAATGCATGACTGGTGTAAAAAGCATAAGGGACGTAGAAAAGCTGAACAACAATGGTGGTATAGAGATGAAGATCAAAGAAGGAAAAAAAATAGAAGAACTAAAACCTATCCACTAAATGTTGGTTTTAGTTTTTTATTTTTTGTTTTCATTTTGTCCACCATTTCTTTTACATTTATTCTCTATTTTTTCCACCATATCCTTCATCCATCCCTCGTTTCTTCATATATCAAGCATAAAAAATAGAAATCTTGAACACGACAAAAATGCATGACAGGTGTAAAAAGAATAAGAGACGTAGAAAAGCTGAACAACAATGGTGGTATAGAGATGAAGACCAAAGAAGGAAAAAAACAGAAGAACTAAAACCTATCCACTAAATGTTGGTTTTAGTTTTTTATTTTTTGTTTTCATTTTGTCCACTATTTCTTTTACATTTATTCTTTACTTTTTCCACCATATCCTTCATCAATCTCTCGTTTCTTCATATATCAAGCATAAAAAATAGAAATCTCGAACTCGACAAAAATGCATGACTGGTGTAAAAAGCATAAGGGACGTAGAAAAGCTGAACAACAATGGTGGTATAGAGATGAAGATCAAAGAAGGAAAAAAAATAGAAGAACTAAAACCTATCCACTAAATGTTGGTTTTAGTTTTTTATTTTTTGTTTTCATTTTGTCCACCATTTCTTTTACATTTATTCTCTATTTTTTTCCACCATATCCTTCATCCATCCCTCGTTTCTTCATATATCAAGCATAAAAAATAGAAATCTTGAACTCGACAAAAATGCATGACAGGTGTAAAAAGAATAAGAGACGTAGAAAAGCTTAACAACAATGGTGGTATAGAGATGAAGACCAAAGAAGGAAAAAAACAGAAGAACTAAAACCTATCCACTAAATGTTGGTTTTAGTTTTTTATTTTTTGTTTTCATTTTGTCCACCATTTCTTTTACATTTATTCTCTATTTTTTCCACCATATCCTTCATCCATCTCTCGTTTCTTCATATATCAAGCATAAAAAATAGAAATCTCAAACTCGACAAAAATGCATGACAGGTGTAAAAAGCATAAGGGACGTAGAAAAGCTGAACAACAATGGTGGTATGGAGATGATGAAGACCAAAGAAGGAAAAAAATAGAAGAAAAAACTAAAACCTATCCACTAAACGTAAGTTTTTGTTTTTGTTTTCATTTTGTCCACCATTTCTTTTACATTTATTCTCTATTTTTTCCACCATATCCTTCATCCTTCCCTCGTTTCTTCATTTATCAACCATATAAAAAAAAAAAAAAAAAAACTCCTACTCGACATAAATATAAATCTTTTTTATAATTCATGCTAATAAAATTTGAAAGTTCGTATAAAATAAAAAAATTATAAGTAGGTAAGTGACTTATAAGTGCACAAACCACGTAGGAGACGTTCCTTATCAATGGACCCACACTTGTTCCCAAATTTCTACCAACTTATTTATAATGTGTGCCCCTCCCTGAGTGACCTCCTCAAAACATGAATGATTATTCTTTGTCCATAGATGAATATTGAGCCCATAGGGCCATATGGTTACAAAGAAGATTAAAAAAACACAAATTCAAAGAAATAATAAAGTACAAACAACAGTTAATTTACTCTTCTTTTACAACTTGTTTTTTTTTTGTTTTTCTCTTGATCGATCTTCCAAAGTCAATCACATGATTCATGTGTTTATAGATATATATATTTTCATTTTAGTGAAAATTGTTCTAATTGATCGTGAACTACACGATCATGATTGATAAACGGGATTAGATTGGATAATTCTTCAAATTAAATGTATTTCGAATGTAAAAATAAATGCAGACTTACAATTTTATTGTAGGAGAATTAGAGAATTAGATAGGTTTTAGTTTTTTATTTTTTGTTTTCTTTTGATCCACCATTTCTTTTACATTTATACTCTATTTTTTTCACCATATCCTTCATCCATCTCTCGTTTCTTCATTTATCAAGCTTAAAAAATAGAAATCTAGAACTCGACCAAAATGCATGACAGGTGTAAAAAGCATAAAGGACGTAGAAAAGCTTAACAGCAATGGTGGAATAGAGATGATGAAGACCAAAGAAGGAAAAAACAGAAGAACTAAAACCTATCCACTAAATGTTGGTTTTAGTTTTTTATTTTTTGTTTTCATTTTGTCCACCATTTCTTTTACATTTATTCTCTATTTTTTCCACCATATCCTTCATCCATCTCTCGTTTCTTCATATATCAAGCATAAAAAATAGAAATCTCGAACTCGACAAAAATGCATGACAGGTGTAAAAAGCATAAGGGACGTAGAAAAGCTAAACAACAATGGTGGTATAGAGATGATGAAGACCAAAGAAGGAAAAAAACCGAAGAAAAAACTAAAACCTATCCACTAAACGTAGGTTTTAGTTTTGTATTTTTTGTTTTCATTTTGTCCACCATTTCTTTTACATTTATTCTCTATTTTTTCCACCATATCCTTCATCCTTCCCTCGTTTCTTCATTTATCAACCATATAAAAAAAAAAAAAAAAAACTCCTACTCGACATAAATATAAATCTTTTTTATAATTCATGCTAATAAAATTTGAAATTTCGTATAAAATAAAAAAATTATAAGTAGGTAAGTGACTTATAAGTGCACAAACCACGTAGGAGACGTTCCTTATCAATGGACCCACACTTGTTCCCAAATTTCTACCAACTTATTTATAATGTGTGCCCCTCCCTGAGTGACCTCCTCAAAACATGAATGATTATTCTTTGTCCATAGATGAATATTGAGCCCATAGGGCCATATGGTTACAAAGAAGATTAAAAAAACACAAATTCAAAGAAATAATAAAGTACAAACAACATAATTTACTCTTCTTTTACAACTTGTTTTGTTTTTTTTTTTTTGTCTTGATCGATCTTCCAAAGTCAATCACATGATTCATGTGTTTATAGATATATATTTTCATTTTAGTGAAAATTGTTCTAATTGATCGTGAACTACACGATCATGATTGATAAACGGGATTAGATTGGATAATTCTTCAAATTAAATGTATTTCGAAAGTAAAAATAAAGGCAGACTTGCAGTTTCATTGTAGGAGAATTGGATAATTTGTTTTCTATTTCTACTTCCTCTAATAATCCCCTCAAAACAAATTTATTTTTATATTTAAAATACATTGAATTTGATGATTTATCTAATCCAATCAATTCATGCTAACCAAACGAGCCCTATGATCTTCCTGTTCAAAATTTAATTATTTTTACTTTGTAATCATATAATTTTATAAAATTACCCTGAAAACTATCGCATAATGTAACCGTTAATGTGCGTATTATAAACAATTTTTGTAGCTCAATAAATCGAATAGGTAGTATCCTTTACACCAGTAAATGAAAGTTAAATCTCAAATTCGATTACAAAAAGTAAGATTATTTTTTTATTTAAATATTTAAACTTTTTTTAAGATTAGGAACTCGATTTATGGATGCACCATCATAAGATAGGCTTAATTACATCAACTCTATTATTGAGCCATCATAATCATCATAATACAACAAACAATGTGACGTTGTTATTAGGACTTGTTTATTAGTAAGAATTTAATATTTTTTTTTAAGCAAGTAAGAATTTAATATTAATGTAAAGGTGGTTCATGTTTCATAAATAAATTAGCCCTATTGCATTTATGTATAAGTCATGGCCGATTTTGGAGTTGGCTTCTATGACTTTCAAATAACATTTCTCCACATTACCTCTCTTTACTATTTTTATCGACAATGATACAATGATAGAGATTAGATCAATTTTTTAAAATTAATAATGTTTTATAAGATTCAAATTTATAATATATTATTAAACTGAGAAAAAAAAATATCACTTGCATCAAGAGTGATAAAAAAAATTGAACTTAAAAACTCATCAAGCATATAATATATTCTTAAATTGAGGAAGGAAACACATCATTGGAGTTTAGAGAAAAGAAGAAAACAAGTTGTGGGGAGCTTAGTCATGCATAATTGTCTTTGCACATATATCATAATTGTCTTTGTACATATATCATAATCGGAACCATTCATTCTCTAAATCATAATGTCAAAATCATCTCCGTAAAAAATCAACAAGATTAGAGGTCGTTTAGTCATTCTTAATGTATCAAATAAATCAACGATTTTGGTAAAAATTAAGATCATCATGGTGAACCGTCCAATTAGTTGATATATATGAATAGCTAAATGATCTCCAATTTTGTTGAATTTTTGAGTAAATGATCTTGAAATGATGACTTAAGAGTTGAACGGTTTCGATTATCATATATTTATAATGATAATTAATTAGATAAATTGAAATGGTGATACCTTCTAATTAATTAGATAAATAGAAATTGTGGTACGAGAAGGTACCACTAGGTAGTGGTGTAGCCACGATTAGAATTGTGTGGTGGACTTTCACAAAATACTTAAAAGAAAAAAATTAAAATTTTGATGTAATTTAACTCATAACAGTATTCGAATATTTTTTTTTGTCAAAGTTATTCAAATGGTTCAAATCAATATAATAATATCAAACTAAATAAATATTTAAAAAAATCATACCATATTTATAATGGTTCATTAATTGGCCCCCTCTCACATATATTTAAGTAATTTATTATATATAATATTACAAAATATTTTATTTAAATAAATATTAAATTAATCATATTTTAAGAAAGTATTTCTACTTTCGATATAATTTTATTTTTATTAGGTAGATCAATAAGAAATTATAAATAAAGAGTTCAAATGTGCAATAATTAATTAATTGATCTACCTAATAAAAATAAAATTATATGGAAAGTAGAAATACTTTCTTAAAATATGATTAATTTAATATTTATTTAAACAAAATATTTTATAATATTATATATAATAAATTACTTAAATATATGTGAGAGGGGGCCCAAGACCCCTGTGGACCTCCCCTCCGTTAGTGCCACCAAGGTGGGATACAAGTTGTGTCCTTAAAAAATTAACTTCTATTGACAAGATAATATGCATGAGATATGATGTATCAGATGAACGTAATCACATTAATCAACAAAAGTGAATGTGCTTCTCATGTACCTAGATATCTAAAAAGAACAATATTTGTATCTCACCTTGGTGTTATATCTTTGTACTACCCTTTCGATTTATCGAATTATTTTTATACATATATTATAATCGGAACTGTTCATTATCTAAATCATCATTTCAAGATCATCTTTGTAAAAAATAAAAAAGATTGGAGGTCGTTTAGTGATTCATATGTATCAAATAAAATAACGGTTTTAGTAACAATTAAGATCCGCATGGGGAACCGCCCATTTAATTGATACATATAAATAACTAGATAATCTCAAATTTTATTGATTTTTTACGTAAATAATCTTGAAATAATAGTTTAAGAGTTGAACGGTTTCGATTAAGATATATTTTTATTATGATAATTAGATAAATCGAAAAAGTAGTATGGGTATGTACCACCAAGGTGTGATGCAAATATTATCCATAAAAAAATAAGAATATCTTCCATTGTAATTAAAATATAATACTAACTGCATTAAAAATATGATAGTAATTTGATTGGTCATTTTATTTAATTGCACAAAAAATAAAATTCAACTTTAAGAAGTCAACTAGTGGCAAAATTCCATTAAGTATTAAAGATATAGAACCAGTGTTGGCTTTTAAAAAGGCTGTCGTCTTTTTTTATATCTAAAATAATAGAAAAGAATGTTAATGAATAATCAAAGGGGAAAAAGTTTGCATTAATTAGTTTAATAGTTGCATTTTTGCTTTTTATTTGGGCCAAGTCAAGAACAACTAAGACTCAATTCAATATTTGACACGGTTTCGTATTAGGGTTGGGGTCCTCAATCCCCATACCTAACTATTATTGTAGAAAGAAATGCAGTTGGTATTCTTATTTATTGTGTAGTGAGAGATATTAAATCTCAGATTCGATACATAAAAAATAAAATCGATATCCAATATGTATATTTCCTCTACCAATATCGTTATACAAAAGCAAATATAGAATTGCATGCGTGAACATTTCATGTTATTTACGAGACTCATCATATTAATTATTACATGTTACGTCACAAGCTGTAAATATATATAGGTGTAACAATTATATGTCACAATTGTAAACATGAGAAATTACACTTTACTGACCTTGTGATTTACACTAAATAACACTTATATACATAAACTTTCAAATGTTGCAATTACCACCATATACTCTTTAAAACGTTACAACATGGATTTTCCGTTAACTATTCCATTAAATTTTCTATTAAATACTGATGTGGAAAAAATGAGACCCATCATTTAATTTAAATGTGTGACATATAAGTGTCATGTGGCAAATTAATAATAAATTAATTTTAAAAACTAATTTATTTATAAAAATAAAAATAAAAAATCCCCCCTTCATCTTCTTCCCATAACCCAACCCACCAACATACCTTTCTCCCCTCATCTTCTTCCAACCACCACCACCATCACCATTAACATCCTCCCCATCATGTCCCCTTCTTCACAAACGTTTTTGGATTGTGTTAAAGGCCCTTTAATTAACCCTTAAGTGATTAATTAGGAAATTTTCCCAATTTTTTTTTAATTTTTATGGAATTTATTGTCTTCTTATGAATTATTCATCGCTAAAGTTCGCGAACACTTTTCATTGTCTTCTTATTTATTTTTTGTTTTATTTTTGAAAAATATAAGGTTTTAACTTTTTTTTAAAATTAATTTATTATTAATTTTGCCATATGATACTTATGAATTAAATAATGGGTCTCATTTTATCCAGATAAGTATTTAACAGAAAATTTAACGGAATAGTTAACGGAGAATTCATGTTGTAACGTTTTAAATAGTATAGGGTGGTAAGTGCAACATTTGAAAATTTATGTATATAAGTGTTACTTGGTATAAACCATAGTGTAATAAAATGTAATTTGCCCTTGTAAATAATAAGCAACTTTTTCTCCTGAAAATTGATACATGACTAGGAGAGTTATTAGGTGTAGTCAACAAATTAATTAGAGTTATTTACATAAACACCCCTTGAGGTTTTTTGTGTTTTCACAAACACCCTTTCAGGTTTTGGACCTTACACAGACACCCTTTCGAGTTCCAAAAATATTACACATAACCTATAAAATATGAAAAATATTTAATTAAATGTAATATAAGTTATGTAAATACTAAAATGCCCGATTGTTTGGATACATTATCATTCGAATTTTAAAAATATTATTATAGAAGGTCAATTTTGTCAATTTTTAGGTTGATGTTAGCTTTTAATTAATAATTACTTAACAAATGAGTTTATGTGTAATGTTTTTAGAACCTAAGGGGGTATTTGTGTAAGATCTAAAACATGAGGAGGTGTTTGTGAAAACACAAAAAACCTCAGGGCGTGTTTGTGTAAATAACCCAAATTAATTAATACGCCATGTGTGAAAATGCAAGTTTGTTTGGTCTCCATTCTCCAATGTGGTAAAAATTTTATGATGTGAGATTTTTGAGAATTAACTTGAAGTTATTATAAATTGATAATGTAAGATTGAATGCTTTCATTTCATGAATCTCATTGGAAAGTTCTGTATTAATTGTAAAGTCATTGTTAGAAAGCCATAGTACTCGATTAGTGACCCTACTTTGTCAAATTTATGTACAGAAAACGTGTGTGAATTAATGCAATGTTAGAAAACAGCTTGCCGTCCAGCACCAACACAGGAAATAACACAGCAATGTTAGTCCTACCAGTCCACGTATACAAGTCAATTTGACCTTCAGCGTCAACCGTTGTTATACTTCTCCATCTAGATCTAAAAAGAGGAATGCTACATGAACAAATCTTATAAAAGTTTCACCAGCCAATGTGAAAAATAAATCGTGATTCAACATTGATTGTAGGGAATTGTAATTAAAGTATATCGTTGTTATACTTTTTCATTTATCAAGTTATCATTATACATATATCATAATCTGAATCATTCATTCTTTAAATCTTCATTTCAAGATTACTGCAAAAAAAAAAAAAAAAAAATTTAGGTTATTTATTCATTCATATATAATAAACAAATCCACGTATTGAAGGTCTATTTAGTTGATAAATATAATTAACGACGAAACAAGTTTCCTTTTTTTTTTAAAAAAAATTTGCTTTATAGATGATATTGAAATTGACACATTCTTACCCGAATGTGGACTATACAGGTCGGTTATATTAGAAATGACGATTTTGGAATTAAACGATGAATTGCATGTATGATATATGTATATGAACAACTCAATCAATAAAAATATCAAAAAATAAATTGGATGATTAATTATCAGAAGAAGTTGATGTCACTAGAGTATCCATAATTTATTTTCCCATTTATTAAAGACTCATCAAGGATGTGAACAAGACTGAATTCCTTCTCTCCAATTAGAAAATTCCTCTAGAATTCTATCGAGGTATTGCGTCGATAAAACTATATTTCTTACCTGGGTTAATACTCATTGTTCGGACAACGAATTACCTTCTCGTTCCTTCCTCAATAGCGAATCAAAGTTGGTTTGTGTCCATAATAACATGTTAGAAGATAATATGTCGAAAATAAGATCGGGGTGATTGATATAAAAAATTGGTTGCATCACATAGCCTTATTTTGCATTGTAGTTGCAAAATTGGCAAGACCATCAATAATTTCAATAAACAATGACTTCTCACGTGTTTGGTGAAAAGCAGGTACCAAACTTCTTTTCCTTTCGAAATAAAACTAAAAATAATAATCTGCAATGTAATTAGTATTTTTCTAGGTGAAAATTTTAAATAAAATTATAATAAATAAAAAGTCAGATTGCCGAGAATTAGGGAGAGCCACATTTGATGAACACAATAGCCACTTTGATTTGCTGCAATTTGCTTTTGGTTTTTGGTTTTTCTAGCTTGTTTAACTATTTACTTTTACAAATTTACAAAACAAATTGTACTATCGATTATGATGTTGTCGTTTGAATTCTTGATGGACAGGGATGGAGCGGGTTGGCAGAGCTGTAGCCTTTCCCATCCAATCTGATCCTTTTAAAATTTATTGTTTAGTACAATCTATTTTAGGTCTTATATCATAGTAATGAAAAAATAATGAAGGATTGTTTATGCTTTTGAAATTCGAAAAGTACAATTTAAAATTAGAAAGTGATAATTTGTATTTACATTACATGTTTAATTATGGTTTTTGTTGTAATTTTTTTTTTATCAAACTTTTATTTATGTATATAAATGCATTTGAGGGGTAAGGCTCGTTACGTTCCTCCTCCCTCTCCGCGGCGGACTAGGTGTATCTTTTTATGCTTATTAATGAAATTCACTCGTACCGTCCATATCTAGTATGTAAGTTTTGTTTATCTAAAATTCGAGTTCAGGGATCGTCCTGTTGATGGATCCAATGTCAATCCTTGTATTATCGTAACGTATTTTTGAATAAAACATCTCTTCTATAAAAAGTGAAAAATAAAAGTTTATTGCTTTTACAAATTAATCATTTCATTCGAAGTAATTAAAGGAATAAATTATTATTAAATTTGCATAAGTATAATTACATAATCAACAATTGAAGAACCAGTACATAAAACCTAATATAGATGCAAATATAAAGAATTTCCTACTCACTTTTTTCTCTTTTGTCCTATAACCTTTTTCCTTTTGTGGGATTAGAAAAAGTGTGAAAATAAGGATGTGCTTTAATCAAATTAAAAGCCAAGTTGCTTAATTACTGTAGCTAATTTATTGATTATTCATTTTATTAAAATCAGAAAGCTACCGCTTAGCTTAATTACTGTAGCTAATTTTTTCAAACGCTCTTGTTCCTTTATTCCAAGATTTTTTTAACATTTAAAAGCTTCTTTAATCTACGATGAATTTCCCCAAGGCAAAATGCAAATTTCTTATTTTATTACTAGCTATAATAATATAGAACAAATTACACTTTAGTACCCTGTGGTTTATATCCAATTTCAGAATTGTACCTAACGTTTCAAATTTTGCATTTAAGTACCCTGTGATTTATACCAAATTTCAGAATTGTACCTAACGTTTCAAATTTTACATTTAAGTACCCTGTGGTTTATATCAAATTTCAAAGTTATACCTAACGTTTCAAATTTTGCATTTAAGTACCCTGAACTTTTTAAAACATTACAACTTGGCTCCACTGTTATCTAACGAAATAATTAACAGTGGAACCAAATTGTAATGTTTTAAAAAGTTCAGGGTACTTAAATGCAAAATTTGAAACGTTAGGTACAATTCTGAAATTTTGTATAAACCACAGGATACTTAAATGCAAAATTTGAAACGTTAGGTACAACTCTGAAATTTGGTATAAACCACAGGGTACTAAAGTGTAATTTGCTCAATAATATATATACACATTGATTTTTTATTACTAGCCAAACAAAGTTTAACTTAATTTTTAGTTTTATACACATTGATTCATGTTTATAATAAGTTTGACACTTCCTATATTTGCAATACATACAAATTAGACTGAATCTCTCTTCCACAATGAATAGGGATATCATCATGACTCGTGACAAAGTATACGTTGTGCTTAATTATAGGCTATTGACGACTCCTATACTTTTCTAATTTGTCCAGTTTGGAATATTCCCCAAACAATGGATTAAGACCCGTAACAATTATATATATATATAGTTTAATCTGTTTTATTTTCTCAATTTATATAATTATATTTTAATTTTGTTTTACTCATATGGTTTGCTCTTAGATTGAGTGTTCGAATATCATTGGTTATCTATCGTGGTTACAAAAGAGCGTAAGAGATGCTCATGGAATGATATATATCGACCTCATATTGTTTTTGGAGTCTTATGGAACGAAGATTAGTCTCACGCTATATATATATATATATAAAAACCCTCATGTAGTTAATGTCAATAAACAAATAACATAGATATATGATTATCATTCATACAAATTGGATACGAAAACTGTTGTTTACAAGGGAAAAAAAAATACAACTATATCGTATTGGTTGTGATGATATGCTTCATTGTTTTTGTTAATAGAGAAGAACCTAACATCTGTGTTTTTCAAATTCATAAATGAGTACTCATGTATCACATCAATTGTCAGAGCAAGTCAAGTCTTTCATTGTAGTGAAGGACTTGTTAGAGCAAGTCAAGTCTTGCATAATATATACCTTAAATACCGATAGAAATAATACTACTATTTTCTTATATATGATGTAACTATTAGGAAGCTTCCTAACTTTTCGTTTTTACTCACAAAGACTCCAAAGACCCTATAAAACCATCAACCCTTTCCCACTTCCACAACACAGTTATAAGCAGACTCCCTCTCATCATCATCATCATCATCATCATCATCATCGATTCATCGTCGTGGTCGATCACGGTGAATCAACAACCAAGATCATGAAGGTATGTATGATTTCGATGTGGTACGTACGTACGTTCTTGCAATAATGATATATTACAGGGGTGAACTCAGCAACTCTACAGCTGGACAAGGACTTAATAGAGGTCACCGGAGACGACGTGGACGTGGTTCGACTGACGAACCAGCTCAGAAAAAGCCTCAAGTACGCTGACGTGGTGAGTGTGAACCCTGTGGGGGAGAAGAAGGAGGAGAAGAAGAAAGAGCCTGCAGAGACAATTACAGTACAATATGCCATGGGCCAACCTCAATATTGTTATGCAGCCTATCCACCATATCCAGACTCTCCCAGCATTTGCTCTATCTTGTGATTCATTTCTTAATCACATCATTGCATAATCGTACGTAGGTTGAATTTGGCTTATTTTAATTTACATTTACTCTATATATTCTTCAATTTCTGTTATTTGCTCTCCTCAAACTTTATCAAGTTGCATTTGTAACAAATTGGTGGCAATAATTAGGATATGTAACTGCATTAATTAAAGTTGAGAAAGCGACACGGAAAAAGAGAATATGGTGGTTCAAATTGCGTATCAGATTTGGTTGGATTTTCGAGATAAGAACAAATATAAACTTAGAGATCGTCTGTTTGATGTTCTTTTCTTAAATCATCATTATAAATTCTTGATTTACCACTATATATATCGTACGGTCAAAATTATGTGCTAGAGTTTGCCTAAATACGAGTGCCTATTACAACCCTATTTTAATGGGGTTCCCTCAATAACAAAAAAAAAAATTAAGTAATAATGAAAAGGTAAAGTTTAAATTTTTTGAAAATAAGAGACCATAATACGGCTTTGTGTGTGGTAGATTTGGACATGTAGCTTACCATAATTCGTTGAAGTACAAATTTAAGATGGTGACAACTTAAAACTAAAAAACAAACTACACCTTGACAAAAACAAGAAGAAAAAGAACAAGAGGGTTTAGTGGTTATCACCCAAATTAAATTACAGCTCCTAAATAGTTGAAAATTGAATAATTATCAAACGCCTCTAAAAATTTCATACCATACGAAATTTCAAATGAAAAATGTTAAAAGGCATTTTTCTGATCAGAATTGAGAGATTAAATTCGCTAAATTCTCAAATATGTATATTTAAATAATAAAATTAAAATTAAAATAAAATGAGAAAGAGTCAAACTTGATTTCTTGAATTGATCTATCATGAGGAGGGCAGGTGTATATATTTATGATCGATCGGACGGTGAGAGTCGAAGTGCTATAGACATGCATGACTCCCTTAATGCCAACTAGGAAAAGTCAACATTGTGATTGACTAGTTGCTTAGATGGCATCCAGGGAGCCAGGCACATCATGCCTCTTGACTAGTAGAGGAGCTTGCTTCATCATTCATCATCATCATATAGATGATCCTTGCAAAACAAGTATATATAATCAAGTACCATACCATTAATTGAGTCAGAAATCATAAGAATCAACCAATAATATGCAAGAAAGAGGCTGAATCGTCGATGATGATCGAAAACTTTCGGACACCATGTTAGAAGATTACTAATTCGGTCAGAGATATTAATAAATACGAAATAACTCAACAATGTATATGAAGCTAGAGTCTAGAGATGGAAGTTGCAAGAGGCTAATTCAAATTTGCGTACCGTGAAAAAACACTATGATACTATGTTAGAAACCCAGTAACCCGTCCAGAAAACCTAACCGATATGAACTGGTTGAATAATGTATATGAAGCTAGGAGGAGGAGGAGGAGGAGGAGGAGGAGGAGGAGGAAGTTGCAAGAGAAGTAAGCAGGGAAGTGGGATTTTATAAGGAAAGATGGAAGTGATAGAAGTAGGCAAAGACAGCAGAAAAGCCAAGCGCAGATATGAGAGATCGCCGAAACAGTTTTTTTCTTCAACATTTTCTCTCTTCAATCTTCATCAAATGTATATTTTTGTAGGGCACATCAACATTAATTGAACAAGAGATTTAATAAGAATGAAAGGTAATTAAGGATGTGGAATTGAGGATCTTTTTCTCTTCTTGTTATAAATCTATAATGTTGTTGTTAGGCTGAGGCCCTCAGGAGAATGGTGCCAAAGTTGGCGGCCTTGAGTTCTGGGGCAAGAATGTGCAAGTTTGGCCTTTAGTGGCGTTGGATATGGCGACACCTTTTGCCCTCACCATAAATTTTAAAAAGCTCGCCGGGTAATGTATTATGTATATATATATTTACAGCAGTGGATGTGGATCGATCAGCAGCGGGCAGCGGCCTTGTTGAGTTGTTGACCACCAGTATTAGACGGCGCCAAAGTCACTGTATGAGACAAATCACAGCCTTGCTTTAGTTGGTTTAACGTACTTTCCTACACCCCTTTGTGGGCCGGGTATATATAATTCTATAATAAACACCAAGGCTAATTACAGGGTGTGTGAGTGTGAGAGATCATGGATGCATGGGGCATGGGGCACATGTTCCAATCTCTCTATTTAATCCATTTGATCCAAACATGAAATGGGATTAATTAAGCTTAGATAAGACATTATATAAATTATCGTCTCATTGTATGACGTAACTTGGTTAAACATTTACGTAAGTAATCTCTTAGAATGTATATTATTGATCGTTAATTAGGATTTATGGGTGGTTTTGATCTGGTTCATTACAATTGGATCACAAGGGGTGTTTTGACTCGATTTTCGATTTGGTTTTGGTTTTTTACGTTTTGAGTTCAAAAATTGAAATTGGACTAAACCGGCCGTTATTTTGGTTCGATTGGTTTTTTGGTAATTCCGCTACGTTTTATTTGTTTAGTTTGTTTTAGAGGAAAAAGTAATCAATTCATACAATTCAGTTTGGTTTATGGAAAAATTGAAATCAAACTGAACTGTTTTAGTTATAGTTATTCGGTTTTGATTTTCTTTTAGTTCGGTTTGATTCAATGATCAGTCAATTTAGTTAATTGTTTTGTTTTACATACGCATCATCTCTTTCGATCATACATGCTTATTGTGTCAAGATATGTTACATGTATGATATATTATAACTATCGATCATGATGCAAAAAATAATTAAGATTAAAAGTTATATCGAAATTTTACGTGCATCTATTTTAAAAAGAATCTTAAATTGGTATATAAAGAACTAGCATAAACACACCCGAAAGAATTGAAGGGGTGTATGCCTACAAAGTACAAACTCACATTATACTTGAATTTGAAACAAGCCCATGCCTTAAACTTTTTGGGCAGGGAAATGAAAAGTGGCCCACTAGTTCGGCTTTGTTATTTCCTCTCATTTCCATTGTCTGCACATCCATAAAATGCCCAACCCAAACCTATAAAATTCAAAGCACCAATGTTAAGGTGTAATGCCTTTTCTATTCGCTTTGTAAGTGGCTCTCGAGCTTTCATCACATGAATGATGATGACGATTTATATTTATATATTGAGTTTGGTTGCGCAAGTTTGTAATCCGAGAGGAGCATCTAAGTCATTCTTAAATCACCTTAACGATTTATATTTATGCTGAGTTTGATACTAAATTATGACGAAGAAATTCATCAAAAATATTGTTTTATAATTTTTCTTTTTAATAAAAACCTAGGAATATTTTCCTTCTCAAATCCTTAGGACTAGGTTAGGGAAGAGAGACTTTATTCCTTTCTTTCAACGATGCCTCAAATCACCTTAATGATGGATATATGCATCAATTTACCCAAAGAAAAAATTATTTGCAAACAAACAAAACCTATCCTTCAAACTAGTGGATGGCATACAAAACAATAGCACAAGTTCAAGGTTCAAACTGATTAGCAGTTGACCTTGGTGAAGCCATACATGGCTAATTGCTGAAACAAGGTCCCCTCCATTTTCATCGGCCTGCATTGGACTGCCTGCCCATTGGAAGAGCCTCAAACCCTCTTCTACACTTGGCAATTCCTCATTTGTCAATTTCACTGCAAATTATCCTTCCCTACAAATGGATCCAAGCTCATATATTCCCCCACTCTACCAAACCCTTTTTTTTTTTTGGGATAATTAAGTATATATTCCAAAAGGGAGCCTGGGGGAACCAGGGAACACAGACGCACAAACACCTCAACACCCAGAAACTGGGCAAATTACATCTACTTCTACTTCTACTTCTATATTGGAGGTTTTAAAAACCCATAAAACCCCAAGTTGGCAAGAAACAAGGGTCAAACACGCAAGCAATGAGAATGAGGCCACCACCAACCACAGCTCTTTACCTCTTGTCTGTCCTTCTCTCTTCTCTAGTGCTTCACAGACCCTCCTTTGCCATAAAAAAGGTAAGCATTCATCAATCTCCTTTGCTCCCATTAAAATATTGAACAAAGAACATTAGAAAAGGTAACTCCAATTGCTCTCAATTTTTCTAACATGTTTAGTTGCTTCTTCTACTGTTTTTGTAGTCATATGTTGTCTACTTGGGATCCCACTCACATGCCCCAAACCTATCTGAGCTTGAAGTACTAAACCAAGTCACACGGAATCACCATGAGCTTCTTGCCTCATTCTTGGGCAGGTACTTCAAACACATTTTCTCACCTCAAAAGTTCGAAGTTTTCCACTTATTAGGAGCTAGCAAAGAAGGAGCTAATCTTTGCATAACCCTCCATTTTTTATTCGAAGAGCAGCCACGAAGTTGCAAAAGAATCCATCTTTTACTCATACACAAGGCACATCAATGGCTTTGCTGCCACATTGGAAGAAGAAGAGGCAGCTCAGATTGCTAGTGGGAATTCTCATCTTCTTTTCTTTCATTTTCTCATTAGTTACATGTACTTGTAGGAATTCATTCTCATCCCTTTTTTTTTGTTCATTGAAAAACCGCAGAGCATCCAAAGGTCATCTCAGTTTTCTTGAATCAGGGAAGAAATTTACACACGACTCGGTCTTGGGATTTTCTGGGACTTGAGGAGGATGGTGTTGCTCCTTCCAATTCAATCTGGGAGAAAGCAAGATATGGTGAAGATTCCATTATAGGAAACCTTGATACCGGTCAGTATTTTTTTTTTTTTTTCTCAATTTTCATGTGAATTTAATAATTTTTTTATACCATTTGCTTCACTTTCAATTATGTTTATGCATTAAAACAATCTAGAATATGCATCAATCAGCTACATGCGCCATGTGCCTCAGAAGTTTGTTCTGGATATCGTTGACTTATCATCACTCATTTGAACACCAAAAAGTTTTCTCCCTAATAATGTCAAAATATTTGGCTCTCATTATCTCTCACCGTTAGTTTTTGGGCTGCTGTTGTTGTCCAACTTTAACGGCTCCCATTGAATAAACGTCCATCAGTCCATGTATTACAAAACCTCAAGAATGTTGACGGCTGCTACGGTTTATTTGGATAAATTTAAAATTAAATGTAGAGTCTGTTATAAGATTATTTTAATATTTTTAGTCAAATTTTAAATTAAATTTATTCAAAAATTACATTTGAAGAGTCGAATGTGCATGTTTATATGAACATCTGTTCAATCTCGAGTGTTTTTAATCAAAAGGAAATATATATGAAATTAAATTACATTAAATGAATGAATGTAAATATAAAACAATGTGGATTGGGATTGTTGTAGGCGCATGGGCAGAATCCAAGAGCTTTAGTGATGAAGGGTATGGACCAGTTCCTTCCAAGTGGAAAGGAATATGCCAAAATGAGGCAGATTCTCAATTTTCCTGCAACAGGTACTATCTACTACTATCCATTTATTTTCCTTCAAATTAACAACATTTAATTTCTCTTTTTTATCCATTATTTTAATTTAAAAATCACATTTGAAATTTCATCTTGGTATCAATTAAACTAGATTTTCTGATTGCTAAAATGTGCTAAAACTAAAGGAAGAAAGCCTCATTTTAATCCAAACTTGGATGTTCCAAGCCAAGAAAGTGATGTGCTTTAGTATCTATCTACAAAGTTGGATTCATTTGCAACTTTCTCAAAAAATCTGCCTTAAGACAAACATGATGTTCTCTTGTGATTCATTCCTAATAAGTTGTAGGTCCTTTTCCTTTTTGAATTGAGAGTGAAAATTTGGTCGGAATAACTAATTTCGTCTAATTCTCTAATTCCTTTTTCTAAGATGTCACTTTAGTAATGAGCAGTGCTAAGGATGATATTGTATTATTTGTAGACTAAATTTGTGAACCATATACTAATACAGATATGACCCACCAATACAAATAAGACCGTCTATATATTAATATGTGGTTTACAAACGTTGTTTACATTTTATGGTTTCTCTAGCATTTTTCTTTACTAATTAGATTAAATTTTGATTAATTAAGCTTTATACTTGAAAACCACATCTTGTCTCTTAGTCTTAGGTTCTACTCGATCAACTAGCTCATTTAAAAATTTCCCAATTAATTATTGCCTAATTATTTGAAGAACCCAATTAATTATTGCCTAATTATTTGAAGAACCCGGCCAATTAAGATAACATATAAATTAATCAACCTGTTGTAGTCAAACTCTTGGTCCAACAGCTGCCATAATCACATCTTTCATTAAAAAAATCCAGATTATATAGATATAGATATATTTATATATGCTCTTTCCCAGCTTGTAGTCCAAAAGCTAGACATTGATAAATTTTTTACTGTTAATGATTTACATTACAATATTTAACTGCAAGTTCTTGGTAACTAATTTGGTAATAAAATTTTGCATATGAAAATTAAGGAAGCTAATTGGAGCAAGATACTTCAACAAAGGGTATGCTTCAGTTGCAGGCATTAAGCTCAACTCCTCCTTCGATTCTCCGCGTGATGAGGAAGGCCATGGCTCTCACACATTGTCCACAGCCGGGGGCAATTTCGTAACTGGTGCAAGTGTGTTTGGGTTTGGAAATGGAACAGCAAAGGGTGGATCACCAAAAGCCAGGGTTGCAGCTTATAAGGTGTGCTGGCCTCCGCTGAATAGTAGTGAGTGTTTTGATGCAGACATATTGGCTGCCTTCGATGTCGCAATTCAAGATGGGGTTGATGTGTTGTCTGTGTCTCTGGGTGGCGATCCCACTGCTTTCTTCAATGACAGTGTTTCGATCGGCGCTTTTCATGCTGTTAAGCATGGCATCGTGGTGGTTTGCTCGGCTGGAAATTCAGGTCCAGCTGAAGCTACTGTGTCTAACGTTTCGCCGTGGCAGATCACGGTTGGTGCCAGCACCATTGATAGGGAGTTCCCAAGTTATGTCACCCTCGGCAATTGGAAGCGTTTGAAGGTTAGTTTCAGTCCCTTAGAATTAGGGATAAGGACAGATCGAGTTGGATCGGTTTTTCCCAAATTATAATTTAATTTGAGTATTCCAATTTGCTAGAAGTTCAAATTGAAATCGAAACCACACTTCAGGGTGGAATCACTTTGTTAAACTAACCAAACCAGTTCAGCCTGATTCAGTTTCGGATTTTGGACGATGAAATTTTGAATGATTTATTCTTTAAATTCCTTCATACACAGTATGTGTTGCAATGTCAACAAAGGTCTTAAGCAACTTGTACTAAAATTAGGAATTTGAAATATTTTAACACTTAAATTTTAAAAATTGATCATATACATATATAGTTACACATACACTGTGTTGTGAAGGGACAAAGCTTATCACCTATTGCCTTGCGAAGCAAGAAATTCTACCACCTTATTAGTGCCGCAGATGCAAAATTAGCTAATGCATTGGTTGAAGAAGCGTAAGTACAAGCTATAATCAACATTCAATTATTTCATTCTATTAAGTTCTTCTATTTTCAAAAACCTCTCTCAATAATCTCTTTATATGATGATGCTCCTTACAGTCTGTTATGCAAGCCCGGGACGCTGGACCCCAAGAAGGTGAAGGGAAAGATCGTGGCCTGCCTTCGAGGAGACAATACGAGAGTGGACAAGGGAGAGCAGGCCTTACTGGCCGGTGCCATCGGAATGATTCTCGCAAACAATGTCCTCACCGGAAACGAAATCATTTCCGATCCACATGTCCTCCCTGCTTCACATATCAACTTCACCGATGGTGCACTTGTCTTTGCTTACATCAATTCAACTAAGTAAGATATATATATGCCACTTTGGCTTCCTAGTTTGCACTAAAACTACCTTAATTCTCGAGAAACTTACATATCTGGATGATGATATAGGAACCCTAAAGCTTACATAAAGCGCGCGACAACGCATCTGGGGACGAAGCCAGCTCCTTTCATGGCAGCATTTTCATCCAAAGGACCCAACAAAATCACACCAGACATTCTTAAGGTTTAAAAAATATATCACATTTGTAAATCACATATTCAGGTAGAACGCACTAATATATATAACTAGGGTCCACTTGTATTGGTACGTAATTTACAAATGTGATCTCTTTAGTATTTTCCTTCAAAAATAGCTTCACAATTTCCCTTTTCATCCAACATTTTAAGAATTTGTTGTGGTTTATTTGGTTAAGTACGTATTAATGTTTTATTTTCAGCCTGATATCACTGCACCAGGAGTGAATGTGATTGCAGCCTACACTGAAGCACAAGGGCCAACAAATCAAATGTTCGATAAAAGGCGAGTTAATTTCAACTCGGTTTCAGGAACTTCTATGTCATGCCCACATATTTCTGGAATTTGTGGTCTTCTTAAAACCCTATATCCTCATTGGAGTCCTGCTGCTATCAAATCTGCAATCATGACCACCGGTAATAAAGATAATCATCTCAAACCTTTCAAATTAATGACACGTATATACTTTCTAAGAATTAATATCGTAGTCTAACAAGAGAACATTATTATTCTTTCGCAGCAACAACAGAAGACAATATAGGCGAACCACTGCTCAATTCTTCTGTCTACGAGGCAACACCGTTTAGTTATGGAGCTGGACATGTTAGACCAAACAATGCTATGGATCCTGGCTTGGTTTACGACATGTCGCTCAACGATTACTTGAACGTCCTATGTGCAATTGGGTACAACGAGACACAAGTTGAAATGTTCTCACAGGAGCCATATAAGTGCCCTAAACCAGCCATGAGTCTCAGTAACCTCAACTACCCTTCAATCACTGTCCCGAAATTGAATGGTACCGTTGTGGTGACCCGAAAAGTAACAAATGTTGGTAGTCCGGGAACTTATAAGGCTCGTGTCGAAAACCTGGATGGGATATTGGTTTCTGTGGAGCCAAAGAGGTTGAAGTTCAAGAGGGTTGGTGAAGAGAAGAGCTTTAATGTACGGCTTGAGGTTAAAGAAGGCAATATTAATGCAGCTAAAAACTATGTGTTTGGGAAGTTGATATGGTCAGATGGTGTGCATTATGTAAGGAGTCCCATTGTGGTAAAGGCAGCCTAGAAAAGCAGACACATTTGCTTAATTGGTCATCTAATTTCACCTCATCATCACTAGCTAGTTTCACTTTCTTGTGTACCAAGCTTAATGATTTACAATAATGATCAATTGATATATTACAATATTTATACGTGCATGATGAATTTTTTTGCCGATCACTTGCATACGTGTTGGAATAAAAAAGAGTGTTTATAGGGCTCGTTTATATACATAATTTTTATACATATAGTGGCCTTTTTGGTAGGTGAAATTGAACTGGATAACTCATCAAGTTCAACGTATCTTGAATGTAAAAATGGATGTGTTTTCATAATTAAAAGGGATCGGTAGACGTCCTAAAAGAAAATGTGTTCAATCCAATCTTCTCAGAATAGCAGGAAATTTTAAAAAATTGAGTTTGAAGGAGGAGCCTTTGATGCAAGCAATCCACTCTTTATTCAGAATCATAGCAATACATTGGTGACACAAGACTATAGTCACATATGCTTTCATATCCTTTTCATCTTCTAAGTTCAAACCACTGATATAACATAGAAGAACAATACAAATACTCTCACAAAACTCGACGGTAGTGAGTGAGATTTTATTGAATAAAAAGGGAGTTGTACCTAGTTGAGGAAGACATAAACCCTTATATACAAAGGGATTTTATGCTATGCATACATGGTTTTATTCGTGAAGGGGAAAAATGTAAGATTTCCTCGAAAAATGATTTATAAATGATTATTTTTGTCCACTCACAACTTTCGTGTTTTAAATCCCCTCCAGGCTGTTGTGTTGACGTGGGCATAATCCAGAGGCAGAGGCATTAGAATTTCAGCTGCGCAATTACCTAGACTTTCGAGTAGGATAATTAATTCTGTAATTTTTTATCCTACCTAGATGCTCTGATAACACTTTTGGACTGATTGTAAAATTTCGATTTCATCGCTGGATGGTTGATGTTTGTTGGAATTTGGAGTGCTATCTGATCCCTTGTCTGGCAGGTGGAAGACGGTTAACCAGTCCTTAGGGGAGATTCTGTCGAAATTAATTGTAAGGATTTAAGGGTATTTTGAAAATTTATTTAAGTTGTCGGACGGAAGGAGGATTCTTTCCGAATTTTAAAGGGAAATTCAGGAAGGGTCATGTCACATAAGAACAATACAAACACTTCTCACAAAACTCCACCGTAGTGAGGGAGATTTTATTGAATTAAAAAGGAGTACGTTGTACCTATTTATGGGAGACATAAATCTTATCCTCATAAAACCAACAAAATAATAATTAAGACCTCATTAAGAAAGTGAGACAAACTGATAATAAGTTGATGTTGGAATCACCAACTCATTTATATCATGAACGGATCAATTTATTAGAAGACAAATCTCGATTTCCTTCGTCATTTGAGGGAGTTTCCAATATCTACCACAAAACGGTACTTGACATCGCTCTTGGTCATCCTCTCAATTGCTTCATTCACATACTGAATTGGAATTATTTCAATGTTGGGATATATTTTGTGAGCAGCACAGAAGTCTAGCATTTCTTGCATCTCTCTCGTGCCACCTGCTGCGCTACCGGAAATCGATTTCATACCTGAAAAAAAAAAAAATTCCCATTGCATGCATTTAGGAAAGCGGCCATTGGAAGTTGGAAGAATTATGAGACTTATAATTGTGTGGTGTAGTTTTGTCTTAGAATTATTCGAAAAGAAAATTAATTAAGACTCGTAACGAAATTAATTTGTAGGATAAATTACTGTAACTGTTTCTAAATTTTACCATAATTTTAGTAACTGTCCTTATAGTTCAATATAAGTGTTTCCCGTCCCTCAACTTTACCTTAATGTTTCCGTTATAAGTCCCTCTGTCAATTTTATAAACAAATTCCTTTAAAAAAAGTCACATGAAACGCATATGAATTGACAATTTTGCCTTCTTTTTTTAAAAGAATTCGTTTGAAAAATAGACGGATGAACTATCGAAAATATTAGGGTAAAATTCAGAAATAAATGACTATAATATTGAAATATATATATAATTGCTAAAATTATAATAAAATTAAGAGAAGGTACCATTTAGCCAAATTTATAACTAAAGTACCTAGAATAAGGCTAATAGGTTTGAATTTGACTTCGACCGGCGCAGCAACCATGACTAGAACGCCGGCAGTTTTGAGCAGTGACATGTACAAATCAAACGAGTGATCAGCAGACACTGTGTCAATGATGAAATCAAGTGACTTAGCCGCCGCCTGCACAAAATAAATGTAACAAGTAATTAACAAGCATCATTACGTGTATAATACTTATATATATAATAATTTTGTTAGGAGAAAAATTTAATTACAGTTTACGTTGTATTTATTTTTTCAAAATTTTCAACTTATTCTCTTAAATTCTCTAATTTTTTTCAATATTTGCCCTAAATTACATTTCTTGTTTTATTTTATATTAATTGTTGATTTGTATTAAAGTTGTGCCTCTTTTTAGCTTGTTATTGACAGATAATTATCACATAATCAAAAATAATTTTTTTTTAAAAACAGATTGAAAATTAAAATAAAAAGAGTGGCCCCACATAAGTAACTTTATGGCCCAAAATAGACTAAATTGTAATTCCACTTCGGACAATCATCAATTAACGAAAAATTGAACAGTTATCACGAGATATATTAGCATATACGGATAATTTGATTGAAATGAAATTGGAATGGGTACACTTGACGATATGAATCGTTTGAAAAATAAACGTATTCGTTCGGTTGCGGATCTCTTACAAGATCAATTCGGGTTGGCTCTGGTTCATTTAGAAAATATGGTTAGAGGAACTATATGCGGAGCAATTGGAGAATATAATGTATGATGAAGATTTAAGGAAAAAATAAAACTTAGGGAATAAGTAAAAACTTAGGAAAAAATAAAATATGGTTGAAATCTTAAGTGTAACTCTGTCATTGCAATCATCGATTGTTTTGAAGCTGTGCATTTTTATGTACCGTCATTTGTTCATGGTCGGATGAGACGACGAAATTGTCTGCGCCAAGTAGAGTTAGAGACTCTTCTTTTTTCGAAATGCTGGTGCTGAAAACTGTGACTTTGAGTCCGAAAGCCTTCCCAAATTTGACGGCCATGTGGCCAAGACCGCCGAGGCCAACGACGCCCAGGGATTTACCGGGCTGCAGGTTCATCTTATGGCGAACCATCGGAGCGTAAACTGTAATGCCAGCACAAAGTAGAGGAGCTGCTGAAGCCAATGGATAGGCTTCTGGTATCTTGTAACAGTACCTACAAATTCAGCAACAAAAATTTCATTTGCTTCTTGTGATTGTCATCACTGTCATGCAAAATTATATTAATCATACAATATTATTTTTTTTACTAATACAATTCAAAAACTTTGACAATTAAGAACAATTTAGACCAAGATTCCAGAAATAAGAGCAAATTCCAAACAACAACCGAAAACCCCCTATCTATTAAATTTGAAGTCACAAGAATGCTGATACTAGACTAAATATATATCTGATTCATCGTTTATGGTTTTAGTATTTAACTCTCCAGAAGTTTTGGGTTCTCCTCAAAATTCGAGAACTAAATCCTAAACTATAAACTCTATATATATCCCACCACCAGCCGTACCCAAACACCCCATTTCCTTGCCAAAACTTTCTGAAACCTGAAATTTCTAAAAACCCTTAAACTCCAGACAATATATACCATTGATTCCATCAATGGAAAATTAAGTAAAATCATAGTTCCAAGGAATTCAGTTTGAACTTGATAAGCAACACTCTTGGTTGCCTAAAGAGAAAATAAGTAAATTATACAAAGTTGATTGTTTTTCTATTTAAAATTAGTTGTAATTGAGTGGGTAATTTCAAGGTGGAACTGACATGTTAAAATGAAATTACTGCAGCGAATATAGACTAACCTTTCATGGACGACAATGTGCGTGGAAAATCCTCCCATTGTCATGGTACCATCGACATCAGGACGAGTGTAAGTGTAAACAGGTCCCTTTTCACAGTAAACTTCAAGCCCATCGTTACAATATTCACAATCTCTGCATGAATTCACATAGGTTCCCACTCCAGCATGATCGCCAACTTTGAATCCACGAACATTTGGACCAACCTCTTGCACAATGCCAGTAATCTCATGCCTATAATTTCGAAAGGAGAAGTCGAATTATCAATCCAAAACAACGTAATAATTAAGTTAATGAACATATATAAATATAGATATAGACGAACCCAGGCACTAAAGGGTAGGTGGCATCTCCATGTTTGTTCCTTGTCCAAACCACTTCAGCATGACAAACTCCACAATGTGTAATCTTTATGGAGACATCATCACTCTTAAGAGCCCTGAACATTGGCAAACTCTCATCAGCGACTTGCGCGTCATTAACTCTTAATTATAACAAATTATTAACTGACGGGGCATACCGTCTGGTGAATTTGTAAGGCGATAGGACGCCAGATTCATCTCTCGCAGCCCATCCCAGACAATCAGTACTACCCTTTGCACCTTCTGAGCTCATTGCCTTTGTTTTCGACTTTTGAAATAAGCGATGTTGAAAAAGCGGAAAATAAAACACGTGATCTCAAATGCAGAGGTAAATGCTTGTTTTTATGGAGGATGTAATAGATGGAATTAAGCTGTGGTTTGTTGACAGCAACTTGATATCCTATTTATACTAGGAATTAAACATGTATATCATCATATGATGATGCATGTAAGTATGTAATTAATAGCTAAGGATGACGCAAGGGCGTGCGTGATATCATATGTGACAATATTGCCCTCCTCTCACTAATTTCCTAATGGACAATACTTGCATCCCACCCTAGTGGGATGTCCTCATACCACCCATTTGATATAAACCAATTACATGTTGACATATATCATAATCGTAACCGTTCATTCTCTAAATCATTATGTCAAGATCATCTCTGTAAAAAATCAACAAGATTGGAGGTCGTTTAGTCATTCACATGTATCAAATAAATCAACGATTTTGGTAAGAATTATGATCCTTATGGAGAATCGTTCATTTAGTTGATAATTATGAATGACTAAACGACCTCCAATCTTACTGATTTTTTTATAGAGATGATCTTGATATGATGATTTAGAGAATGAACGGTTCCGATTTTGATATATGTACAAAGACAATTTGATAAATCGAAATGGTGGTACGAGGGCATCCCACCAAGGTGGGATGCAAGTATTGTCCTAATTAGAGAGATAAAATTTTACCAAAAGAAAAAAGAGAGAAAAAAAAGCTTATCGTGTAAAGTTCGTGAAAGTTAACACTATTATATTATATATTTTCAAATTTGATCAACTAATTATAATTATTATATTGATAATGGGATAGTGGCAGTGGAAGAGTGGCATTATGGCCCCCTAATTGAATATGTTTTCATACCAATCTCTACTTTTATATATTATCCGTGTACGTGAGTTATATCAATATTATTAAATTTTTGAAATTTGTTTATCTTTTTCTATTTATTACTTTTTATTTTTTCAGTAGCGTATATGTCAATATGACTTATATTTAAAATATTAAAATTTGAGTGCAACAGTTTTGCTTTACATATTTTTGAATACTTAAGATGGATGATATTATAATTATGAGCTTAATGCCCATAAAATTCTCTTACTCATTGCCACTAGTTTTACTTTGTCGTTTTTTCCAACATTATAATTGTCTATATAAAGTGCTCATTCGAATATTAAATTATTTTGAAATGGAATTAGAACACTGATTTCAAATCCTTTCATTAATTAGACAGAAAGAAAAAGTGACAAACAAAAAGAGGGAGAAAGAAAAAGCTTGTCATCTCGTAAAGTTCATGAAAATGGGTATTATTATAGGAATAATATGTTTTCCAACTTGATAACTTATTGTAATTATAATATTCATAAAAAGAGTTATGTGAAAACGCATATAAATTAACAATTTTTGTCATTTTTTTAACGGAATTTGTTTGATAAATAGACGGAGAGATTAACGGAAATATTAACGTAAAATTCAGAGACGAAGAATACTAATATTAACATATAGGGACGGTTGCTAAAATTATGGTAAAATTCATAAATAGTTTAAACTATTTCACCTATAATTTATTTGTAGTTGTTATGAACTCTAAATTTTCTTAAGTTATCTTAGATTTAAGTTTGAATTTGCTACGAATATGACGTTAAGAAGGGTAAGTAGATATTGGTTACTTACACTTCATGTCTTGTTTACTCTTGATCATTTCGACGTGTCTTGCAACTGGATTGAAATTTGGAAACTTCCTTTCAAATCAAATCACTAATAGATATCTTACCGCTTAATTTTTAAAAACTAAAAACAATTACAGCGCTACAAACTTAGGCCCATCAAAATTCTACAACGCCGTCGTCTTCGTGGCACTAAAAAACTATTTTAAAAGTTTTATTTTCGTTTAATTAATTATTAGTTTCTTGGCACTTGCTAATGAGTATGTCAACTTATTTTTTTTACCTTTGATAGCAAAAGTTAATATTAAAAAAAATTATTAAATGAAAATGAAAGGAATAACAACCTGAGTCCACTATCTATTTTTTTACTCTCCACTTCTTCGATCTATTAACTATTACTAGCCTCATGCACCTGTTTACGCGTGTGTAAATATTTTTTTTTAAAAAAAAATAAGGAGAAATGAAAATAAATTCAAAAAGATAAAAAAAAATTAATTAAAAAGAATGAGAGGGAGGGAGTAACTATCTACTTCCTCCAATTAAGTGTTTATTATTTAAAATTTTAATTAAAATATACGATTTTACTATTTTGTTCATGTTTTTAAAATCATAATAAGGGTATTTTCGTCATAATAGAGATTATTATTTTAATTTATAAATTTAATATTTTTTTAGACTAAATATGAAATCTCATTTATTTTACATCACTGGAGTTAATTGTTGGCCTCACTAAAAATCTTGCCATTAAATTTATTAATCGGGAAAATCCGATTAAAGAAAAAGAGTTTCCAACCTCCGGCGCAAACAAGAATAACAAATTTTCGGCTCAAACAAAGCTTACAAACCCAAATCATAAACAATCAAAAGCAGCCCTAAAACTAACCGCCAATATGCACCTTCTGTAGAGGAAATCTGCGCAGCGCCTCACTTGCCAAGCCTCAAACCAAAAAATAAGAGCAGCCAACGTCGACACGACCCAGTTTGATTCAAACACTCACGGCTACAGGAACCACACCTTGCTGATCCCAACCGCCAACAATAAAAGAAACAAAACCTCGTGCCCCCCAGCACTACAGCTCAGCGAAGTCCCCCTCCCACGCTGCAGAAAACGCCCTCGCACCAACCGAATTCCAGCGCAGATGCCTTATAAATTTAATATTTGATTTTACTATTGTATTTATAATTATTGAATGATTTATTGTTTTAGAGTTTATAGTTTATTAGGGCAATGGTAGTTTCGTCTCAAACTTTTGGTGAAGCGTATTCACTCTCTTGACTTTATAATAATAGAGATGATAAAAATGGACCGTGAACCTCTGCATTTAGCTTCCCCACATTTACACGCATTTCGTTAAATCCCAACATTTGTTTTAATCCAACCGTTTAAATACATAGCATGTCAATTAGATTTGAAATTAATTTTTTTTCTTCCTTTTTGTGGTTTTTCAACAATTCTTATATTATTTTAAAATTCAAAAAATTAATAACTTCATCATCATCTCCAACATCCGGTCGTCGATCGCCACCGCTATTGAGCTTTTCTCTTTTAATCTTTCTTTCGATTGATCTATTTGGATTTAAATAGGTCGAATTGTGGGCTTGATAATTGATATCAATGAAGGAGGGATTGTGGAATGACGGGGTAGGATAAATCTAAGGTGCAATATTCCTATAAAAATGATTAAGCGAGAGTGGAGATGGTGGGCGGTGGCTTGGGTCAAATCAAAACAAGTGAGTGGAGAAGAGGAAAAAGAAAGAGGAAGAGAACGACGAAAACAAAAATGAGAAATGTTGTGGTGGCCGATAGTGGAGGAGAGAAGCTAAATGGGGTATTGAACTTTTTTCTTTCCTAAAGTTAAAAGTTTTTTATTTTATATTAAACGAAAAACTTGAATTTTAAAGTGATATAAGAATTGTTAAAAATATAAAATGAAATAAATAAAATTAATTTCAAATCTGATTGACATGTGATGTCTTTAAACGGTTGGATTAAGACAAATGTATAAATTTAATGAAATACGTGTAAATGCTGAAAAACTAAATGCATAAACTCGCATCACACTTTTTCTTTTCAATTATATCTAGCAAAGTTTTTATAATAGTTTAGGTGTCAATTTAGTTAGTAATTTTCGAAAGATATATATTTAAAGATAAAAAAAGGGTAATCGGATTCCGACAAAATTTTCCGAATATTGAGTTTATTCTATGATATTTGCTGCTAGTAATATAATATATCGAAGCATTGTGACACAACCCTAGTCACATACGCTTTTATTTTATATTCCAATAAGTTATAGTGAACACTCAAGATGATCAATATAATTTTAGAAGACGAATGTATCTGGAATTTCCTGATTGTCATTTGAGGGAGGTTTCGATATCGATCACGAAACGGTACTTGACATCTCTGTTGATGAGCCTCTCGAGAGCTTCATTCACGTACTGGATTGGAACTATCTCGATGTCGGGATATATCTCATGAGCAGCACAGAAGTCCAGCATTTCCTGCGTTTGTTTGATGCCCCCGGTTGCACCACCAGAAATTGATTTCATACCTAACCATATGATTAATGGCAGATGAGTGGAGTGTTTTAATTGGAAACAAGTTTAATTAAAAACGAAAAAATAAAATTAGTACCTAAAAGGAGGCTCATAGGACTCAGTTTAACTTCACTTGGGGCCCCAGCCAGGACTAGAACACCAGCAGTCTTCAGCAGTGACATGTACAAATCAAATGGGTGGTCACCAGATGCTGTGTCGATTATAAAGTCAAGTGACTTAGCCAACGCCTGTCGATTATAAAGTCAAGTGACTTTGTCAATGAATTTAATGAAGGAAAAATTGTTGTCACGGTCTCTGAACTTTAAACTAATTTTAGTTATCGTTCTTAAATTTCATTATTAATAGCATATGTCCCTGAATTATGCCTAAATTGCATTGACAGTCATTCCGTTAAAATTCTTAACTATTTTTGTTAAAAATAAGGATAAAATTATATTTTCAAGTGTGTTTATAAAATTCTCTCCCTTCAACATAAATGAACCCCAAAGTTTACCCTTATAAATACACTTGAAAATACCATTTTACTCTTATTTTTAACAAAAATATTTAAGAATTTTAACGGAATGACTGTCAATTCACATTTAAGCATAGTTCAGGGACGTCTATTACTAATAATGAAGTTCAGGGACAACAGATAAAATTAGTATAAAATTCAGAAACGGTGACAAAAAATTTCCTAGTTAATTAATTGGAATTTGTACCTTCATTTGATCTTCGTTGGATGAAACCACGAAATTGTGTGCACCAAGAATTGTGAGAGCTTCCTCTTTCTTTGTTATGCTTGTGCTGAAAACGGTGACATTGAGTCCGAAAGCCTTCCCAAATTTGACTGCCATGTGTCCAAGACCACCTAGCCCAATGACACCTAGAGATTTACCGGCCTGGTTCATCTTATGCCGCATCATCGGAGAATAAACAGCAATTCCGGCACAAAGCAGAGGTGCTGCAGAAGCCAATGGATACCCATCTGCTATCTTCAAACAATACCTGTGTATAAAATTCAACAAAATAAACATAACCGATGTCACTGGTACTGCTGGTCTAATATTATTCATATACGCTTTACTATACAGTGAGAATTCAGTATCCGATAATACTTTCGTAAAAGTCGAAATCAATACTAAATCCTAACTTTCAACATATTTGTATCAAAGATGAAACAAACACAACGCACCTATAACTGATATGTATCAACTACACAACACTAGCTAACCTTTGATGGACAACAATGTGAGTGGAAAATCCTCCTTTAGTGATAGTGCCGTCGACATCGTGAGCATTGTAAGTTGAAACTAGTCTTTTCTCACAGTGGATTTCTAAGCCATCGCTGCAATATTCACAATCTCTGCATGAATTCACGTAAACTCCCACTCCAACATGATCTCCCACTTTGAATCCACCAACATTGCCACCAACCTCTTGCACAATCCCGGCAATCTCATGTCTGTTCAATTATAAATACGTGATCAGTTCAATAAAACGTAAGATCTATCAGAATTTGTATTCAAGAATACTTGTTTATTTATTATTTATTATATCTCTTCATTCTTCTCCAAATACGAGGAATAAATAGTGTTACAAAAGAAAAACTTCTTCATAACCGTTCAATCTAATCCACTTAATAACTACCCATTCTCATCTTCCTATTAACTACAAACAATTAATTACAATCAGTTAGACAATAATACCAATGAGAGAAAAACAATAACTATACAACTCGTTGACAAGATCATGGTGCTACAATTTAATGGTATTCGTATAATGGGAGTCGGATTTCGAATTCAAAACTTTCTAAGAAGTAAAATAGATTCCAAATATTGACATACCCGGGCACCATTGGATACTTTGCATCTCCAAACTTGTTCCTTGGCCAAAGTACATCACCATAACAGATTCCACAGTGGGTGATCTTGATAGAAACATCGTCGTTTTGAAGATCCCTGAATAAATAAGTAATTAACAAACAAAAAATCAAGAATTCGGGACCTCGGGTGGAGGGGTGAATGCTCTTATTTCCTATTACCTTCGAGTAAATTTGTACGGTGATAGAACTCCAGATTCATCTGTTGCTGCCCATGCCAAACAGTTCCCATTTGCCTTACTACTTTGTGAGCTCATGATTTTGGATTTGTGGTACAAAAATGAATTTGTGGTAAAATATTTGGGGGTTGTGGGTTTTACAAAAGATGCTTGGTATATAAAAGGTTTGTTTATGGAGTATGGAGCAAGTATATATGACGCAAGGACATGCGTGATATGGCCTCCAAGTTCCATCAAGGAAGATAAGTTTTGGGCAGTTGGATTTCCATATTTATGGTCATAATTAAAAAATTAGGAAAAATTAGGACAGAAAGGAAATGACTATCATGGTGAAATTAGAAATTCATCTCTTTATCAAATTCTTATAACCTAATTGCGATTTTAAATCATAAACATTCCGGCCCGTTTAATAATAGCCTTCATTTAAAAGTTTTATGTTCAATTGAAAAGTGACTATTACGTACATGGTCCGTTGGGCATATGTTGTTGACTTTTGGGTTGCTCGATAAATCGTAAGCGACGAACTCTATCGTCGTGCAAGTTTTTGGTTGCTCGACGAATACACTATTGTCGTCGACTAATATCAAGCCCAACTGCACTAGCCCGACGAAGGTTACTCGACAGAGATTCGCCGTTTTCACCGTTGCTCGATGATGTTCGTTCGCCAAACAAGATGAATTTTATTGTAATGAGCATTGTAATTCTTTTCAGATCGATGATATTATATTACTATCTTTAATATTTAGTAAGTGTTATTATGTGACATAAGAAGTGGATGACAGATTACCCATATAGTATATATATACATATATATATATATATTTGGATGTGAGCTTTCAATCCAAATCAATTCACGGTTGAACGAGCTTTCCACCCTAGATAAACCTTTGTAATTAGGTGTCGATTTCTGTTGTAATTTATGGTTTCGTTCCTTGTAAAATCTGTTTAGTCCACAAATCTTTTTAAGATTTTGTTTTTGTTCTTGCCAGCTATTTACGGTTGGATATGCAAAGTATGGTGTTATTGTCCTTGTATTTTTTTCATTGTGTTTTGAATAAAACATCTCTTCTTAAAAAAAAAAAAAAAAAAAAAGAGAATCTCAACAATATACCATTATACCTAGAATAGCTTTTGGTGGAAAATAAAATGTTACTTTTCAGTAGCTGAAATAGTTTTTTTTTATTTATTTATCTAAAGATTTGATTCTTTCTTTTTTGTTTTCATTTTCTTAATACACATAAATTGGTGGACTTCCAACGCATTTACTTTACAAAATTCAAATATCCTGGGGAAAAAATTGATATTTACTATGCAAAATGAGATATTTGAAAACAACGACGAGTCGTTTAATAAATAAAACATTTTTAAACCGTCAAAATAATTTCCCTCCACTCTCTCTCTCTCTCTCCCGCTCCGTAGTCTCTCACACAATGACAGACACATACACATACCACCACACTGCTCCGTAACCCTAAAAATTGCAGCAAGTCCGTCTCCAATTCCTCCATTTCCGATGGCCTCCAACTCCAAGCTCCCCGAGGACCCCTGCAACTCCGACACCGAAGCCGAAACTATAGCCCTCAGAATCCAGCAGAAGCGCTCGCGGCGCGTGAGCTTCGCCGACACCGAGATCACCTCCGTCCACATCTTCAATCGCGATGAGGACTACGACACCCCTCCCGACCCTAAACCCCAACCCAGCTCTCAAAACGACGCCTCCGAGCAAGAGAACCAAGTGGTAGGGTTTTTTAAGGACTTGGGCGCTGACAGCGACGATTTCAAGGACTCCGATGACGACGACGACGAAGAAGATGGGAGAAAGTCGTTTTTTAGGTCAATTGGATCGCCCTCTCCTGGGAGTAGTGTACCGGGCTCTGCTACCTCCAATGACGGTAAGCTATAAATTATATTTTAATTTTCAAATAGTTAGTTTTCTTAGCTTATTGAGAGTTTAGGGAAAGTGAAAGAAACTTCTCAAGTGGGTGTTAGTACTTAATGGTTTATGTAATTGGTGCTTTATATTACCAGATTACTTTATTGTGTGCTTTGAATTACTCGAATTGGATGCCTGTTATTCAATTTGTTAACGGCATAGATGAGCCTACCATTTGTCTATGTAGTAACTTCACTGGGATAGGCAGTATCGGAAATGAAACTCTTTTCTTTTCAATTTGTAGATTATATACGAAGCCGTTGATGATTTGAATGATCAAAGATCTTTTTTTGTATTCTATAAGGTGAAAGTGAAACTATTCTAGCATCTTCTGATATATTCTAGCTCATTACATGATTTCTTTTTGCAGAAGACAATTTCTTTGGCCCTGTATCGGCCAATTTCATTAGACCGGGACGATTATCTGATTCTGCAGCCTCGGATGACATTCATGAAGCTACATTGGATACTACAGCATTTTCAATGCATTACCGTAGTCTTGCAAAGTCAGACTCTGGAGGAGAGCTCAAGACCCCAATGGCAGTTCACCTTGCCTTTGAAGATAAGACACCAACCCATAATACCAACCCTACTGATTCTGGAAGCCTTATGTCTCTAACAGAACCAAAGATGCTTATTTCTCAGTCTTTTCTGCTTGCGGATCAGGTCAGAAGTGGTGAAGATTCAAATGACATGAGTATTATAGAAGAAAATCCGCATAAATATGATTATGGAAGACTATCTCCCAGATTAGATGCTCTTTTGGCAGAAAGTAGCAAGGATCTGCTTGCTGACTCTGTTGCTGTCTCTGCCAATTCAATGTCATCAAAGGGAGGTGAGGTTTCTACACTAGAAGAAAATCGGATTGACCACGTAGATCTAAGAAATGGTAGAATTACCAAAATGGGCACTTTTGGCACTCATGACATGTCTACTGAGGCAGATTTTGTATCTCTTATGAAGTTGAGTGAGGCAAATGGTGGTTATCTTTCTCATATTCCAGCTGCTGGTGACTCCGTTGATGGCCAAATCCAGACTCCAAATCAATTGAGTAAAGTAAGAATGTCTATTGTAATTAAGATTTTTATAGAACCGTGCCAGTTTTATGCGACCTCATCTATCTGTTATTTTAAATTAGTAGGTAAGGAAGGTGATGCATGTCTTAGTTGTTGTTCAAGGGATTGTAGTTGTGGTGTGTTGTTTTTAGAAGGGATAAATTTCATGGGCCTGGACGAAACACAAATCGCTCTATTCAAATCTGTGAAGGGAAGCACAAAAATTAGGAACTTGAATATGTGGATATCGGACTGGACAACAGCAGTTGAAATTTTATTTTCAGCCCTCTGGTTGACCATGATAGTTTGTCGAGTACCTTGAGTAAATGGCCTCTACTTTTATTGGAGACTATTATGAATTTGATAGTCTCATTGCCACAACATTTGTCTAGTAATCTAGTTAGTATGATGGATGATGAGTTATTGTATTATTTTCATTTGGTGTTATTTTAATGTCATCGTGTCAATTATTGGTTGCATGTCCATAATGAACTTGTTCTACACTGAATTACACATTTTCAACATTATGCCATTGGGTCCAGATTAGAAAAACAACATATCTGTTGATATGTTATTATTAGAGTTATCATGCTCGACACCTTCTGCTGAGTGTTTAGTTTGCATTCTTGATGCATTATTTGTGTTTGCATTCTAGTTAAATATTCATTCTATTATCTTACCTGTTTATTTAACAGTAATAATGAGTAAACTTTAAAGTGCAAAAAATAAAGTTGTTTATGCGTGAACTGAGGCACTGGTTTGTTTGCAGGTGAATGAAGAATTTAGGGAAAGGGGTATGGAAAATGTGGAGCTAACTGCTGGTAATGGAATTGTCCTACCAAAATTCAATAGTTTAGCACTTCAGTTTGATGGGGTTTCCCAGCTTGAACCTGCTTATCAACATTCAAGTCAAGGCTTGGTTCTAGAGTATTCTCCTAAGGAGAAAAGATATAATGTTATTAGTGATCAGCGTTCTGACCGACAATATGGATCACCAATGGACGGATCCATATCCTTGTTATCTGCTAGACGACAACAGTCAATTTTGAATACTCCTAGTTTAGCAAGACATTCAGGGCTGGTGACTCCTTCCTCAAAGCAACCAAGTTCTTTTTTAGGTACAGAGCACACAAAACATAATGACTGGGTTTCATCACTTCAGAAAAGTGATTCCAGGTTCACAATTCCTGAGCCTTCTCCCTGTCCTTCTAGTCTCAAAGAAGGAATTGACAAATTAAAATGTAGGTTATCGAATTACTCATCCATGAATGCTCCCTTAAACACTGTTCTGGCTGACATTAGTAAAGATCTCCAATTCAAATTTTCCAATTCTCCTACCGCTGGTTTAGAGAAGCAATTAGCTACAGAGGATTTGAACAGAGGACAGAAGAGTTTATTAAGCATAGAGAGCAATGAAAACGAGAGCCCAATAAACATCTGCAAGTTGGGCCAGGTTAAAGAGATGACAGGCCTTGCAAAAGATGAAGAGCCTCCACATAGCATGCTTAAGGACACTCCTTCCAAGGATACATTTGGTAAACTAAGCAAAGTAGTGGCTTCACCCTCCCAGCTGTCATCATCAGGAAGTCAAATGACACAGCATCTTTTTGTGTCAGAAAATCCCACAGAAGGAACATTGGTTTCTTCTGGTACTGATTTATTAGCAGATGAGCGAGAAGATAATCCTCCCCATCTGCAAGTTGAATCTGAAAAGAACTTTCAATCTTCTTCAAGAGGTGCGGTCATTCTGAAAAGGCCAGATAACAATTTCCCGGCTGGACCAGAACCACTCCATTCAGAATCACATGTCTCCAGAAGCACAACTGAACCATCCCCTCAGGTCAGTTTATTATATTTGCTCACTTTTTACAAGACATGGGCATTGCACCTTATTTTATCCACATCTTTGATCGGGTTGTGCATGCCAATTCTAGCCACAGCAGGGTGGGTAATGAGCTAAGGTTTACTCAAATATAAAAATAGCTTTCTTGCAGCTTCTCATATGGATTAGTTGGCTGCAGTCAAATATGAAAATCGCTTTCTTACTCAAATATGAAAAAAGCTTTCTTACACTTTTTTGTTTAAAAGTGTCATCAGTTGTTCTGTTTTTGTTTAGGAATTTGACAGTTTGTTTTGTACATGGTTGATGTAGAGCCCTTCTGGTAAAGAGTCAGCTCAGCACACCTCCACGAAAGGGCCAACTCATAGTCCACCCCGGGAAAATCCAACTCCAATTCCTCCTTGGAGAAATGTAACTCTGAGTCCCCTCAGGAGTGCACCAAGTCAAAGTCCCTACCGGAAAGAACCAACTCAGAGTCCTTTCAAGAAAGAACTTACTCAGTTTCCTGGAGAAGAACCAATTCAGAGTCTCTCCATGAAAGAGCCAATTCGAAGTCCTGTTATGAGAGAGCCAGTTCGAAGTCCTGTTGTAAGAGAGCCAATTCGAATTCCTGTTGTAAGAGAGATAATTCGAAGTCCTGTCATGAAAAAGCCAATCCGAAGTCCTGTTGTGAGTGCGTCAGTTCGAAGTCCTGTGATGGAAGAGCCAATTCGAAGTCCAGTCGTGAGTGAGCCAATTCGAAGTCCTTTTGTGGGAGACCCTCGAAGTCCTGTTGTGAGAAAGCCAATTCGTAGTCTCTTCAGAAATGACATGAGTCCGAGTCCCTCAAGAAAAGAGCCAATGCAGAGTCCCTTCAAGCTGGAGTCATCTTATGCAGCCCCTGAGAATATGCAACCCTTTGTTGGGAAAGACCTAATATCTCACAAGTTCAATTCAAATAGGCATCCTAATGATGATTTTAATGAGGGACTACATGTTTCAAAGAGTCCGTTTTCTGAGCAAGGTGCAGAGAGTTCTGTCGGACGGAAACGAAGAAACCTAGGAATAATTCTCGAGGATGGAGACTGTACAGATAAGAGCCCCAGAGTCCAGAGAAGTCCAAAAGTTCATAGAAGTGAGAACTATTATCCAGAGATCATGTTACATAGCAACAGAGAGAAGTCTGAGGGTGCTACAACACGGAAGTGCTGGACTGATGTGTGTACTATTTCCCTAGTGTTAATCTACTTGAATAGCTAGGTTTTCTAGCAGAGACAATATAACGTTATTATTTGTTTTGACTTACGAATTCATCTTGCAGATTTTAGTAAAATTCTCAGGAGATACAGAACAGCTGCTTTCTCCATTGACAAACAACCTAAATTTAAGATTGGTATAGTACTTTTTTGTTTTTCACTACTTCCTGCAGAATTTAGTCTAGGTGATAGAATTAACCGTCGTATGCTTAAGTTTGTTTTCTGTGTTTCATGTAGTTACATTACTGTTTATCATTATCTTGTAGATTGATGTGCTGGAAGATATGTTGGTTCGCTTAATGAAGGCTAAAAAATATGAAACGCTGTGTTCTGAAGTCCAGTCTCAGGTTTGCTGAATTCTATGATAAATGAGGTTCTGTTATGGACAGATTTACATATTGTATTTTGACCTGCATCCTTTAAAGCTAATAGAACATCTACACTTTCCATTTTTATGCTAACTCTGATATTTTACATCTATGTACAGAAGGTTGACTGCGTCAATGTTGGGCATAAAAGGTGGTCTCTTTTGCGCATGACTGTTATGACTATGTAGTTTGGGTTATTATCCGACCAGGAATATGGTTTAGCATGATAAGCATTGGAATTAACCTTTGCAGGGTAGCTGAAGTAAGATTACTGCTTTATAAAATAGCGTATGAAAAAGCAAAATTGCAGTTAATGCATGTGAAGCGCGACAAATTACAGGTTTTTAAAGAAAAATTTAAAGTTAGCTTCCCTTATGTTTTTCATCTCGAGATATGCATACAGTTTGTCACCTGGACTTGTACTTGCCCGCAGAGTACAGTACAGCTCTTAAGCTCTGCAATTCAGGATTGTCAAATGCTGAAATTGAATTACATTCACTGTCAGTCTGAACCTGGTAAACGGGAGACTCAGGTTGATGATAGTCGTCATCAGCCCTCTTTAGTTAATTCTGATGGTGAACAGGAGGTAACCATTAAATTTAAATTTGGGGATCCGTTTTCCATTTTCTTTGAGCTTGTAGTAGAATCGGTACTCTTGCAATTTTACTACCCATCTGTTCTTCCGCTAATTTTTAACTAAAGGGATTTTAAATGGTGCAAAGATTATGACTAAGATGTAGAAACTAGAGAAACATATTGTAAATTAAGATTTCATACTGAAATGAAAATAGAAAGTTCGCTTCCCATATTGGGTTTGGAGCTATAAGCAAGGACATAGGGCACACAAAATGACAAAATCCAAAAAATTGTTCTGGAACATTATGAGGAAACAATAGTAATGGCCTTTTTAACCTATGACTACATAGTATTGTAGTGTTTTAGTAGAATTGAGATTTTATTAACTTGTAAAGTGACTACTTCATTGGAATAATTCATAGCAGTAACAAAATACTATTCATTTAAAGTTTTTTAATGAACCAAACGGAGATATTCCCCTATGATGCATAAAGAAATCAATAAAATTATTAGTGGAATATGAAGGGGTAACAGGTTTCTGGTATGTAAGGATCCACAAATTTACTAAGAAGATTACTATAAAATAAGCTGTTGATGTTCGCCTTCCTATGCTTTTGTCAAACAGCCAGTTCAGCTTATAGGTACTATATAATAATTATATGAAGATTGAAAATAACCTTGCAAGTTTCAGGTTCTGATTTTTTGTTTGTATATATCTTTTATTTGTCAGACTAACAGTGATAATGTGAGCACACTGAGGCAGGAGCTTAAAGCTTTAGATAGAGAAATAAAAAGCCTAAGCGGTTTCTTTCACACCTATAGCAAGTTGAAAGGAGAACCAAGTTATGCTGATACTATTTCTCTTGTTGATGACCACCTCAAGGCAAGAACATGTTGCAGGTTTATACGTCAGGATTTGCAGGTATTATATACGCTGTGATTTTCTTTAGGCAAGAAATATGTCTTATGTCACTAAGAGACACCTGTGATTTCTACAGCTATGGAAGGTTGATGATTTTGAGACTAAGGATGACCATCACAACATTCTTCTCAGCTATCATGGTTACATCAACCAAAGGTTTATTTTTCCTTTTTCTTGGCTGTTTTTTTCCTTAGTTTACAATTCCGTGCTTGGCCGCCACATATTTTCTTCTCTTTTTTTTATTACCAAATTCAGGAATTACAGATGTGTTTTCATTTTGATGATATACAGGTTTACGGTTACTGTGGATCCAGCATCAAACATAGCCATCTCCCACAGATTAAATGATATGAAAATCATAAAGGTAGTGAAGTCATTAAATCGTTTCTCTGGTTAATTCTTTTCTTAATGTTTATATTTTCTTGTACATCAGGACTTCCCAGGAATGGATGTTCAAGTTGCATTTGGTTTTGTGCTAAATTCCGACGCCACCAAGAAAAGTGTTGATTTTAGATCTTTGGCACAAAAAACACAAGTATGTTACCATAAAATTAATGAATGCAATTGCAATAATTTATAGGAGATTGCGTGATGCTGCATTTCAACTCCTGTAGGTTGTGGACTATGTATGACTGTGAGAGTGGATAATACGTTTCTAACTCCACACTCTAGGCTGTTCTTTAACTTTGGTCAACCTGTAATGCAGGTAACCCGTTCACTGCTGTGTAATCTGTTAGATGTGGTGAATGAAGTGCACCTGGCTCGCGTTGAGATTGCAAATTTGATGCAGACAAGTTTTCAATCTCCATCTGGTGAAAATATATTCAAACTCTAATAATCAATTTGTTTATCGGAACTTTCATTATTATTCACCGAATAAATTTTATCCCGCCTTAACGTACCAAGTTATTTCTGTACTAAAACTTTGGTATTTATTTTCGTCTTTTGTAGCTGAGCAGCTTGATCTGCGGCTTTGTTTCCTTCACTTTAAGAGCAGTAGAAAGGTGGCACTGACGCTTGACATGACATGTTTGAAAAGGTACAATACTTTCCAATTTCCTTATGCCACACTAATCAGCGTGATATAAATCCACCCAGTGCTGTCTTGTAAGTATTAACTATTGTATGTCACTGCTGCAACTATTGTCCTTTTAGGTTTTGTGCCTATTGTATCTTTTGTTTGTCACCTGTATACATTTGATCATCATGTTACTTGTGGGTATCATAATCTCTGGTTAATAATGCTATATTTATAACATCTAATAATGTACTTTGAGATCGCTGTTCTTGTCTTTACCACCTGACATGTCTCCTAAATGCTGTATGGTCTGCTTTGTAGGCCCTCCATTTGATGGAGAACTCTTTGCTTCTTTGAAAACAAATATGAAGCTACTTATGATTATGTACAAATGTTCATTGTTGCTTTGTGCCTTGTTTGTTGTCTGTTGAGAAACTGCTTACCGGTATTGAGTCTGTCAACATTCTGTAGGCCATTTTGATACCTCAATGTGCCTCATATGTAGTTAAGTAGTGACCTGTTTTTCCGTTTCTGGACAGTGGGATTTATCCATCAGAGATTCTTCCGCATCAGATACAGGCTGCCGAATCTGCAGCAGAAATGGTGCTGCCAGAGTCACTTTTAGCCGAAATAAGAGCTGCAGCGGAGAATCTTGAATCTGGATATACGAGAATAATGAGGCTCTGTAAGTGCATCTCCCATGTGGTGGATTCCCAAATGGTGTAACGTCACACACGAGTATTCCCGAGGGAGGATGTCAAAGGTGCCTCCAATACATCATTGGATTTTTCTTAATGGCATACCTGGGCAGTTGCTGTTTTCTCCCTAGATATTTTGGTGAGGTGACCCTACTTTCTCTTGTTAGATATTTAGCTGAAGATTGTTTGGTATCTTGAGGTCTCAAGCCACGTAAGATTGCTAGTATTTTTTATCAACATGGTGAGCTTGAGCAACATAAAGAGGATATATACTTCTCTTTGTTGTAAGTCTAAAAATTATGAGCAGCAATTTTAATCATTCTTCTTCTTCTTTGGCAGAAAAGGCTTTCTACAAACTATAGATTGTTGTAGTTCTGGACGAAAATGCTTGCTTGGCACGAGAGAGAAAAATACTTGTGTTGTATTTATCTCACTCATCACGCGATTATAAAAGGCAAGTTCTTGACCATTTTGGGAGTGGGATATTTTTTGAGACCAATGAGAAAACAAAAGGAAAGGGATTGGTTTTGCCACAATGTCGACTAGATCTTTCTGAAAATTAGAATCCCAAATAAATTGAGAGTTGTTTATCTGTCATGGCACTGACAGGCCTACCGAAAGCTATTTTTGGCTGGTTAAGCTACAAGATATTTATTTGGTTTTTTTGCCTTTTCGGCCAAGATATTTATTCGGTTTTTCTTTTTTTTTTTGTTTTTGGTCAAGATATTTATTTGGTACATCTTGGAAAAATCTAAGTTGATTGGAAAGATCAATTCCGCAGGATTATTTAGAAAAGTTGAAATACCTGAATTTTCCAATAAAGTTGGGAAATATGAATTTTCCAATAAAGTTGGGAAATATGAATTTTCCAATAAAGTTTGGGAAATATGAATTTAGTCAACTATGTCGTTTTGGCCTTTTGGTCCTTTTACCTTTATGATCAATGGCGATGACTGGGAATTAGTCCAGCGAGGATAGGAGAGGATATTATGGTGCACGTGGCATGAGGTGTAAGAGTGGCAATTATTTAGAGGAGGGATAGTTTGGTAAATATCCAACATAGTATTAATAAATGAAAAAGTGTAGGTATGAATCTCACATGTCTTTTCTGTGTGCATTCAAGTGAGCTTTTGATTACGTACACAATGCCATTCCCATTCCCATTCCCATTCCCGGCCTTATCTGTACAAATAGCATTACCTTATATTCTTCCACTATAGCCCAATCAAACTCATCTATATAAACTCATTTTTCTTGGTGTGCTTCCAAATTAGGTGGGATTTTTAGCAATTTCTAAGGCTTGAATTAATAGATGCATGCTCTCTTCCTCCTCCATGTATACATGAGTGAATGAACAACTAGAGAATTTTGCGTGTGAGTTTTTCTATCAAGTGATAAGATGAGTGACAGATATTATCCAATTAAAACATAATATGTTTTGAAAACGATTTGGGAAAATGGAATAGGATTTATCCACTAGACATTATAATTCATTATTACCATCATATTTATAATGTACTACCTCTATCATTTTATGTATTGAACTATAATTAGTTAAGCTTAGTCATGTCGAGTTGGTTAAGTGTCTAAATATGTCTTGCTATCTCCCTTCGAATCCGAATTACTAAATATGTCAAGTTGGTTGGCAATATCGATATTATTAATAGGACAATACTTGCATCCCACCTTGGTGGGATGCCCTCGTACCACCCTTTTGATTTATCAAATTGTCTTTGTACATATATCATAATCGGAACCGTTCATTCTCTAAATCATCATGTCAAGATCATCTCCGTAAAAAATCAGTAAGATTGGAGGTTGTTTAGTTATTCATATTTATTAACTAAATAGACGATTCTCCATAAGGATTCTAATTCTTACCAAAACTGTTGATTTATTTGATATATGTGTATGACTAAACGACCTCAAATCTTGTTGATTTTTTACGGAGATGATCTTGACATAATGATTTAAAGAATGAACGGTTCCGATTATGATATATGTCAATATGTAATGTACAACCTCTATGATTTTATGTATTGAACTATAATTAGTTAAAGCTTAGTCATGTCAAGTTGGTTAAGTGTCTAAATATGTCTTGATTTCTCCCTTCGAATCCGAATTACTAAATATGTCAAGTTGGTCGGTAATATCGATATTATTAATAATAGATCGATAGATCAATAGACCGGAACATTATTACTAATATAAAAGTATATATTGACAATATAATTGATATTTTTACTTGTTTAATATATTAATAAGAGATATAAATAAATATATTATTATTTATTTAGTTCGATATCAACCGTTTTTCGAATCCTATACATCATGTGATGGAGTTATGAGTGATGATAATCATTGTCCTCCTATTATTGTTGGAGGGCAAGTCAATAACTACATATAGAGAGGGAGGCTTTATGTTCACTTTTTGTTTGAGTCTTTCTGATTTACAAGAGCTTTACGGATCGGATTTGAGAAAGGCTGTTTAATTAGCATTCAATTTAAGAAAGCACAAATTAAAAAAGCATCATTAGGGTTTTGGATTTTGGATTTTGGATGTCCACGTGAGGCATCAAAATCAAATGAAACTAAAATAAAGAAAAATAGAAGCCAAAAAAGAAAAAAGAACAAAAGTAGAATAATTAAAGAAAAAAATTAGGCTAAAAGGAAAACAAAAAAACTAGGGACAGATGTAAAACAAGATTAGGACATTTGACATGCCAAATCATGTGGGATTAGGCATACATCTTTTTGGTTTGAGGAATTAGGTCATTGGTTTTTTAGGCCTCTCACTTTGAATTAGGGGCCATAGAGTAAGGCCACGTGGAAGAACTTTTTTAATTTTTTATAACAAATTAAATACGAAAGTTACAAGTATTAATATTTTAGTGGTATTTTTATTGGAATAATGGAAGATTTTAAATTCAACTTTCAATATGTACAATCTTCATTTTCAATATCAGAGAAATTTCTAAGATAATCTGTCTTCAGCTTATTTTATTCCCGAAGTAAAAATGTGATTTTGCAATGAAAATATTTTTCGACAACAAGAAACGCACACTATTAAGTGTATCCGCTGTCATTAAGTTCATTTCTTTGTGTAGAATTTTTTATTAAATGTAATCAGTTGTAGATAAGACTAAATTTAGTCTACAAAATAAATAGAAATAAAGACAATAATCATATTCAATTCAATAAGTTACATGATTCATCTGTGTTGTGACTTGTGAGAGGGAGAGCTGGCGTGGTGCGACAGTCCTATAGATGTTTCTGTCCCTATAGGGAGGGATCCATGAAAGAGCAGCTTGCAAAATTAAATATGAATTAATATGATGGAGGGACCAAGAAAAGGGAAAGGCCTAACTTTTTTCCTTACACTAGGAAAAGGACAGGGACCCACATAAGTAATGCACTTTTTATCAACTTTGCTGAAGTCACCATCTTTGGCCACCATCTGTGGCCTGTGACACAAAACATTATGCTTATGCTATTGCTATTGCTATTGCTATTGCCCTCACTTGCTATTGCCCTCACACCCACAGCCACCCCCAACCCTCACAACCCAAAAACCCATATCCAGTACTCTCTCCTCTCTTTTCCATCTCACATACAGCAACAAATTTTGCAAATTTTTGAAACCCAAAAACAAAATTAGGGTTCCTTTCCTTCTCTGCTGTAGAGATTTATATAAAAATCTCCCAACTTTTAATCAGTCAGTTAAAAGAACAAAAAAAAAATCAAAAGCTTGTCTTCCGATCTTATCCCCTTGTACGGTAAAGTTTCCTGAATGCACTCTGTGTCTGTTAAATTTAAATTTTCTGTTACTACTTTCCAGGCTTATTTCTAGTTCAAACCCTTTCTGGGTGCTTCTGCTGTCTGTAATAGATTTCTTTCGAGTTTTTCTATGTTTGTTGGGTCTCGGGATAAGCTACACATGGTCACAATTTGTTGTTTAAATGACCCTTTTCTCCATTTCTTTCAATTGTGAAGCTGATTCATCTTTCTGATTCACTCCTTCATTTCGGTTTGATATGATTTCTTATATGCTGCTGTGAAATCTCGCTGATTTAATCTGGTTCACCCAAAAAGCTCATCTCTTTTTGTCAAATTTATTACCTTTTTACTTGCTGCTTTCTGAATTTCTGCAAATTTTGTTTATTTTCTGTCAATATTTTGATTTTTTTTTTTTACAAAATAAAGGTGTTTGTGAAACTTCTGTTTGAAATCCTGCTTCTCATAGTTTTCGGTGTTATCAATTTGATTTCTTGAAGCTGATTTTTTTTCTTATTTCAAGAGAAAACGATCTGAAATTTTTGGCTGAAGAATCTCCTAATTTCAATAGAAAAGGAGGAAAAAAAAAACCAACCTTTTTTGTTTTTTAGTTCTTGTGCTAAGATTTTTTGATAGAAAGAATACTAAATATCTCTTTACAACGTTGTTTGAAGGTTATAGCAAGATACACTCAGCAAACCCTCGGTTTGTATAAGAAGCCACTTTCAGTTGGATTCATATATAGTTTGGCTATAATTGGAGAAGTTCTGATTGGAAGAGGAGAGAAGAGTTAAGAGTCAGTGGAAACATGGGTTACATATGCGATTTCTGTGGGGATCAACGGTCCATGGTGTATTGCCGGTCTGATGCTGCATGCTTATGTTTATCATGTGACCGGAATGTCCACTCTGCAAATGCCCTATCCCGGCGTCACTCAAGAACACTGCTTTGTGAGAGATGCAATTCGCAACCAGCATTAGTAAGATGCGCAGAAGAGAGAGTGTCTCTTTGTCAGAATTGTGATTGGATGGGTCATGATACATCTACTTCAGCTTCGGGACATAAGAGGCAAACACTCAATTGCTACTCCGGGTGCCCATCAGCTTCGGAACTTTCTTCAATCTGGTCCTTCTTTTTAGATTTACCTTCTGCGGGCGAATCTGCTTGTGAGCAGGAAATGGGGTTGATGTCCATTGCCGAGGACAGCGTTGGAAGTGCTTGGAGCCCTCAAGAAAGCAACACTAAACAAAATGCACCTGCTACAGCTGAAGTGAACACGGATAAGTCTAGTGCTCTGATTGGTTCGTCTTCAGTTCCTCAAGTTAACCCTGTTATTCATGTTGTTGGCCAGCTTGCCGAATCTTCAAATACAACATTGCCTAAGGTAAATATAGGTTTAAAAATTTACTATCCTTATGAAACATTGGCTTCAAATCTTGTATTCTATATTTGTGTGTAATTTTGTTGTAAGTTTGATAGTTTCTTCATCAATGACCTTTGGAATGTCATTTCATTGATATAGTTATATGCTCATGGGATCAAAGGTCCTGGAACCTCTGAAGATGATGACCTTTATGATGATTTCGATATGGATGAAATGGATTTGAATCTTGAAAATTATGAAGAACTATTTGGTGTATCTCTCAATCACTCCGAAGAGCTTTTCAAGAATGGTGGGATAGATAGCTTGTTTGGGGGGAAGCACATGTCCAGGGCTAACGCAAATTGTCAGGATGGGTTTGCTGCTGAGGTAATTTCGTCTTCTTTTTTTGACCCATTTTTGTATAACTAGAAGTTGCTTTCTCTTTATGTAGCTAGAAAACTGGCTAAGCCATATCACTTTGAAATAATCAACTAAGAACTATGTTGTATCGAACATTTTGAGTTCGTTACTAATTGGTGGAATCAATTAATATTTCTAATTCATATGGTAGCCTAATTATGTAAATCAATTGAGTTTATTGGATGTACTTGTGGCTAATTGTTAGTTTTCTTTTTCAGGGGTTTTCAATTGGACTGGTAAATCCAATGCCAGCATGCAGTAACCCAGCATCTGCTGATTCTGTAATGAGTACGAAAACAGACCCAATTATTTGTTTTCCGGAAAAACAAGCACATTCAAACCTTTCATTTTCGGGCGTCACTGGTGAGAGTAGTGCTGGAGATTGTCAAGATTGTGGGGCTTCCTCAATGCTTCACATGGGAGAGCCGCCATGGTGTCCTCCAGGCCCTGAGAGTTCCATGCAATCAGCTAACCGTAGTAATGCTGTTATGCGTTACAAGGAAAAGAAGAAGGCACGCAAGTAAGTTTACTGCCACAAAGCTAATATATTAACATGCAAGTTTCACATAATTCGTATTCGATTATGAAATACTTTTGGATGCTGTTCTGTCTGCTGAGCATCTGTTTTGTTATTTTTGTGTTTTTGATAGGTTTGAGAAAAGGGTGAGGTATGCTTCTCGCAAAGCAAGGGCTGATGTAAGAAAGCGTGTGAAAGGGCGCTTTATTAAAGCCGGTGAAGCTTATGATTATGATCCTTTGATCGAGGCCCGAACCAGAAGCTACTGAGTACAATTTTTAAACATTATTTTAAGATCAATAAAAACACTTTGCTCTTTGATTGCAAAGACCTCACATATTATTACCTATCAAAACACGAAATTGATGCATCTTTTCCTTGTGCAGTGACAAGCTGTATGATTGTATCACAGGGCCTTGGTTTCATCGGGAGAGAAAAGGGCTGATGCAAAAAGCCAGGCTCTGATGCTTCACTTGAGTAAAGTGAAGGAGCAGCAGATTTCTGATTCTTCGTCACCATACAGATCGACAGATAATGACATTCTCCAGATTGCATAAACTGCATTGCCTTGGACCTACAAGTTTTCTTCTCTTTATGTTTCCCTGGGAAAAGTTCATCTGTTCAATCATTCTCCCGGGTGGATTCATGTTGGTCTTCCAGCCATAATATGCTTGATGTCGATTATCCCGGTTATTATATTTTTTTCCTCCTGCTCTATGACCTCTATTAAAAGTTCCTTGCCATTAGAATAGCATGCAATTGTTGTTTTTTTTTGTCCTCTCTTTTATGTTCTTTGACGTGCACAGGATCTGTATGTATGAAAGTTGATAGTGTAATGAGATCTGACTAGGGTCAGGCTTCAAAACTTGAATTTGTAAATTTCACTGTCTTTTTTGTGAACCTGGGTAGATAGGGAAGTATAGTTTGTAGAATCTTTATACCAGTAGGGGAGAGGGGGTGTTCTTTGTTTTTGCTGCCATCAATGTAAAAGGATCTCAATTGAAATACATTTCCCCTTGTAACTCATTGTTGCCTATGATAATTATGTTTCAAAAAAAAATCTGAAATCTTATGCCTTTTGCTTTCTGTTATAAGTTACATTATTTTATTTTATAAAACCAATCAAAGAGAAATACTACGAGCACTAAAAGGAACTTCATTTGTCCACAGCTAGCTCAAGAGTCTAGAGAGGGCCTGAGTAGCTAGAGCATGTATAGTGAAATTGGCCTCTCTATAAATGATTGAAAGATACTTCTTCAAAGTACTCGTCGACAGCCGTGGATGTCCTTCACAATTTGCATAATCTTCCAACTTCCAAGGAACCTAAATTTTTTGCAGGAAACTATCAATGACCAATTTGGAGTCACCTTCAACACAAGCTTTCCACCGGTCTTTATCTAGGGCATAGGCTAAAGCGTCCTTCAAGGCTAGGCATTCAACCATGAGGACATTACAGCTTCCCATCTTGATTGCCCTAGCTACAAGGGCACTCCCATAGTTCCCGGTGAATTTTTTTGCTAGAGTCGAATTCGTAACCACCTCTACGCAATGAAAATACTACCACAAAATCGAACTACTAGTGGCATCACCAACTTCTTTTTTCAGCAGCAAAACTCAAATCACCAAAAAGAAGGTAATAGAAACAGGTTAGAAAATTGGATTCCTTAAATAGGTCATTTGTATTTTCATTATCCAATTGTTCGCAAACACAAGCATTCTCCAAAACTCGAACCCAATGCTCCATTCAAGTACAACACAAGGGACATGGTAAACACCAGCTTTCAGTCTTAAAATTGAAAATTATAAAAGAAAGTTATCAAAATTTATGCAAAATCATACATAGACGTGGTTGTAGAAGCATTCATCCCATGAATAGCAAAAGGGTCATGGTAATTTGAAGGTACTGATTCTGATAAACCAGTAGCGGTCTCTCCAATTCTATGACTTGCCATACAAAATTTTCTCAACCTATTTCAATCTTTATACACCAAGAAGCTGGAGAAGCACTCATTTTATAAAAATAATAATAATGGAAAACAAGATTCCTCTGCAGTAGCAACAAGAATAACATGTTAATTGACAAAGAGTGCCTAAAAACTAATCCATACAGCTGTTTGTGGAGTTCCACGGCATTAATCCTCATCAGAACTGTCTTCAGACATCCTTCCGATATCATCCCCCTTAGCTGAATCCTGTATTTAGATTGTAGAGCAAATGTTAATGGAAACGAAGTGCATGCCGCCCACATACGTGTGAAGGGAAATGAGAGTCTTTGACAAGTGTTTAACACTTCACAAGGTGTGATTAAAGGATCCTTACCGGCATCTTATCCCAGTCCTTTAACTTGGGATTCATTAGCATGTAATTATCACGTAATGGAGCCCAGGCAGGCCCTTCATCATCCGCTGGGCCTTTAGACGTATTACCCTGTATGTTAAGTAGTTCTCAAATGTCAAATATAAAAACCACAAAAAGATAATTGCAAGATTACAGCTTCACAATTTTGTAGAAACAGGTCGCAGAAGATAATTATATAGGGGAAAAGTAACTTTGACATAAGATCTCGGTTCCTCCAAATAAATTTTGGAGCAATGGTATATGACTGTTCAAATCTTTGAATATAAGAAAACCAGGTCTACAACCATTCCTTCCACCAGTCAAGAACATCAAGATGGAGCAAAGGTATATGACGGTTCAAATCTTCGAGTTTATGAAACAAGAATGTCTACAAGCATTCCTCCACAAAGAAGGTCAAGATGCTAAAAAGCAGTGGCAAAATGCAAAAAACTGAAAAAGAAAAATTTCCCACCTTTGCAGAAGAACCAGCTCCTCGAAAGGACGTTTTACCCAACTCTGAAAAGAATGCTTCTTTCCTCCGCTTTTTTATCACTGGAAACATCAAACAAGAATGACTAGATTAAGCACACAAACATAAGAAAGGTTTCATTATTTTGTACTAAAAAATTGCGACTGACAACAGCAGAACAAATGTTCTATAAGCGTCATGAACATCTATTGGACTGATGCTGATCAACTAGTCCCAAAATGGGACCAAGATTCATGGCAATAAGAAAACATTTCATATACAAAAATGAGACCGAGATAGATTCATGTGAACTAAGGTTATATAAGCATAAGGTAATTCCCCACCACAAAATAAGCAGAATATGATGACTGCGTAGCAGCCTTAAAAATTAAGCAGAATATGGATTGTTCATAGATGTTGAGTGCTAATGGTGACTTTTTCTTCACCTGGTATTTGAAATTGAATACCTCAGAAAAAAAAGAAGTAACAATCTGACACCAATACATGCTCTACTGAGATTTATGCATGTGTATATGTGTGTGCAAAGAGTGTAAAACCAACATATTCTTTCAGTTTCAGTTTAAAATTTTAAAACTAACTGTCCATAGCTGATATTTGAACTTTAAAACGTAAATTAGCAAGAAGAATAAAGTGTAGCTGAGGTACTAAAACCACACCTTTTGCATCCTTTGACTTGGAAGGATTCAGTCCTTTCTGAGCATTTTGTGCCTTGTTGACCTGAATTAGACACCAACAGCAGTTCATGATTCAATGTATACAACAGAAAATAACCTTATCAAAATTTGGAGGTTTGAAAACCCATGATCAGATTCTCATAAAGCAACTTACAGCATTAAACAACTTCACCACTGAACATCCAGCATTGCACATGGTAAATGTGAGCTGAATTAGTATGTGATAGAAAGATAAAGCTCATAAGACAAATAACACTTGATCACATATAACCAAGGGGTTAAAAATGGGCACCTCCTTTTGTAGCAACACCGATTAGAAACTTTTCCTGCGCGTCCAAATAGTTTGCAGGCATCACATGCCCCTTCTCTATCACCTATTAAATTAAAAGGCACTAACCAAATAAGCATTTAACCTAAAGCACATAGTTGGATAACCGTTATACACAAGGCAATTAAAACAAATTGAAGATATAGATTACCAATTGCTTTTCCTTCTTAGCCTCACCCTTGACCTTGCGCTCACTCTCCTCTTCAGCAAGCTTCTCTGCAACAAGCTTCTTGTGCCCCGATAAGACCGGTCCCTGCAAAGCAATCAAATTTTGCTACTTAATACAAGAATTTCTTTAAAAACTGCACGGCAATCAAATTTTGTTACTTTATACGAAATGTAAACAATTATATATGAGAGCTTAATTCTATTACTCACCAATACATCAACAGGAACACTCTTCTTGATTGTACTCCTGAATGCCAATCTAAAGGCGTTGCAACCCTCCGTGAATTTCATGACTCCGGGAAGAATCTCACCGTTCTCCTCGTCGTCTGAGAATCCATCATCCACATTCTTCCTATTTTGATCACCAGCTTCCTCTGCTTCTTCTCCTGAAGATAACCCACCACCACCCAGCTCCTCCACATTGCCGGCCAAAGGTTTAGCAATGTCTTGTTCGGATTCGTCATCCGAATTGTATTCTCGGACTCGTTTCCGAAACAGCTTCTTCATTTTTTTGTCAACCTTCTTAGGCTTCATGGCCCTAATGCCTTCTGCTGACTGTAACATCTTTGCTTTCTTCCTAGACTTGGCCCCCTTCTTCTTCCCTATATTCCTCTTCCTTGGTTCTCTTGGTGGTTCTGCTAAATTGGTTTCTTCGGCCATGGCGTTTTGCGCTCCAAACCAAATAAAGGTCGAATTTTTTGGGTGCTTCGAATTCGCTGATGGAGGAAAAGCTTGAAATTCGAGCGCTTGTGACAATCAATTTGAGGGTCACAAAGAGAATTACGTTAACGAATGAGAACTGAGTGCTAGGGTTTAAGCTGGGCGGGTTGGGCTGCAAAGAGCTTATGCTGTGCTGCTATCGCTAGGTTTAGCGGGGGTTTTACTTTCCTACCAAAAAGGCAAAAACCCAACTTCTTTTAAAGATTATTTACAATAGTACCCCTGACTGCCCAACGTTAAAGTTACTCACTTTGCCTCGTTAATAAATCTCAATTTTAAAATTTTCGTGTCTCTTGTGTACATCATCTGAAATTGTTTCCACGTTTTACAAGTTTTCGTGTCCTCAAGTGGGTTTTAACCTCTCAAACTCATGCCCGCCTCTACCAAATCATCAACGGAGAATTCGTAGTCATCAGGAAGTGCATACCTGTTCCATACACAGGTTCTTCCCTATCTTCCTCCCTCTATTGGATTTGAATATTCCAATTGTTGAAATATTTTCTTGAGAGATACTTCCAAATTTTATTGAATATTGTACCATTGTAACCGATTGATCCGATCTGATAATTTTTCTATGCTTCCATATTTCTCCGGTATTAATTCTGGCACTTTCATGTGTGTACTACTAATTTTTTTTTTGGTAAAAGATTGTTGTTTCTTTTTCAAATTTAAATTTTATTTTGTCAATGTCACTCACCAATTTATTTTGTCCAATTAATTTTATTTTGTCATTGTTCTGGTTTTATCTTAGTTTCAGTTCAAATTTTGGTTTTTCTGCTTTTCAATAGTGCTCTATCTTGTTTTAATTCAAAATATTGATAATCGATTTGTTTCTAGTTTATAGTCCCCTAATACTTGATGGACAACCTGCTACAGGATGACTTCAAATTAACATCAGACTCATACGTGCTGCACTCTTTCTTCTATGTCAAGGTTTTTTCCCACTGGGATTTTCCTGGCAAGGTTTTTTAATGAGGCAGTACATAGCGCATTACCACATCCTCACTTGTCGCTAAATAGAATAAGATATATGTACAAGTCATCATATTGGAAGCCATTACCACATTTGTAATTTTTTTTCTTGTTTTTTCTTTGGTTATGTTTTTGTTCCATGTGAATTTGTTCAGGCCGCAAATCTTTTTTAAGATTTTGCTTTTGTTCATAATATTCAGGACTAGGTGCGCAAAGGACTTTGTCACTATCCTTGTACTATTTTCATGATGTTTTGAATAAAACACTTTTTCAACAACAAAATGCTAAAATAAAAATACAAAATTGTAAAAGGCAGAATTATTTTTCGAACCTTCAGTCTAATCAATTAGAATTCATAAAAAATTTAGGGCATGTTTGGTAACATTTTGCAAAATGATTTTTAAAATATTACTTTGTAAAATGAAAGCAAAATAGAATTTTTCATTTTTAATATTAGAAAATGTATTTGGTAATTTACTCCAAATATCATTTTGGAATAATGAAAAGGTACAATTTGTTTGGTACAAATATATAAAAATTAAAAATAATAAATACGCTTAACAATGATCTCCAAACATAGTTTTTGAGATGACAACTGTGGGAACATTAGTAGTAGTAGTGCGACAATACGGTTGATGTTGTAGTGGTGAAAGTGATCGGGTGGAGGTAGTCGTGGGGTGATGGTTGTGGAGGTGGATGTAGTGGTTGTGGGGCGGTGGTTATGGATGTAGACGTAATGGTGAAGGTGATGAGGTGGAGGTGGTCGTGGGGTGATAGTGGTGGTTGGTAGTGGTCGTGGGATGATAGTTAAGGTAAAGGTGGAGGTAGTGGTAATGGAGGTAGAGGTAATGGTAGTGTGATGGGTTGGAGGTGGTGGTGGGGTGGTGGTGGAAGTGGAGGTAGAGGTGGAAGTGGAGGTAGAGGTGGAAGTAGTGGTGAGGATGATGGGGTGGAGGTAGTGGTGGGGATGATGGGGTGGATGACCCAAATTTCCCTTCGAAATCCATGAGAAGTCATGCTACCGTCTGACAACACCAGAATTAAAATAATAATCCTTAAAATACCCTTACTATTTCAAGAACTACTTTACAAGAATTCTACCGAAAATTCGGTAGAATCTCCCATGAACCAGTCAACCGTCTATTACTTGTCAGGCAAGGGATACACAAAACAAATACAAAACCGAAAAGACCAGCTACAACCCCAATCTACCAAACCATCAAATAATTTACAAAATCCAAAAGAGGATCAGAGCTACTAGGTAACCTTTAACTACATAAACTAATCAAAGTTCTACGTGGATGTAGCGCAGCGAAAGATGATGCCTCCTCCTTGTCTCATCGCCTCGTCCCGTAACGGCCTGGAGAGCACCAAAACCAAGACAACTGTGAGTGGACAATAAACCAAATTGAAGCATACCCAAACTATTAAGTAACGATAACAATATTATAAATAAATAAAAATAAGGGTAATCCGGACAACCCACCTCGTGGTGAAACAAATTACATTAAGGCTCTCCCTACATATATATTTCTACAACTTACTGGAGTACCGTTCAATTACATAGGCAGAATCCCTCGCCAACTCCAACTATACATGTCATCTTAATAACCCGGCCAAATCTAATAATAATTGTTAGCACAAGTTCCGAGGAAAACATACATTTTCCCCCTCCGCAAGTAAAACCGTACATGCATAACATAAAATCCCTTTTAAAAAGTTGGCTAAATAAAGAAAGTTACAAAGAACTTACTAGAAACTCCATTTATATAATAAAAATCGGATAGGACCCATGAAAACACGAAAAATGAAATCTTTTTGTGGACCATAACCTTGCTTTGAAAACCCTTCTTAAAGGAGCTCAAAATCACAGGAAAGACTGGATACAAACATACTGTAAAATATCCCACCATCCCCCCAAATGATATCCCGAGCCATAGCTCAATATTCGGGGTCGTCCAGCACGGGAACAAACCCTCCTAACCACTACCGATAATACCTAAAGCAATGGCTAGAACCCGAGAGGTCCAACCCGGGGACCTACTCTCCACACATCCGATAATACCTCAAGATATGCGGAATAACCATGTCCTACGCGTAGACAGCCTTAACGATTGTATGACGGAGAATACCTCAACGCCAAACGTCGGAGAAATAACCCTCAATGAGCACACAACCGATAATACTTCAAGTCATGTGTCGGAGAAATAGTCATGATACATGGGGATGGAATACAAATGAAAATTGTACGTAATCCAAAATCCACTTTGAAATCCTTCTTCCCTGACCTTCATCAAAATCATAGAAAATCTAGGCCCAAGCCCAAAATCCAATAAGTTCAAAATCCATAAAACCGAAATTCATAAAATCAGAATCCATGAAACCAGGACGTAGCTCAAAACCTCATAACTGCTCTAAACCCAAATCACATAACCATGCCAAATGCCCAAAATCATTTCAAAGTTGTTATTGAAATCCAAACTCCGAACTGTTCAGTCCACCGTGACACTTAGAGCTGCTACGCCTGGTAAAAACGTTACTTGGCATACCTACACGACAATTATTATCCTGAAATTCGACCCTCATAATCCCGGAAGTTCACACCCACCCTAATGCGTACCAAGTAACTTTAAACACCAAAAACAACCCCTAAACGAACCCCGTTTGCCCTGAAACCTACGCCAACAGGTCCAGAACATCGAAAACATGTCGACATTCACTGACGGAAGACCGGCTGCCACCCCACGCGCCTGCACAGTAACGACGACATATTTCGTCACTCTGACAGAATATTCTGTCACCTAGCAGAATATTCCGTCAATTTTGACAGAATATTCTGTCACTTTGACAAAATATGCTGATGGAATCAGAATATTCCATCCAGTTAACGGCGTCAAGGCTCTGTTATCGTGCCGTTAACCTTTAACGGAATATGCTAATGTCGTTAGCATATTCCCTCAAACAACGACGGCGTCATTTGACTTAACGGTTGACTAACGGATGACTGGGCTGTTGACTGTGCTGCCATGTGGCATGCCACATCAACACCAGTCGAACCAGTCTATAAAGACTCGCCGGAAAAGACGACCGGAAATCGCCATCTCCGATGAGTTTCTATCTTCTTCATTTCCTCACCAAAAAAGGCAATCCACACACCAAATCCATCTCCTCACTCCCAGGAACTCAAAAATGGGGTCAAAGGCTTGAAATCATACATGGTTTGGTTGAAAATCGATCGAGAAGCTCAAAAACTTCTCCTCCTCAGTTCTCCGTCCACGGTGGCTTTCTCCCTTGGGGGTTTGTATGATGAAATTCGCGGCGAGGAGAGGAACGTGATGGTGGTTACAACAAGGCTTGGTTTGCTCAAGCTCGAATCGATGTGAGTATGTGTGTGTATGTTTGATTCGGTTCGCCGAAAGAGAGAGAGAGATGGAGAGGAGAGAGAGAGAAATTAAAATATCTAACCTCTAAAATTACCAAAATACCCTAAAGGTTCTAGACCCGTATCTTACTCATATGAACTCCGATTTTAGCGTGCCACTTGTCTACGAACTCGTGAGTTCGAGACCTACACATCAGTCTAAGAAAAACTTCTAAAAGTGTCCTCGAACAAAAAGTAACTTTCGAGCCCCGAGGATAAAATCTTCATTTTCTAAATTAAATTACGAAAATCGCATAATTAAATAAACGGGTCGTTACAGTGTAGGTGGTGGTGGGATGGTGGTAGTGGAAGTAGAGGTGGAGTTGGAGGTGGGTATGGAGTGGTGGTGGCAGTGGAGTTAGTAGTAGGGGTTATGGGGTGGAAGTGGTGGAGGTGGGTGTGAGTGTGGGGAAGTGGTGGTAGAGGCGGCGGTGCTGATGCTGGTGGTGGGGGTGTATGGTAATGGTGGTGATGATGACTAGGATAATATTGTGATGACTTCTTATTCAATATTATGTATTTGTTTCTATATTTTTTTGGGTTGTATTGAGTAAACATCATTTTTTTTATAATGAAAGTAAACATCAATTTGATATTTTATAAAACGTAGGCAAATTATTGTATATAGTATTTTCATTTTCTAAATTCATTTTTCAAAAATAAGTTACTAATCGCATTTTACAACTATTTTTGTATTTGTAAAACAAAAAATTGTTCTGCAAAACGTTATTAAAATTGGAAACATAAAAAATTCAAAAGTCATTCTTGGAACTCCGCCCAAGCTAAAAATTTCGAGTTTACATGCCAAAATCGTAATACATTTAAGTTCATTATGGAAACTACAATCTCAAATGTTAGAGTTCACAAAAATTTTCCAATGCCAAAATCGAAACTCTGAAATTATGAAAAGTCAAAATTCATTATGAAAACTCCAAATCTCCAATGTTAGAGTTCACTAGAACTTTACGATGCCAAAATCGAAATTTGAAACTGTACCAAGTCAGAATTCAATCTCGAAAAATCAATCTCAAATGTTTGAGTTCACATGAACTTTACAATTATATATCAAAATTGAAACTTGAATTAACAAAAAAAGTTTCATCCCATCTTCTAATCTCATATAATATACTTCACAATACCAAAATGAAAGCTTAAAATTGTAAAGATCGAGTTCAAATTCGTTCTCCAGACTCCAATTTCATATCTCACATTTCTAAAATTGAAACTTAAAACTGTAAAAGCCAAAATTCATTTTCAAAACTCTAATCTCATAAGTGCATGTTTACATGAACCTTTTACAATATCAATATGGAAACTTGAATCCTTAAAATATTAAATGGACAATATTTGCATCCCACCCTGGTGATACCTCCTCATACTACCATTTTAATTTATCGAATTGTCTTTGTACATATATCATAATCGGAACTGTTCATTCTCTAAATCATCATGTCAAAATTATCTCTGTAAAAAATAAATAAGATTAGAGATCATTTAATCATTCATATATATCAACTAAATAGATGGTTCACCATGATGATCCTAATTTTTACCAAAATCGTTGATTTATTTGATATATATGAATTACTAAACGATATCTAATCCTGATGATTTTTAACGGAGATAATCTTGACATGATCATGATTTAGAAAAGAGCAGTTCGAATTATGATATATATATATATATATATATATATATATAAAGATAATTCAATAAATCGAAAAGATGGTATATGAAAGTACCATCAGAGTTCGATGAAAATATTTTCCATATTAAATTCGTTCTCGAAACTTTGCCACCACAATATTGGACAATATTCACCGACTTATTAGTTTACCAACTTATTTGATTTGTGACTTCAAAATGGTCTGCTATTGGACAATAAATGTTGACCATATATGTCATGGTGTCATACCAACTCTTCCACTAATTGTCTTTGTCTCAAATAATGGTATTGATCATTGTCAACATTCTTGGTAGCAACTCACTCTCAAACTTTTTTTTTCTTTTTGTCAAACTCTCTCAACCTTTAGAATCTTACTTATAATGACAACATCACAACTCGAAAGCTTAAAACATAAAATTCGTCTGTGGAATCTCAGTCCCTCGATATAAAGTTATCATACACTTAGTAATAACAAAATTAATAAATCAATTAGTAATAAACTTTCATTTTTAGTTGACGAATTTTCTGGTGCTTAATTGGCAGGATTCGAAATTCGTTAAGAGTACTTTGTGTTCAGGAGCAAAAAATTCATCATTCGAGTATAAGAACACCCCAGAGCAAGGAGTTTTATAAGACTGGGCTAATATTTCGCAAGTCTAATTTATTAGAAAAAAAAATTTCCAACGGCCTATTATATTAGGAATGCTTTTCCCAACAAAAAAATGCAAGTAAAATAAAAAATTACTAAATAAAATGAAATAGAAGATTAAACAACACTTTGAATAAAATTAGATAGAATATTGAAAATGGTCAAAGGGAAAGTATCGTTACTGCTAATTTTTAATTAAACTTCACATCACATAATTATAAAAATAAGTAAAGATTGATATTAATGTGGGCTATTTTTTTTTTTAAAAGAGTTAGATTAATATTAATTTATATATAATTACACACATAAAGTGATAAAACTATATAAATTTTTTATCCCTCTTTTCAAATGTGCCGTGTACTACCGCACAGGGAAACCAAAGCTATCATCCGCCCTTAAGGAAACCTAAGCTATCATCCGCCCTTAAGGAAACCTAAGCTATCATTCGCCTTTAAGGAAATCTAAGCTATCATCCGCCTTTAAGAAAACTTAAACTATCATCCACCCTTAGGAGCACCCCGTGATATTTACAAAACGAAACTATATGAAATAGCAATATGTGTATATATAATTGAAAGCAAAAAAAGAAGAAGCAATGTGTGAAACATGCATGCATATATATATGACACGTAGAGGGAGGCAAGAATGTGAGGAGAGGCGGGCATTGGTACTTTGCAAATGAGCAAGGGACAAAGTTTAAGATAAGAGACATATATGCATGATGTAGCACGTGAAATTCACCTGATATAAAATATGCCTATAATCACTACCATGAGAGAGCTAGCCCTTGGAATTGGATCATCATCATCATTATCCCTACCACCCATCGAACCTTAGACCGTAAGCCTTCAAATGCAAATGCACTCAACCGCACGGCTAGGAGGATGGCCAGCACGTGTCATCTCTATCACTTTAGATGGCAAATGCAAATACAAATGCAAATGCAAATGCAAATGCCAATGCAAATGCAAATGCAAATGCAAATGAGAGAGCTAGCCCTAGCTAACTTTAAAGTTCAATGAACTTGGCACCACTTCTATACATCGATCTCTATCACTTTTGTAAGTAATGTGATATTTTTAGCGTATATTTATTTAATAGAAAGCGGATTAGAGAATTAAGTTAAATCACAAGATGTGATATAGTTGACAAATTATCATTTTTAGAGAGTAACTTTTGTGTTGACTAATTGGTAAGAGTTTGAAATTCGCTGGGAGCTAGCACTTTGTGTCAAAGGGCAAACTGCACCCCAAGTAGAGATCAAGTCCATCATTCGGGTGTTGTAAATAATTTCATGTAAAATCTTATGAGGATGCCAACCAAGAAAATTTGCATGGACTTTATGGTTGAGCAGGGCAAGCCTTTACCCTTCGTGTTTGAGGACATTTTGTGATATTTACTAAAAAAAAGGTAGAAGAATTAAGTTAAATATATTCGTAAGTAATATGTTAGTTCTAGGACTGTTAATTGGTACGAAAAAATCGACCGAAAAATCAGACCGTCCAGAAAAAAAACCAAACCGAGAAAAAACTAAATCGAATCAAGCAAAACCGAACCAAACCGAACTAGAACCGATTTAGTTTTGGTTTTCAGCTGCCCAGAACCGGATAGGACCAGACCGAACTGAATATCCTTTCCTTAATGAAACTACGTTGTTTGGCATCTCCTTCACTTCGATATTATCGAAGCATCACACCTCGTCTTCGTCACTTCGATATTATCGAAGCATCACACCTCGTCTTCGTCACTTCGATATTATCGAAGCAGGTTAGCAGTAGCAGCACACCATCACCAGTCACCTCGTCTTCATCTCCTTTGCACCAGACCACCAGCGAGTAGCGACCAGTTCAATTCAATCTCACCCTCACCTTATGCCGCACCAGGCCACCATCGACCATCTCAAAACCCTAAACGCCTCCCCAATCACTGCCTTTACCCTCACGGCATCACGCCCTCACCTCACTCCTCACCATAACGGCCTCACACCTCACCAACCACTATCTCAAAAACCCCAAGCTTCACACTCACGGCCTCAAGCCTCACCCTCACGGCCTGACGCCTCATCCTCATCAAATCGGACCAAATCGGACCAAGTTTCTCCCTCGTCTCTGACTCTCTCCCTCAATCGCACCTCGTTTCTCAGACTCTCGATGCCTCCGCCTCGTACCCATCGCCTCCGCCTCGCAACCATAGCCTCGAATCCATCACGAGTCTTTCTCTCTCCCTCAATCTCTCCGTTTCTGTCTCTCCCTCTTTCTTACCGTAAAAATCGATCTCGATACCGATACCGATCAGTTCATCCAATTTTCGATTCAAATCGGGAATGTGGCAGTTACTGAACCGTACCGATACCATTCCCCCCATCGGTTAGGTTTCAATTTCGACAAAATTACCGAACTGAATTACCAATTAATAGCCCTAATTAGTTCTATCTAGGGTTCGGGTTCGGGTTCGAAGATATATAGCTGGTGATGTAATGTGATAGTGTGTGAATGACGAATATTCGAGATGCTGAGGGTACTGCTAGCCGCTAGGTGCATTTTATAATGGTTGTAATAATAGAGTATGGTGCATGGAGGACAATGAGACACCCACGCCGGAATCTCGGTTCTCCAGTGCTTTAGACTATCATGAATTCGTGACATGTTGACATGCATGCTGACAAATTTATCGGTTGGATGATAATATATATAAGCGTTCAAATGCTAATCAATTTAAAGCCAATCATTAAGTGGTAATTTCCACAAAATAGAACTTGTAATATTATTTTATAGAATAAGCATAAGTAATTGATGCTAATCAATTTAAACTCGGTCATTAAGTGGTAATTTACACGAAATAGAACTTGTAATATTATTTTATAGAGTAAGCATAAGTAATTGATTTCGTACGTTAATTGATTAGCGCTTGTATTAACAAATTTATCAGTCATATAATAATATATATAAACGTTCAAATGCTAATCAATTTAAACTCGATCATTAAGTGACAATTTTCACGAAATAGAATTTGTAATATTATTTTATAGAATAAGCATAAGTAATTGATTTCGTACGTTAATTGATTAGCGCTTGTATGAACAAATTTATCGGTCGGATAATAATATATATATAAACGTTCAAATGCTAATCAATTTAAACTCGGTCATTAAGTGACAATTTCCACGAAATAGAATTTGTAATATTATTTTATAGAATAAGCATAAGTAATTGATTTCGTACGTTAATTGATTAGCGCTTGTATTAACAAATTTATCGGTCGGATAATAATATACATAAACATTCAAATGCTAATCAATTTAAACTCAATCATTAAGTGGTAATTTCCAGCTAATCATTAAGTGGTAATTTCCACAAAATAGAACTTGTAATATTATTTTATAGAATAAACATAAGTAATTGATTTCGTACGTTAATTGATTAGCGCTTGTATGAACAAATTTATCGGTCGGATGATAATATATATAAACGTTCAAATGCTAATCAATTTAAACTCGGTCATTAAGTGACAATTTCCACAAAATAGAATTTGTAATATTATTTTATAGAATAAGCATAAGTAATTGATTTCGTAATTATACGTTAATTGATTAGCGCTTGTATTTTTTGTGTATATATATATATATATATATATTATAAAATATATATAATCATCATCACCAACCATCATCATCATCATCATCATCGAATATGGATCTCTATTATTGATGTACATACAAGCGTTTGAGTAGTACTTTGTCAGGCTTTATTGTATATATTTTGGCAGGTTATATTGCAAAGTTACAAAAAATGTGCATGTGCGACTCCATGCCCATTGGTGTGTATACCAGCTAACAGCCATTCATTATTCCAGTCACCAAATAATGTCATCGAGTCCCACACGCTGTCCTTAAGTTTTTCATTTTAACTTATATAATCATGATACGCATTATACTCGTTGAGTATCATCATATTTGACATTATTTTTTATGAAAGTCGAATTCGAGATTTCCTATATAATATGTGAAAAAGGATACCATTATGTGATATTTTTTTAATTTTATATATTAATATTTGAAAAACGAGATTATATTATACATCAAATTCTTCAATTTAATTCTTAAAAATAATCATCTAGTACACTGTGAAAAGTTCAAGATTAACGGGAGAAATTGCGGCATTTTATTCAAAGATGATAAGATGCAATTAGCTAGGATCAAAATTAAGTTTGGAAGTTGGATGTGTCCATTTAATCATTGATGATGATAAGGATGATACTCATCTTTGTCATAATTTAAGCACTTCGAAAGTATGTCATAAACGTTGTTATTATTCAAAAATAGTTGAGAAATTTAATAGAAGAATTGTCCTTAACCACGAGCAAGTGGAAACTCGGGTTCCAAATCAAGTTTCCTCCTTGATTTTGGGTTCGAGACACGAAACTGGCATTTGACTTGTGGTCAGGGGGAGATTGAAATGCCTCCGTGAGTCTTTCCAGGCCCCCGGCGTAGATTAGTCTTTGGTTGAAAGTTTTGGGATACTGCGTGTCACTGACAAAAAGAAAAAGAAAAATAGAAGAACTGTCCTTGTACGTTTTGACGTAGTTCATGGTCGACGTTTGTTACGAATAATAAAGTTGACGGACGATAACTACAATTACTGGAAAGTTTGAGGACACTGATAACTATTTGTTCTAATATTAACTATAAGTAGACAGTGTATCCATATTCCGTAAACGATCAACACGTACGATAGTGATGTAAGATTTATACTATACATGACGTATTCCTTGCATAGGAGTAGATTTAGACAAATGAAACATATGTAGTTTTGATGTGGCAAGTCAGTACACAATTATAGGGTTGGTGTTTCTTTGCGTACATTCATAAACCACTCGATAAGTCTATATTTACCAATGAACCAGAGGATGATGATATACTTTAATTTCTGGATCAACTCTATGTTAACAAGGGATCAGTTCAGATTCCACATTCAAGATGCGTCATCCACTTCCCTAAGTATGCACAAAATGAAACTTGCAAGACATTATCTCCTCCTTTTTGTTGTTTTCAAATTAGGAAAAAAGAAAAAGGAAAAAGAAAAAGAAAAAGAAAAAAGAATCTATGAGAATATCGATGTGAAAGTTGTAGCTGGTGATCTGGAGGAAAAAGTTAAAACCCTAAAAGGAGCGTCATCTTCATCGCTATCCAAACCGCATCAAACACCCCCCTATATATATATATATATATATGCTGTATTATATTGTCCATGCATGCCTACACATGACACGTTGTCTCATGCACTCACTGTTCATATGCCACCTGGCCAAATGGTGCTGATGATTGGGGCACTCTATTGGCCCCACCACCATGTCGTTTCTCGAAGCCCTCCTTTGAAAAAACGCCACGTAGGCTCGAGCCTAGGTGTGTCCACATAAGAACACATTGAAATGGAGACACATACGCCCAAGTACCACAGAGACATATGGTACAAATGGGACACATAGGGCTGGCGGCATTTGGTGAAAACATGACATGTCATCAGACATTGAAGGACACTTGTCCATTCGCAATCTCAAAATATGAGAAAAGGGGGAGGATTCTTTAAATGTAGGTCACATGCCTTAGGAGATGAGTTTGTGGGACATTATAACTATTCACATCTCTACATTTGTTCAAGTATCTATGTTTCTCCTTCGAATTTTCTATTTTCTTTTGTCACTTTCTACTTATAGGCCCATGTATTTATTATGTATATATTTCTTGTTAAAAAAAATTGCAATAATAGAAGTCACACCCACAATATATATTTTAATTGGTTGATGACCTTTCTATATTTTTTAGACGAGAGAAATAAATTTATACCTATTTAGTTAATAATGCCCAAAATGCTCATGCAAAATTATTTTTATTCAAAAAATTGATGATTTAGTAAGTGAGGGTAAAATAGTGAAAAAAATAGGTTAAATTTCTCATAATCCTAAAAATACCCTTACTTAACAAATTTATTCAATAATGAATAATGTAATAAGTGAGGTCAAAATAGTAAAAATAAAAATATATTAATTAAAGAGTAAAAATCTATATATATATATATATAAAGCTAATAGTTGAATTTGGTTAAATTTTCAATAAACCCAAAAAAGTTCTTGATTGAGCAAAATATTAAAGAAAAGACAATCTAATATGTTAAGGGTAAAATGGTCAAATAAATAATGAAATAAAAAGATATAAATATTTAATTGTTGTAACATTTTTAGATTTTTAAAACAATCAACATTATCTTATTCTTTATTTTTGGTTACCACAAGTATGGGTGGGCAAGGTTTGGATCGATGTGGATATCATCCAAATCCAAACCGTTAAAATCTTAACAGTAGATACGATTTGAATTTTCAAAAAATATAATTGAAGCCATTCTAATTCAAGCCTTGATCCAAACCTTTATCAACGATTTGATTTGGATCAGTTTGGACGGTTTAGGCATAAACTTTTCATGTAATTTGTTTATTAAAAAGACTCCCCCGAAAACATATTTTTTTTTTCCAAAATTCCACCATTCTCATCAATATTTCATTTATTCACATCAATATATTTCATTTATTTGCATGAATATTTCATTTATACATATCAACAAATTAAAAATTTCAACATTTTAAACTTCGAAATATGACACGCGCGTATATAATAAATTTATGTGTGTTTAAAGTCACATGTAGTGCCACGTGATATGAAAATTTATAGTGCACCCATGTGTCAATTTATTATTCAATTGTGAAGTCGCGTGTAGCGCGCCGAAATGTCTCTAGCAAGCGCAGAGCGCCTGCGTTGAGGCTAGTCAAATATGAAGAACCCTTTACAAAAACTTGCACAACCTTAATATATACTTTTTTACGATCTCTCCAGCAGCTTTTAAAGTTCTCAAATTTGATCGTGTAAATCTAAATTGTCCTCATGACTTTTAACTTTAATTTTACTTTTTTTGCAATATATAATTTATTCGATTGATCACCTCTCTTTTTATTTTTAGACGAGCGAAAATATCAAATATAAAGAACCCTTTACAAATTATCACAATTAACTACTCATTCATACATATTGTTTCATTTTATTTTTTTAATTTTGTATTTATTTCTTTGATTATTTATAACTTGAACAGAGATTTTCATGTGACAAATAATTGTTTACAAAACGAATCTAGCCTCTAAAAGGAAGGAAAGTTCATGTGGAATACTAAACCATTTTGATTGTATACATGAATGTATAACATATATTTATTATTTTTACCGTTAAAACAAAAAATAACTTACTATCTAATGATAAAGTCACATGTTATACATGCATACTATCATTAGATAATAAGTTGTTATTTGTTTTGACGGTAAAAATAATAAATATGTTGTATATGCATGTATACAATCAAAATTGGTTACTTAGGTCCAAAACATATAAGAACTTTTAATTTTAATTTTATTTTGGATTTTTAAGTCATCTTTCAACGACTCGTTTAATTATGTGATCGAGCTACATCAAATTATTCATTGCTATGTTGCCCTAACCCAAAGATGGGTACTTGGTGACAAGCATTATTTGGCACTTCTTAATGCAAATTACGCGAAAAGGAATCAATAAAAACTAAGAGAAGGTAAAAAAATATAGGTTTAGAATTTGTTATGTGCAAGTTATTTGTATCAATTCACATGCTTTATGGAGTAAATTTTCCATTACATCATCTTTCATTAAGTTTGTGTCATATTATTACTAGGTCAGTAAACAAACGCATAGGAACGTGAAAAATGGCGTGAAAAATAAAGGAAGTTACCAAAAGGAGACATGCAAGTCGAGACATGAAAATAAAAGAGGCAAGTTAAAAAGCCAGTAAGCATAGGATGTTGATATAAAGTAACCATGGTCAAGACTCAAGAGAAAAATAGATTCCGGAAAAGACGGAAGTCTAACCATGGTTAGTAATCATGGGTTTAGTTGCCGCTAATCCAGTTGTGTATTGTATTTTGCTTTGCTATATATATAAGAGAAACAGATTGCTCGGAGCAGCCATTGTCAAACAAAACTATATAAATATTTTTATGCGTGGGTGTGACCGCTGCCTAAATCCCAAGAATTTCTATCCATCTCTTCTTCTTCTTCTGCTCCTCTTGGTGATAGTATTCTGTTTCTAGCTGGCCTCAAAAAGCTTAAGCTTTACTTTGTGTAAGTCAAATCAAGTCTCTGTCTTAGCCACGGTTCAAGCTCTGCACTTTATTTTCTAATTTTTTTCTCATTTTTATTTTATGGGTTCTGTTCAAAATTCTTCCTTTATGCTGTTAACAATCAGAAGGAGGTATTTTTAATGCTTATTTGAAAATTTTGTATGAAGGATTATAGATCTTAATTCATCTCATGATACATTTGGTTGGGAGTATTTTGTGCTCATGAATTTGGTTTTTGTATTGAGATCAAGGTGTTTACTTTGTCTTTCGCATCTTTAATTTGGTAATGATCTTCTATTTTTGACCCCTTTGGGCTTCATCAAGGTCACAGTTTTGCTAGATCTTGATGAAGAATTGAGCTTTTTCAATGGCTTTTCTCTCCCTTGATGTCCAATTTGGCATTTGGTTTCTTATTCATTGCATTTAAAGGTTTCAAGTTTCCAAATTTGGATCCATTGTTGTTTATACATGCTTATATTTGCTTTAAATTTTACTAACTGTGTTTGGTTTGAGGATGGAAATTTTATTTTAGTTCTTTTAAGATATAGGCTACAAAGGCTAGGGGGTTCAGCCAGTCACCTGTGTCATTTAAGAAAATTAGTTATTTCAGTTATATTCCCCTTAAGCATTTCACTAACATTAGAGGAAAGGAGGATTTTAAGAAAAGAAAAGATTGAATTTATGTTTTTTTTGGCAGGTCATGCACTTTGTGTGTCCTTATATTTTGTGGGTTTTTACCAGATGGGTATTCTTATTTTATAGAAGAGAAATATGTACCCCATTGGCTGCATATTCTTCATCTTCACAAGCTATAATTTCTTTGTAAAGATTGATTTCACTTTTGTTACAAATTATTTGTGTTTGATACCAATTAATTGTACATTGAAGGTTTGATCTTTATGGTTAATTTGATACTCCAAGTCCTCCTTCTGCATATAAAGTCTAATACTTTCCTTTTTTGTTGCATTGCAGGTTGCATATCAAGAATTTGGTGATGTTTAATCTTTAAATGACTCAAAATTTCCTGCTCATCAATTGATAATAATCTGTGTCCGCCTTTTGTGTCGTTTGCCACTTCATTCTGTGCCTAAACAAACAAGTTGCGACTTATTTTCAGCTGATTTTGGAGCTTTCTTACATTTATATTTACAAATCTGATCCCATTAGACCTGTGTTTTGATCAAATGGGTCTCTCAAGTCTTCCAGCTCCATCAGAAGGAGTTCTATGTGTGCTTTTAGTAAACACGGCCTTATCAATCTCCATTCTCAAAGGCATACTCCGGTCACTCCTCCATATAATTGGCATCCGTCTCTCCTCATCATCGTCCACATCCTCATCATCTTCATCATCCTCACCCCCATCACCAGACTCGGCCGAAAACCTCTCAGAATCATTTGACTTCCTTGTCACTCCCTCAGCTACTTACATTGAGGAGATCAGAAGCCGTATCCCAGCAATGCGGTTTGACACCGTATGTAGCTTCAAGCAGGCAGAACATGACTGCTCAGTATGCCTAACTGAATTCGAACCCGAATCAGAGATAAACCACTTGTCTTGTGGCCATCTTTTTCATAAAACTTGCTTGGAGAAGTGGATGAATTACTGGAACATCACTTGCCCTCTCTGTAGGACTCCATTAATGCCGGGGGAGGACACAACTTGCTTTTGGTGAAGGAGATTTACAAACATGAAAATCAAGTGGTGATTTCATGTACAGCTTTTAGTGTACAGGTATTTTGACAAGAATGCATCAGCTGGTCATAGTGTTGTTGTTGTATGCCTATGTTATGTGTTGATGGGGTCTCATAGACCAAAATTTTTACTATTGTACATATTATGAAGTTACTCTAGTTTTTACCTATCTACTTTCATCCTTGAGTTGAGTTTATCGAATCTTCGAGTTCTATTTGCGTCTTGATTTATTTGGATAAGTTTCTTCCTCTGTCAGATCATTTTTTTCCAGCATATATTGTGTGAAATGTAATGAGTCCATGTGATTTATCCGCACCATTAGTTTAAGAAAAATATGTGCAATATTTGGTGTTACATATTAGGCTGGTTTGGTAATTCCTTCGTTTCCCGTTTTTAATTTCTAGTTTTCATTTTTTGTCCCGGATGGCTAAAGTTCGCTTCTTTCTTAGTGGGGTGGCTTGAATCTCTCTAGTTTTCATTTTCTTGGCTCCCTTTGAGTTACATCAAGGAAAGTGAAGCTAGAGGGAGGCTTGATGGACACCAGTTGGTCCATTTCCTTCCTAGGGTTTGAAAAAAGGCATAAACCCCAAGAATGAAAGCATCAATTGATTACTTGACATAAGGTTAAAACTGTGGTCCTCTTAGTGATGTGTTCAGTTGTGAATTGCGACTATTATTTTTGTTTTTTTCTTTTCTTTCTAAGCCAAGAGATAGGGGATAAAAATGGCAATAAAGTCTTTCCCTTTCAAGCACATTCAATTCAAATGAAGTGCTATCATTACAGGCCAAAAGACTTTGATGAGGTGAAAGGAACCTTGCTGAGGGATCAACAGGGCTATTATGGGCAGATAAAAAGATGACATGAATCTGTTCAAATTTATAAGCAATGTATAAGCCAACCCATGGGTTGAGCATGTAGGTTGAATATAAAATAATTTTCTATATCAACGGCTGATATTTAACCATACAATATTAAGTTAACTTGGGCTGAGATCATGTTGGCTTTTCAACGGGCTCAATAGGAGACTGATGCGAGCATAATTTTGAAAGAGAAATCAACTCTTAATCCACAGAAGGTTAAATCTTTAACTAGTACAGGAACTTGGAAGATGAGAAATTGGCATGATTTAAAGCACCTTGTGTATCCCCATCTTACTGCTCCATGTTCTCATGCTTTTGGCAAACTTCAAAGAAAGTGGTTATGAGTCTTCAAGGGCAGCTCCAATGCCATCATTAGACGTGGCCTTTCCCCAAGCTCTGATCATTCATGTCAAACCTCTACATTGAACCAAGTAACCAACTGCCAATGAAAGGAGTTAGGCCAAATTCTAAAAAGGCTTATTACTTAAAATGCACACAGAACAAATCAGTAAATATCAAAATGCACTCATAATTGAAATTTGTCTCACTTTATACCAAGAACAGGCATTATGTTACCTCCGTTGCACCTTCCGTCAATCTCTGTTACTAACGCCGTTAAAAGTGATGATGTGTCAGTAATATTACAAAATTTGTATGAGCAATTAAGACATTTGTAATATTTTATTAAATTTAAACTAAAGTTATTTTTAAAAATTAAAACAAATAAAATTAATTACCCTTCTCCAACCCAACCGATCGTCTCCCTCTCTGTGCATCTGTCCAGTACCCAAAACGACGTCATTTTGGCTGCAAATTCATCACCATCATCGATCTCGTCTTCATCATCCATTATTGATCTCTTATTCATCATCCTTCATCGTTCGAATCTGAACCATTAAACAGAGTGCAATGGTTCATTTTTGGTATGTGGCGTATTTGGAAGAGCCGTAATGCAAGATGTTTCCAGGATGAGGTTGCTGAACTTGGAACAACCATTGAATTAACTCAAAGGCAGCTGGCTGAATTTATGGAGGCTAAGCTGAAGAAGAAGGACTTGGTGAGTGTAGTGCCAGTGAGCACTGGGCTGCCGGCAGAGAAGCCTACTGGCTGGACCAGACCATCGACATGTGTCCACAAGGTAAACTGCGATGGTGCCTGGCTCGCAGTGACTGGGGCAGGTGAGTCAGCTGGGTGGTGCGCTCGTTCATGGATAACTTTGAGAAAGGTGAAGCTATTAGGAATCTGGTCGAGCTTGCGAGCTGAAGCCTACAACGTGCGTGCGTGCGGCGTTAGAGGTATGTGTGAGTGCATATTATGATGCGGTAGAGGTTGAAATGGATTCCCAGCTGTTGTGGAAGGCTATCACTGAGGAGAACGAAGGTGACTCTACATTGTTCGAATCCAACCCACTAAGAGAACGATGAAGGATGATGAATATGAGATTGATGATGGATGATGAAGACGAGATCGATGATGGTGATGAATTTGCAGCCAAAACAACGTCATTTTGGGTACTGGGCAGAGGCCCAGAGAGGGAGACGATCGGATGGGTTTGGGAAAGGTAATTAGTTTTATTTGTTTTAATTTTTAAAAATAATTTTAGTTTAAATTTAATAAAATATTATAAATGTCTTAATTGCCTATACAAATTTTGTAATATTACTGTCACATCATCACTTTTAACGACGTTAGTAACATAGATTGACGGATGGTGCAACGGAGGTAACAAAATGCGTGTTCTAGGTGCAAAGTGAGGCAAATTTCAGTTATAGGTGCATTTTGAGACTTGCTGATTTGTTCTGGATGCATTTTAAGTAATAAGCCTTGTAAAAATGCAAGTAAACTAAAGTACTAGATTATAAAGATACAAAATAAAGACAATACTTTAACGACAAACCTAAGTAAATACTTTCAATAATTAGGTTCAACCATTGTCAGCAAAATAGTACAACTTGAAATTGCCTATCCATCATCAAGATTATAACAGCCCAAACAACCAATATTTTTCAATCCTACGAAAGAAAAAAACTAAAAAAATCCACCTAAGAAAAAAACTTCTGGATAAAAAGTTCGTCATTAATACTACTGTCTAGGAATATTCTTTCTTCTTTAGTATGTAGTAGGGGCCTCAAGTTCGACATTTCTAAAAAGAGGTATATAACCCATATATATTTCTCATTCCTCAACATTTTATTTTTAAAAAAAACCCTAAAGCAAAGTAAAAATGTAAAATTATCCGGAGTCGCACTGACAGTGTCCCACACGTGAGAGAGAAGGCGCCAAGCCATAAACACTAGCAACCCGTAAACCCCATATGTCTATCTTCTTCACACAACTCACTACTCACAACTCACAAGCAAAATTCATCATATCCAGTATCCACACTCGCAAAGTTGAAGTCTTTAAGGCTCACCACCCGTCAAATGACGGAACCGTCCCTTCTGCCACTCCCAATTTACCAACCCAGGACCGCCCTTTGTGGCTTTTCTCTGTCCCTGCTCCACTGAACCACTCGAGGCCAGGCGGCTCATGGAGGTTCCTGAACTTCATGCTCGCCCACGGAGCCATAACCATTTCCTCAGCCAACGAACCCACTTCCCCTCTTGGCTAGTTCGCTCCGTTAGCCTGAGGTTTCTATCGCCGTATGTTTTAAGTTTTCTTAGTGCTTCTTAATTTATTTGGGTTTTATTGGTTTTGAATGAATTGCAGTATGAACTCAGTAAAGTCAATTCCTTTGTTGAATAGGGAGTGCTTATAGTTGCGTCTCATAATTTTAATGGGTCGTCTTCATTGTCAGCATTGCTCAACTCTGCAGCGATGTCTTAATTATTTCAGCATTATTCTTTATACAATGTCTAATAATTACCTTGTATTTGTGTTAATCCGAATCATAGTAAGCATACTCCTGATGGTTTACATTTGATGTGACGCAGTGGAATGGATTGTTTGCATTTGATGTGTCACACCGCCCTCTATAGTCTAAACTTCAGGAATTATAAAAAAGGAACTTGAAAGATGTGATGTTCATTTGTGTATAGTTGTAGGGGTTAGGTATTGGTTCCGCTGAGAACTTCCAGTGATAGTAGTTTATATACCCCTATTCGTGAATGCTATGCAAACTTCTTTCAATAGGTCAATCTTATCAAATGTGGAAGCTGAGGTTACCAAATTAGATTACTTGTGGTATTAGTTCGTCTAACCCTTTTTATGCATGCTATGAAACTTAAGCGTTTTGGTGTTACAAGAAGAGGTTGACATATTATATAGAAATGATTGAAATGATACTTATGCTAGGTGTGATAGTCTTCCTACTTTGAAATCTCTCTCTTTTGATCTCTGTTTAAAGATTTAATAATTGTATTAGCTAAGCAGGTATATATGCCGTCACATACCCCTCGGAAATGAGTTCAGATTCACTCTCTGTACAAAGCGTAGTTCTTTCCTAAGATCTCCTATGATTTCCATGAAGAAAGGTAACCCAGAAATCCTCTTTTTGTACCTCTTCTTGTGAGGTTCTAACTTCTAATTATAATATGCAACTTTTATCTGTATCATTTGCATGCTTACTGGGAGATGAAATGTTTCTTCACAGCTTATCCCTAGAGTAACCACCGGGAAGTTACCTCAAACATATTCTGTCTATTCCTGTTGTTCTTACTGTCAAAATTGGCTGCATAAAATTTGTTTGTTTCCTTGTCTATGTTAGTCCTGCATTAAAAGAAAAAGGCTCATGGATCTAGGACAATCTGGTTTCTCAGGAAAGTCAAATGCTGTTCTTAAAGGAATGTGTACGATAGTCTGGACTTTAGAGGCTGATCTGGAAGCTGGTCAGTTTCTGTACATAACTGGGGATTCTACTGCTCTCGGTTGCTGGGATCCGGAGATTGCTATACTAATGTCTCCTACAGAACATACAAACTTATGGAAGGCTGAAGTCAAGGTAATTTTTCATTGCTGTGCAAAGTAGCACATGATTATGTAGGTTTGTAAAGCATGAAGTATGCATCGTGGTAGCCACTCTGCTATGGTAACTTACTCTATGGAAACAAACAGCAAAATCCATAAAAGTGTTTCTAATATGATAAATAAGTAGTTGAAGATTTCCCTTTAGACATCGAACTAACTAGAGATGCTTGTCCAGGGAAAAGAATAAAGAGAGGCGGGGAAAGATACTTAGACATACGCTCTTGATTTTCAATTATGTATATTATTATGCTGTAACTGTCCCCACCCCTATTCATCTTTTACTGCTTGGCAGATTTCTGGTGGTGTAAATTTCAAGTATAACTATTTTATAAAGGGAGAAATGTGGCCTTCAAGTGACATTATTTGGAGACCTGGACCTGAATTCTCTCTATCAGTACCTGTCAAACAAGGTGGAAAAATTATAGTGAGGGATTCATGGGTGAGGACTGGTACCACAATGTCTCCAATTCATTCAACGGGTTCATGGATAGAGGAGACCTATCTTCCAATTCAGCCTTCATTCTCCGCACCAGCTAGAGGTAAATGCCCATCTTAACATCTTACTATAAGAAAATTCCTTCCTTGAAATGTTTCTGAACACTCAAATGCTTCCAGTGGTTTGACAGATGAAGATGAGATTTTGAAATACCATAAAAGTGATAAAATAGAATCACAGCCGGTCTTAAATCTTCCTATTGAGAAGCGCAAGTTATACTCTGATAGCGAGCTTACTGCAAGTGCTACTGACAAGGGCTTAATTTTCAACAGTGGCATTCTAGTGTTGAGCCCATTGTTCGATGGACACATGGAAGACAACATGTACTCTGATGGCGACCATATAGTGAATACCAGTCAGAGGGGCTCAATTTCTCAGTGTTTATCAACTGAAAGACATTATCCTGTTGAGGAACCCTGGTTTCTCCAATCACCCCTATCCAGTCTTGTTTCCAAGGATAAGGTGGGATCTGATATGTCCAAAGAGAGTGACATCATAGAGGATGTTGTGGAAAATTTGGACGATACAGGAAAATTATTGCCTGCAGAAAGGAATAATCTAATTTCGAAGGAACCTGTTTCTACCATTATACTGATTAATTCTTCTATATGTACCATGCAAAGGATAGCTCTACTGGAAAATGGTAAACTAGTTGAGTTACTACTGGAACCAGTTAAAAGTACTGTGCAGTGTGATAGCGTGTATTTAGGGGAGGTTAAGCACCTTGTCCCGAAGATGATCGGTGCATTTGTAAATATTGGGAGCTCTAGACCCTCTCTAATGGACATTAAACAAAACAGAGAGCCATTCATATTCCCGCCATTCAGTGAGGATCATGTGACTGCCTATGGAAATGAACGTATGTCACTTGATTATGAAGTTACTGATGGCATCAATGAAATCAGCTCTCAGGATGATTTTGTAAAATCAATGCACATTGATGATGATGATGAAGATGATGATGAAGAGCATGAAATTGAGGATGAATTTGATGTTTTGGATGTTAAGGCAAATGTGAATGGTAGTATACTCAATTATGGTAGAGCGGAAACTGGTTATCTGGGTGACAGTAGTGCTATTCCTGTTGCCATAAATGGTTCAAGCAATTCTCAAATGTATCACCTCCAAAATAAGAAGAATGATGCAAGTATTGTCACTAATGAGAATAAGTGGGCCCGAGTTAAGAAAGGCACGAAAGTTATTGTACAAGTTGTCAAGGAGGGGATGGGTTCAAAAGGTCCCACACTGACTGCCTTTCCAAAGTTAAAAAGCAGATTCTGGGTATGTTGTGATTCATTCCCCTCCATATTAAAATCAAACTGTTCTTTGTTCTTTATTCTTTAGTCTTATGAATATATAATCACCTCTGAGTTCCTTGGCTTGCAGGTATTATCAACCCGTTGTGACAGAATTGGAATTTCTAAAAAAATTATCGGCAGTGGTGAGCGTACACGATTAAAAGTCATAGCAAAAACTTTGCAGCCCCCGGGTTTTGGTCTTACTGTAAGGACTGTTGCTGCTGGTCATTCTTTAGAGGAATTGCAAAAGGATTTGGAAGGTCTGGTTTCAACGTGGAAAAGTATTACGGACCATGCAAAATCTGCTGCTCTTGCTGCAGATGAAGGTGTGGAAGGGGCCGTTCCTGTTATTCTGCATCGGGCAATGGGACAGACACTTTCAGTTGTCCAAGATTATTTTAATGAGACGGTGAGTTTCCATAATTTGTATCGAAGTCATTCTGCTGATTATTTTTTTCCCATGATTTTCTTTTCATCAAATATTACAAGAATCTTGCAGGCTTATCCCCTTGCACTCTTTGTTGTGGGTGCTTCAGGTTGAGAAAATGGTAGTTGACTCTCCAAGGACATATCATGAGGTATGACATATCATAAAGGGTTATTTGAGTAAATTGAATATTGTGCATGAAGTTTTTAGGACGAGAGGACTCTATGAGTGCATATGGAAGCGGATTTTTCTTTCCTCTTCTATGGGATCATTGTTTTGTTAGATAGGAGAGCTGAGAACATTGTTTAGGAAAAGCGTCATATAGTTCCAGACATAAGTTGTCGGCAATTGATTTCTTCTGTATCTCTGATGATTTATCCCTCTCTAATTGAAACAGTATAGGCATTTGGTTTCTGATGATGTTTTGTACTAAACTTCATTAATTTTCTATGAAATACTAAGGGTTGACTTTTACTACACATTCCAGGTTACCAATTACCTTCAGGAGATTGCCCCTGATCTTTGTGATCGAGTTGAGTTATACAAAAAACGAAAGCCTCTTTTTGATGAATTTAACATCGAAGAGGAGATCAACAACATGCTCAGTAAAAGGTGGGGCATGCAGTATTTACTTATGTTGGCTGATGTCGCATTTTCTAGCTCTGAAGGTGCATAGTAAGCCACTTGTTAATGTTAATGAGACTGATCTTGTCATACTTCATTGGCCCTTCATAGAAAAATAGGCTAGGTTCTGAAATATCCTGTAAATATTCTCAAGGTGAGGACTAATAAAAGATACAACTTACAGAGACCTTAGGGTTAGTTGAGTAATTTGTTGAGAGAAGGATTAGTTAAGTATAGTATTTTTGATGTTTACATCTCTTGCTTTACAGGGTTCCACTTGCTAACGGAGGCTCGTTAGTGATAGAGCAAACTGAGGCATTAGTCTCTGTCGATGTGAATGGAGGACATGGAATGTTCGGTCATGGAACTTCACAGGAGAAAGCTATTTTAGAAGTCAACCTTGCAGCTGCCAAGCAAGTATGCTAGATGCTGAACTCTACTTACCACTTTTGGCATTGTTTTCCTTGCACAGATAATGGATTTATATATTTCCTGCTAGGCAAGAGCATATTGATCTGTTTCCCTTCTGTGGGTTTCTTCTATGTTAACTTATAACCTGGTAACATGCTCTGCTACCATGTTAAACCCTGGGTATAACTCATTCATTAAAACTGGCTTACAAGGAAAAGGGTGCCCATGTGTTTATTTTTCTTAATACTAGATATGTTCTTACTACTTGGTTGCCTTTCAAAATTTGCTATTAAAGGTTAGTTCTCCTTTTTTTTTCAGATTGCAAAGGAGTTGCGACTGAGAGATATCGGTGGCATAATTGTGGTAGATTTCATTGATATGGCCGATGAGTGTAAGTCAAATCTCTCCCTCTCTTGTCAAATGGGTGTGATTGACATATTTAGGAATGGTCCATGGGAGGGATTTGTTTGCAATGGCTTGAAACTTTACTCAGCCTATGATGTTTCTGCCTATCCCGTTCCACTTTAGGATCGATATGATAGCTTTTCATATTAACTTGTAGAGAATCTACATGCGGGCATATGCCCTTAAGTTAAAGGTCATAAACTGAATTAGGCTTAAACTAAAGCTAAAGAAATGCCTGATAATCAGTCATGTGGCTCTGCTAATGAAGTATGCTGGAGGATGTAACACAAACACTAACATTTTCTCCGGTATCGATAATAGTGATGTTGACAATTGAGGTTGCTTAACTATCCTTTTATAAATCTTGTAAGGCATCCTATGTGGTCCTTAGGATTCAAAGAAACTTAGAGAGCTTCACTTATGCATGGGGAAAGATAGGCACTTATGAAATTTTCTATCATTTTATTGAGAACAATATTTATGTATAAATTTTACCTGACACTGCCTTGTTTTCAGCAAATAAAAGATTAGTCTATGAAGAAGCTAAGAAGGCTGTTGAGAGAGACAGATCAATGGTTAAAGTCTCTGAACTATCTAGGCATGGACTTATGGAAATAACAAGAAAGCGAGTATGTTGCATTGACATGATTCAGAATTTTTTTTCTTGCTTTTACTTTTGAGTAAAACTGTAAAGAGCAATATAAATACAGTATTGTTAAGACTTGCAATTAAGTACTTTCCCAACTACTTGAGATTGGCAAGATAGTTGCTTGAATTTACAAATACATGTATAGTTTACTTAATATTAAGAAATTTATATCAAAACATGAAATCTTCACAAGATTTATATATGAACTGGAGAATCTTGGCACAACGGTTGATGAGCTCAATCAAGTTCAATTGTTTTATCTGATGAATGTTTGCATCATGTTGGGACAGGTACGACCTAGTGTGACATTTATGATTAGTGAACCTTGCACTTGCTGTCATGCCACTGGGAGAGTAGAAGCACTAGAGACCTCCTTCTCCAAAATTGAACAAGAAATTTCTCGACTACTGGTAAGTCAAGACTACTAGGCATACATTGCTTTGTGTACATCTAAATCTGAAATATGAAGTACCAGAAACAGTTAGGGAAGAACTGGCACATGCAAGCGGGCTTTAGAACCATCCTACTTTCTAGTAATGCCATGTCATTTACAATTCTTCCAACTTTTAATGCGCCTCTTAAAACACTTATTTGAAACTTTTACCAGGCGATGGAACAGAGACCGGACCCTGAGAACCCCAAATCGTGGCCAAAATTTATTCTGAGAGTCGACCATCACATGTGTGGCTACTTAACTTCTGGAAAAAGGACAAGACTTGCATTCTTGAGTAGTTCCCTCAAAGTTTGGATTCTACTAAAGGTATGTATGATTGTTGGCTATTCTTGATTCAAAATCTGAATTTATGTTCAAGATGCAGGATGGCATGAATATTTCCGTTGACACCGCCCTTTATGTAAACTGGCCTTTACAGTATACAAACTACATAAGTGAATAAAGCTTAAAAGTTGGTTTTTTGTTTTGTCCTAAATTTTTTAACTGAATTTAAGTTGATAGGATTGGAGAAACTTGTGCTTTATCAATTCCAGTAGCAAATATGCCCCAAACTTGGCTAGTGAGCTGATTCATACATCTGGATAATGGGTTTACTTGTTCTTTTTCGTGATTTGCTTTGATAATCACTGATTGCCAGAAGTGTCATCCCTTCAGGTTGCTAGAGGATTCACGAGGGGTGCATTTGAGGTGAAGCCATTTACAGATGAAAGGGCACACAATGATCAAAAGCAAGTAACCATTCCGATGTTACGACATGCAGAAGCCAGAAATAACAATCCCGGCAGGAAGTTGACCGTTTTAAAAGTCAAGAAATGGAAAGCCGGTCAAAAATGAGATTTTCCAGATTGTACTTGTGCTGTATACAGACGAGAAAATTTACTTTTTGATTCTTTTTAAGGTTACTATATCAGAGGAGAGGATGTAGAGAAAAAAAGAAAGAGTGGGCATCGACCTGTTTCACTTGACGGCATTTTGTTGATAATAGCCTGTTGTATTTTGTTTGGGTCAGTTGGTGCACCCAATTTGGACATAAAAACTGCTTTGTTCACATTGTATTAGCGCAGGTCAAATAGTTTTTGCTATTGAAGACTATTTATTTTCTCAATAATATGTAGCATCATTTTCAGAAGCTAAAGCCATATGGTTAAAAGATTTTGCAAGTTTTTATTATGAATTATTCATGTAATGAATCGGACTAATGATGTATATAATACTTCAATTATCGATGTAAATGCCTGTACATCGTGGGTTTGTAGTTTCTGAATCTAAATTGATGGTTCACATCCTTCAGAGATTATTGAGTATTGAGTGTAATGTAATAGGAGCATCGGTCGACAAAATGATCACCAAAAGTAGGTATTCCTTGGTCCCGGAAAGCACTATTTATTGACGGCTCATGATTACAGTCAAATAGAAATCCAGAAAAACGCAGAGAGAAATGCTTCAATACATGATTCAAAACATGGAGACTCACATCAAACAAATTCCAACTTCAAATTACGTCTAACAAAACAAAAGTGATGAAATATTGAAAGTTGCTTTTCTACAAGTACAAAACTCATGACAAAGCGACTTCATGCTAAAACTATGACTTGAGGCTTACAATTTCTCAAATGCAACACATAAAAATAGCTAAAACAGTACACGTGAATATTCGCAATGTAGCAAATGGGATAGTGTCAAACCTAACTCGTGGGATCAGCTGGTCGCAGTGCTGCAAGTGTTGATACCATCCTTGCAATCATTAGTGAGATCATTGAAAGTTTCTATCTGCTTTTTCCCTCTCAAGAACACTTCCGTATCAACTGAGACCCTCATATAACCATCAAATTCAACTGGAACTCCGTTGTTAAGCTTTGTGGTCTCGGAGTACCACTCACTGTTTTCATCCCAAAGATCTTTGTACTCGTCAAGGAAATGAGTTGTATACTTGTCTTTCAAAGGGTCAAAGAAAGATGAATCTAGTTCATTTGTTGCAATGTATAGGTTCCTCCCATCTTCAATTTTGGCCTGCAGGGTTGAGAGAAGTGCATTAGGTGAAGTGTCGCCATCAAGGTTAGGCCAAAGCTCCTTGTTCTGTGCCTTGTCCCCTCTCTCAATATGCACAGAGTCATAATCCCAGTTCAACTTTGATGAGATTGCAGACACTATATCCATTAACCTTCTCGATTTCCATATCAAATGCCATGGCCGTTGAACAACGGACTCTGTCTCCCCTTCACACACCCTATACCAATAATTGTCGGGCTCCACCGACCCAAACTTTCTCATAATCAAAGCATCCTTGACATTATTAAGTTTCATAGGTGTAACCCTAAAGTCCTCCACAAGATGAAGACCCAACCTATCTTTCTTCTGCCATTTATCCCAATCCGACCAAAACTGCTTTACGTCTAATACAGATGCAGACTCCCTTAAATGCTCAAAGTCAAAGTAAAACCTGAAATCCTTCCCTTCCTCATCTTGATTCGACGAAGTGTACATTGAAGACAAACAAATACTCAAGTCCATGACCAAAGTTCGGTTCAAGTACTGCGCTTCACCTAAGGCACACAAAAAACTCCACAAGTAATGGTTCATACTCTTGCACCTATCTCCACCACTTGTATAGATTAAATACTTCCCACGACTAAATGAACCTTCGGACTCAACCACAGGAAGGGTATCATTCACAGTGTCCCCAACAACTGGAAAAGAATTCACGTCTTTCTTCCCAGGCTTCTCAAACCCGGCCGTCTTATCCTTCTTTCTCTTCCTCGCATTTACACCAGTATGGTACTCTCCAATATCACCCACACTAAGAGTACAATTTTCGGACTTCAAAATAGTAAACCTTCTATAATCCTTGTAGAAGGAAGCAGTCTTCCCTTCCTTAGGTCTAAACCTCCAAGCCATATCACAATTATTATCATCTGAACCCCTCACTGGTTTCCCAAACCGATAAAAATGAATATCCTTGAACTTTTCTATGGTGGCTCTCATCAACAAATGGAACACTTCAGGGTCCCGGCAATCTATGGGACCCTCACAACTAGTAGATTCTGCTTCAGAAGCTTCAGTGACTGAATTATCACCCTCGCTTAAGTTAACAACATCAGTCATGTTAATAAAGGTTGCGAATTCAGTTTGATTGGAAGCCATGAAATTTTCCCCAGTCCTGACCACAGTGTCATCGGATTTGAAGGTGGCATTGGATTTGGATGTGAGGAAAGTGGTGATCTTGGTTGATGGGTGAAACAAAGGGTCTTCGGGTTCATAAGTGGCGGCAATAATGGTGAAGATTAGCACTCCCGCCACAAAAAGCGTGAAGCAAAGGTTTCCAATCAAGGCAAGGGCATTTGGCCCCAAATTCTCAGGCCTAAAGGTTCCAGCTCTGGAAAATGAGGACCGACCCAACATTTTTGTGAAACCAGAAGCTTATTGTACAACTACCCAAATCCACTATCTAGTACAAAACCCACGTACCCAGATAGCCAAAACGCCTACAACCGAAGTAAAAAATCAAAAGAGTTGGATGGATTTTAGGTATTGGCGTTGAAAAAGATGGGGTTTCGTTCGATTTGACTTCTCAAATTTCAGATCTTGAAACTAACGCCAAATGGGATTTGAGAGATCTACCAATGACTGAAGCCAAAGACTAGTAATGGATAAGAGGCTGTAAGAATTACCTTGTGTTTTCACATGAAGATGGAGCAAAACCATCAAGAAGGTTTCAATTTCATCACCATTTTTGTCTTCTCTATCTTTTACTTGGTGCCTCTGCGTCTCGAATGCGAGTGTGATGACTGGTGAGGGTGTGAGCTGTGGGCAGCTGCTACTATAAATTTCTCAAAGTCTGTCACTTTGTGGGTTAGTCAATAACACCGATTTTGATGATTAAACTATGACACTGTATCCTAGAGTGCGCGGACGGCGTACTGCCCCTCTCTGGTGCGATGATGCCACGTGGAGGACAAAACCACGTGGAAGGAGATGACCATTTGGCGTATTGCGCACCCAAGCGCAATTTATTATGGTGAGATTAGGAAAATATATAAATAAATTGAGGGCATAATAAGTATTTTGGTGTTTATTGAAGGTAGGTGTCTACTTCACACAACGACAAATTTCACACCGACAGTGGCAAATATGTAATTTAAGTTCTTGATCTTTACAGCACAAATTACTCGTCTCACACTTTGCTTTACTTTAATAATGAGAATGATAGCTATCTCTTCACCTGCTACCATCTGCAATTCAAAGCACTTAATTAATAATTGAGGAAATATGTTATGTTTAGCCGTTTAGGGTAGTTTAGCCTCTTTTTCTTTCTTCGGGTTGTTTCTTCTTCGTAATTTAGACTACTTTGTAAGAAAAAAAAAGATGGGAGTGTTCTTAAATTGGAGATGGGGGGATGACATATCCACATGGTTAGGTCAGGAGACTCAGGACTAACGACTACACCCTTTAATGGGGTAGTGGTTAAGGCTTACGTGATCCTACATAAGTAAATTGGGTCCTTCAGCTAAAGCAGATAATGGGTTCGCAGCTTGCCATGTGAGTAAAGGAGCACATTTCCAAATATGGGGTTGCTTTGATTACAAGGTACCCTTCGATTTTGCGGTTGATTTGAACGCAGATGAAAAAGTGAAGCAAAATAGCAGATGATTTATATATACATGAACAAAGTTGAGAACTTTAGATATACAATGAACCCCACAATGACATTTTATCACCCCCTACACTAACTAGTAATTTCAACATTTCAACTCCAGTGATTTCTAACTCATTCTGGATCTGAAGAGCGATTTCTTTTTTACCAGGGTGTAGAGTTTTAACTGGCCAAACAAATACATAGATTCAGATTAAAACCCTAACCCAGTTGTTTTGTGAAGCTCCTACAGCCAAAAAGAAGAGATATTATGTAGACTGCGTATTGGAAGGTGTACACGATGCAGCTCTCTGCTGGATGCGGCTCATGCTACGCTCCATACTTCTTTTAACCATGTCTTCGAGTAACCTCTTGGCGGTTTCAGCTGCTTTGTCAGCTCCATCGACCCTTGTGGCAATGTCGTATACAATTCTCTCCAAGACAGACGATGCTAATTGCTTTTGCTGGGGAGAATTTCTGAGCAAATCTAGCAGTGTACGAGCTCTCTCCCGGGCCTCAGCTGTGCCATCCACAGTCAATCGGAGCAGGCCTGGGACTGCACCTTCGTTAAGAATGAGTTCCCGGTATTTCTCACGGCAGCTCTGACACATAGACAGCAAAGCTCCAACCGCGTGCTCTGTGCTGATAAGGGATCCATCTTCAACAGTCTCTACTAAGGTCAATATCCCACCATCTGAGTTTGTGATTGCAATACGCCCTTCCTCGGAGTTGGATAGGATTTCAAGAAGGGCAGTAGTCTTTTCGGCAAACTTGGAATACTTTTTGCATTCTTTCAGGAGGTTGATAAGAGGGGGAACTGCGGTAGCATCCAGGATGGCAGTTGAGCAGGTAGAGAGATTGTGTAAGGCAGTCACAGCATCGACCTTTCCTTGAACGCTTCCAGAGCTGAGGATCCGAACCAGGAAAGGTGCAGCTCCAGAAGCTGCAATAATCGGCTTGTTCAGTGCAGCAGCGGAGAGCGTTAAGATTGCTGCAGTGGCTAAATCCCGTAAACTACCATTTTGGAACTTGAGAATCTCAACAAGAGGGGGGACAGCTCCAGCTGCTACAATCTTGACTTTATTTCTAATAAGCATCAAACAAGGACACAATCAGATAAACTGGCAACATATTTGAATATTATACAAGTAAAAGCAATTACCTACGATGAGGGTAATGTCCAAAATAAAAAAATACTAGTAAGCAATTAAATTCACATTAAATACTGTAACCACACACCTATCACACTGTGAACTCACATGAATAAACAGTTCAGGAGAATCCACCATAAAAGATATAAAACAAAAGGACTTGAGGACTGGTTTTTAAGTATAGAATGCTTGTGCAGCATTAAGGGAGGGATAAGATAGTACGGGATTGCCCAAATTCAGCCACTGCATTCTGAAAAACTTAAAAATAATTAAAATAAAATATTTAAACTTTGAGAAGAAAGTTAACCCATTAACTATCACATAGATAGTAATTTCCAAATTTACCAAGCAAAACAAAAAAAGACAAAACAAAAATTAAAAGTGAACTCAACTGCCTCACACCCTTGTAGCAAAAATTATATCCTAACAAAACCATCTCATTTGTCAAGTATTGAGCATTCCACTTCATTTGCAGCAAAAAAGAGAGAGAAAAATCCTCCATAAGAAAGGGTAGGAATCAAGATCTGGTTCGATGTTCTCGTGTATCAGTGAAAGAAGAAGAAGGCTTGCTAATGGTCTATTTCTCAAATAGCTTGGCATGCTCAAGTACCGTCCTTTCTCTCTTTTTTTGTTTGTTTTTGTTTGAATAACCATCGTGGCGAAGCAGTTTCACTAAATTGAACTGAAAGGGTCTAATTGTTCCGTCAAGTATCAATTTTTAAGTACCAATTCTTTGGACCAAACCTACCCTCAGTAACTAAACATACGATGAATTCACTATCTTCTGCTGCTCACTCTCCCTAAGCTAGTAAATAAGGAACTGATCAAATCCACAAAATTTTAGTCAAAGACGAAGCATATCGAATCCAGAAGCAAAATCAAGAAACACCAAAACAAAACCACCTAATCATAATCCATTTGGTTGTTTGACAAAAAAAGAAAATCCATTTGGTTGTTTGACAAAAAAAGAAAATCCATTTGGTTGTTTGACAAAAAAAGAAAATCCATTTGGTTGCTAAAAAATATACAATTCTGTTCATTGTTCTAATCAAAATCTAGAGCAAAGCAAACCCATGTAAGAAAAACCGAAAACCCATATCGTATCAACTGATTTCATCTCCAAGGGAACAAAAGGGCAATCACAAAACACAAAAAGTTTACCACTTTCCCTTGTTACTATTTCACATCAGCAAAATAAGCAAGGAGCTAGCAAAACCCATCAACAAAATTAGCAGAAACAAGTCTCTCACAGCTCATCTGTTAAAAAACAAAGAAATTTGGAGGAATGGAAGCAAAAAGTACCGTTCATTTCTGACAGCGAGGTTGAGGAGAGCCAGGAGGGAGACTTGGCGCGCATCTGGGTTAGGAGAGCACAGCATCAACACCAAGGGTGGAATCACACCTGCCGCCCCTAACTTTGACCGAGTCTTTGAAGAAGACGAAGACGACGAAGAAGAAGACTTTCTGACCAAGTTTCTGATGTCTCTGGCGGCTTCAATTTGGGCCTCCAAATCGCCATTGATGAGCTTTGATGAGATTTCAAGTATCAGGGCTTGCTTCCTTTGGTTCCATGTCTCTATCTCCTCCTTCTCTGCCACCTCTCTTGTTTCTTCTTCTTCTTCAGCTCCTACTGAGCTTTGCTCCTCTTCTCCCATCTCTCTCCGTCACTTTTCGTCTCCCCGTCTCCTAATAAGAGTAGTTTTTTCTTTTATGATATATCTTTGGATTTTCTTTTTCTTTTATTTTTCTATTTCTTTTTCTTTTAAGTTTTTATTTTTTACATCAACCAAAACATAAAGAAAACCAGAAGAGGTTAAAGTTAAATATGAAATACTCCCAAAAGTAGAAACTTCCACTAACAAGATTTTCCATTTTTAACATTTTCACAGTGAACTAAATATATACGTAAGCGTTAATTATTTCCATTTTTAACAAAATTAAAATATTTACATGAACAAATCAAATAACCTATATGAACGATTAGAGAAGCATTCTATGATGCGGTTGTGAGTTTATATTTTTTTTATTTGGAAGCCGGCACGGGCCAATGCAAGGAGTTGAGGTGAGCTCCAGTCCACTCGAAATTAATGACCTAAAAGAAAATTTTATGTAATGTTAATTTATATAGTTTACTTTATTAATTTATTCTCCACTTAAATCAAAAGGTGATGAATTTTTTGGAATAATATGCTATCTTATCAACGTAAAAGAGGAGCTTGCAGCAATTTAAGTGTTTTAGATTGTGCTTTATTGCATGATTATTTGTTGTTTATTGACATAAAATATGTATTTTTTGAAGAAAGTTGAGGTTCCACTCCAAAACCAATTGGCAATGGGGGAAGAGGCCATACTCCTTATGAGCTCTTACAAGGTTGTGCAACTTTCCAATATGAGACTTTTGTACCTTCACATTCTCACATGCCCCCTCATGTGTGGCGAATTTTCAAGCCTAACACGTGGACAATTCATATTGGGTGACGTGGAGCATGTGTGGCGGTTAAGTCTTACACGTGGAATAACTCGCTCTGATACCATGAAGGAAATTGAGGTTCCACCCCAAAACCAATTGACAATGGGAGGAGAGGTCATACTCCTTAGAAGCTCTTATAAAGTTGTGCAACTTTCCAATGTGGGATTTTTGTACCTTCATATTCTCACACGCCCCCTCACGTGTGGTCAATTTTTAAGTCTAACACGTGGACAACTCATATTGGATGACGTGGAGCACGTGTGGCGGTTATGTCTTACACGTGGGATAACCCGCTCTGATACCATGAAGGAAGTTGAGGTTCCATCCCAAAACCAATTGGCAATGGGGGGAGAGGCCATACTCCTTAGGAGCCCTTACAAGGTTGTGCAACTTTCCAATGTGAGATTTTTATACCTTCACATTTTTACTATACATATTTTTTTAATTCTTGGATTTGTACCTATTTGGAAGGGAAATTAACTTCACATGCTCAACAAGTTAAAGTGACTAGTGAATGTTGATTGGATTAAGACAAATATAAGTGAGTTAATAATTTTTTAAAAAGCATTAATGTAGGCATGGGTTAGTATGATTATAAAAACTAAAAAGGATGCTGCGGTCACAAGAAGATATAGAGGGAAGACAAACACCTAAAGTGAGGACAATCACTAAAAGTCCAAATTACACCCACCAAAAAAACAAACACCTACAATTCTTGGTTATTTAAAATTATGTAAAATAGAAGAAATATTTGTATCCACTTGTATTTGGTAAAGAATTTATTTAGGAATATATTCTTGTCCCTTTTTATGTAAAAATATTATTTTAAAAAATGCACAATGACCAATTGACCATAACGTTTTGCCATCCATCACAGCAACCTACTAGGCCATGCTGTGTCTGTACTACAGTTATGTTTTTTCTTTTTCACTTATCGTTTTCCTTGGTAAGATACCATTAGTTTGAAGGGTGCCAAAACAAAAGATGTCGGAAAATACGATTGTTGAGATTTTACATCGTGAAAGTTGTATTTTAAAGAAGCGTTTTTAAGATGCCATCACTTAAAATAGGCCCTTAAGTTTATGTGATTGTTGTAAGGTACGATTGCCATGTCTGGACACGTCCGGTTATTTATAAAGTTTAATAATTAGTTTCATTTTTATAATTTTAAAACTAAGAAATATTAAACTCTATGAAATTTATTAGGGCGATATAAAAGTGATTTTAGGGTTCATAAAAATATAAGAAGTGTCATTTGTGAACTTTACAAAGCTTACAATGAGATAAAAATGGAAATATAATAAGTTATGTTAATATTTTTGTCGCATATTAAAAACCGAATAAAAATCATTAATATTTACTCACAATTTTTGCGAATGAGACTATTAAGATTTCACACAATAAGACTTTGAGATATGTCCCGTCATTTATTGACCCCAATAATTTTTTAAGTTAAAAATATTTAAATCAATGAAATTCGCTAAAGGGGTTCGACAATAACTCTAGGGAACAAATATTATAAGGAATTAGTGTAAGTTTTTTGATATTTTTGTCGAAATTTTAAAAACAAACTAAAAATTGTAGAACTTATCAGTTGTATGTACACATTTTATAGGACAAATCCGACTGTTGAGATTTCTTAAAATAATTTAGGTGCACATTAATATAACTTTCACAAGCCCTTTGAGAGATGTCCTCCCATTTATTGAGCCCGATATTAATTATTTTGAATTTTTAAACTATAAAACATTAAAATCAATGAAATTTACTAGCAGGGTTCATAAGAGAATTTAGAGCATGAAAAATATAAGGAAGTACATGTATGAGCTTTAAAAATCTTATAGTGAGAATGAGAATGGAAGTAGATTAAGTTTTTTGATGTTTTTGTCGAAATCTCAAAAACGGACTTAAAATTGTAAAAATCGTGAGTTATAACACACAGATTTTGCAAAAAATGCGACTGTTGAGATTTCGAATATATTTTAAGTGCACATTAAGAAAACTTTTTGAGACATGTCCTGCTATTTATTGAGCCCACCAATTTATTTTTTTGAATTTTTTAAGCTAAAAAAAAATAAATCAATGAAGTTAACTAGCGGGATAAGGAATTGAATCTAGGGCCCGAAAAATAGGTTTTTTGATTTTTTTCTAGAAATTTAAAAAACCGACTAAAAGTCGTAGAAATCCTGAGTTATATAGCACACCGTTTTCTGGAAAAATGCGACTGTTGAGATTTCATAAAATATTTTAAGTGCACATTAAGAAATATTTTATAATCCCTTTGAGACATTTCTTGCCATTTATTGAGACTAATAATTCATCATTTCGAATTATTTAAGCTAAAAACATTAAAACCAATGATATTTACTAGGGGTCTGGAAATGAGTTTAGGGCACAAAATTATTAGAAATTTCATGTATGCTCTTTAAAAAGCTTATAGTGACAATGAGAATGGAATGAGTATATATATTTTGATGTTTTTTTCAAAATTTTAAAAATCGAGTAAAAATCGTAGAAATTGTGAGTAAGCACACATTTTATGGGACAAATCCGACTATTGAGATTTTGCAAAATAATTGAAGAGCACACTAATATGAATTTCAAAATTCCTTTGAGAAATGTCCTGCCATTTATTGAGCCTTATATTTCATTATTTTGAATATTTAAACTATAAAACATTAAAGTCAATGAAATTTATTAACGGTGGTCCGAAAAAGAATTTAGGGCCTGAAATGTATAAGGAAGTTCCTGTATGAGCTTTAAAAAGCTTATAGTGAGAATGAGAATGGAAGTAGATTAAGATTTTTGATGTTTTTGTCGAAATCTCAAAAACCTGCTTAAAATCGTGAAAATCGTGAGTTGCACATAGTTTTTGCGAAAAATGCGACTATTGAGATTTCAAATATATTTTGAGTGCACATTAAGAAAACTTTTTGAAACCTTTTGAGACCTGTCCTGTTATTTATTGAGCTCAACAATTCATTATTTTGAATTGTTTAAGCTAAAAAATAATAAATCAATTAAGTTACCTAGCAGGGTGCGGAAGTGAATTTGGGGGCCGAAAAATATTAGAAATTTCCATTATGAATTTAAAAAAGTTTATAGTGAGAATGAGAATGGAAGTAGAACAGGTTTTTTGATATTTTTCTCGAAATTTCAAAAAACCGACTAAAAATCGTAGAAATCGTGAGTATCACACCGTTTTTGGGAAAAATGCGAGTGTTGAGATTTCATATAATATTTTAATTGCACTTTAAGAAATCTTTTATAGACATTTCTTGCCATTTATTGAGTGCAATAATTCATTATTTCAAATTATTTAAACTAAAAAACATTAAAACCAATGAAATTTACTAGTGGGGTTTAGAAATGAATTTAGGGCCCGAAATTATAAAAGAAAATTTCCTGTATGAAATTTAAAAAGCTTATAGTGAGAATGGAATTAGTATAAGTTTTTTAATGTATTTTTCGAAATTTTAAAAAATGACTAAAAATCGTAGAAATTGTGAGTTATAGCACATAGTTTATGGGACTAATCCGACTATTGAGATTTTACAAAATAATTTAAGTGCACATTAATATGACTTTCACAAGCCCTTTAAGAAATATCCTGCTTTTTATTGAGCCCGACATTTCATTATTTTGAATTTTTAAACTATAAAACATTAAAATCAATGAAATTTACTAGCGGGGGCCCGAAATAGAGAATTTAGGACCTAAAAATATAAGGAAGGTTCCTTTATGATCTTTAAAAAGCTTATACTGAGAATGAGAATAGAAGTAGAATAATTATTTTGATGTTTTTATCGAAATCTCAAAAAATCGACTTAAAACGTTAAAATCGTGAGTTATAAAACAAAAATTTTGCGAAAAATGCGATTGTTGAGATTTCGAATATATTAAGTGCACATTAAGAAATTTTTTTGAAACCTTTTGAGACATGTCCTGCCATTTATTGAACCCAACAATTCTTTATTTTGAATTTTTTAAGCTAAAAAACCATAAATCAATTAAGTTTACTAGCGGGGTGAATTTAGGGCCCAAAGATATTAGAAATTTCCATTATGAATTTTAAAAAGCTTATAGTGAGAATGAGAATTAAAGAGTTCGTAATCTGATTATTTAATACGGACAATTTGAGGGGTTTTATTTTAGGGGTCATTGACAATATAAAGGTAGTTAAACATATTAATTCATTAGGTGGCTAAATAATAAGAGTGTTACCAAACATTAGTTTCGTATTATATTATCCTATCCAGTGCCTTAAACGACGGATCAAACGTAGCCTTATAAGGAGAATGAGAATGGAAGTGGAATAAGTTTTTTGATGTTTTTTTTTATGAAGATTAGGCATCCACCTTACCCTTGGTTTGGGGTCTCATTGTAATCTTTTGGAAGTTCACAAAGGACATTCCTTGCAATTTTCTGGCTTTCATGTGGTGTATGGTTCTTCTCAATGTAAAGGAAAAAAAAATGAATACATATTTGGTGAAGCCCAAAACATAGACAAAAGAGTTAACCTATTCTATAATTGAATAAAAATAAATAGAAACAAAAGAGAACATGATACTATATTATTATTGGGATTACTCATAGAGTCATAGTCATGCATATTATTATTTGTTGAGAAGATCAGCCCCTTGAGTTTCTGTGATTGCTGTAAGGGAGGGCTGCCATGTCATTGCCCTTCTCACCCTCCTCTTCCTTACATGATGAGACTGAGAACTTGAGCTGCTTTGATCACTTGAATACTCCATTTCGCCACTTTTATACTTATGTTTTACAACAATGCCACTGAATGTCACATGTTTTTTACCAACATTAACACTAGTTTTCTTTCTTCTGACGATACTGCAGATAGAACTGTCACTTAGCTGATCACCAACCGCACCACTAATAAGTTGTTTTCGTTGCAAACTAGTATCAGTTGAGACATCCACGGAAGTTTGAGACTCGAAAGAGTTGACTGAAAATTCCTTGTTAGGTCTTCTGATTTTGCGCCGGAGCTTCCTCACGGTTCTATGGGGGACAAGGAGGAGCTTCTCGCCGGGAGTGAGCATCTCGTCATGCTTGACTACTGAATCCCATGGCCGTCTGAACACCTCCGGCCGGGCTAGTAAGAAAGAAGGGTACTTCTCCAATATCTTGGCTGCTGGGATTGCCATGTAGTAGCTCTCAACATATCCACCTGCATGCACAATCTTCAAGATAGAAGAACAACGGCCACCCTCCTCCGCCTCTGCTTCCAGCACTTGCTTGGGCTGCGCGCGCCGTGAGAAGGGATTGAGTTTATGGACATTGAGCAACTTCTGGAGCATGTTGAGAGTCCTAGCAGTCTAGCAGAGAGACATTCCGCTTCCTTATAACATTCCGTGGATCGATGAATACAATAAGCCAAAGTTTTATGTCCTTTTTGGGTTAGTCCCCATTGGTCCAAATTAGGATCAACAATGGGTACAAAGGGAAAGGTTAAAATCTAGGCATGACAGCGACGGAGAGTCCATGTCTGGCTTTGGCCGGCAGCTAAGTTCAAGAGGCAAGGCATGTTACAGAGCAATAGGTAACACCACATCAAACTAATCGCACTTCATGTGCTCATTTGGAGTCGAGCTTTACCTACTAAATCCCTAGATCATCAGTCCATCATACGTCCACTATTCAATCATCAACCTGAATAGAGGATATTACAAGGAACGTAGAAAAGTAAATATAAAGGGAATATTATGCACTGGTATCAGAATCAAACTAGACAATTTTCCTTGGAACACAAGAAATCTGCCTCAAAACCCTGCATTAATGATAACTGATTTGACTAATACAATTGACATGTTTGATTCTGTTAATCCAATACAACAGTTGAGTACCCAGTTCTTGCTAACAAAATTCACTTTACAGGTAAGACAGCAGAAAGACAAGAACAAAAACAAATGGCATGGAATAATTTTTCACCAGCCTATATCTTTCCTTCCAAAACCTATAAAAACCTCATATATAGAAGAGAGAGAATGAAAGAGATTCTCACCACTCAACAGTAAATTCTAAGTTCGACAAAAAGAAAAGTAGACAGAACAAAGGAGTGAGAGGAAAGAGGGAGAGACGACCCGGAACTATGAAGGGAAAAAATGGTAACACCATAAAGCAGCAGAAAGAAAGAGAAGACCTGCCATGCCTACCTTGACTAACTAAAATGGTCTATCAGTTACATGTGGATTGCACCTTTTATGTCCTCAACCCAAAACAATCAGAAGATGCTATTGGCATTTTTTCTTTCCAGCCTCCTTTTACAGATTTACACTCAATCTATGCCAATTTTGTATCTTCTTGATGTCTCCCTCCATCCAAACTAGTTGGCGTTGCCCGAAAGAATTCCCAAGATTGAACTTGCAATTCTTGTTTTGAAGATTAAAAAAACTCATACTTTTGTTTCAGTAGTTACTCGGCCAGTTGATCTGTGCATGCTGCGGCTGCTGATAAACATTGCCTCCGGGTCCAACCAAGTCAACAGCCCCAGCCATAGTCTGGGACTGTTGCAGAAGCGGGTGAACAGTGGCTGCTGTTACTGCCTGTGCAGGGTGGTAGATACCAGCATAGGTTCCATGGCCAGCCTGTGTCGGGGTGAAAGTTACATGCTGACCCTGTGGAGGAAGGTTGTAAAACGAACTTGGTAAATTGGATATTTCTCGGCCAGGTGCAGCAACCCACACAGAAGATCCTTCACTCTGTAGAAAAGCAATTTGTAAATGTCATGCAAATGGTATTGGGGGGGGGGGGGGGGGGGGTTGGGGTGGGGGGGGGGGCGGGGTTGTAAATAGCAGTACTTGATGCACTAAGAAACACAACAGAATGATGGGAAAACCACTCTCAAAGAATGATAAATATTAGTACCACTTAAAAATGATGAACATCTCTACAAAGTCATTGGACTGGGTAAATACAAAATCACACAACCTTTATAATGTAATTGAGAACGTAATTAAAGAAGATATATAAAGCACAGATAAAGTTTCCCGGAAAATTTTGATAAAGTTTACAGCAGCCACCCGCAAATGCATTTGCATGAGACAACAATATGACCAACTAAATCATGTCATCCCCACAAACCACCATTTCGGCCACCACTACCTGCTCCAAATTTAATTAAAATGACTATATTTAACCATGAAAGTACCTACACCATTTCCATAATAGGGGTTTCATAAACACATAAAACAACCTCTTATTTACAATAACAATATCATCTACAGCCAAACATAGGCATTGGGTAGTCCTGATTAGTGCTGGGATAACATCCTAAAAACCCTCCCAAACCCAACCTCTGACCCGATCCCAATCCCCAATCCCCTTTTTCCCGACCCGCTAGTATCCCAAGACGCAACACGGGATTCTCAACCTGACCCAACGCCTCCACAAGTGTGGGAGCAGGTATAGGATCCAAACCATTCGGAATCCAGACACTTGACCCAAATTTTAATTTTTAAACCAAATCTCATCCCCAATTCCCATGGATTTCTCGATAACCCTATCTTCATCGCCATCGATCGCCAAATCACAGCCATCGGGATCGAACCTGATCGTCAACATCATCATCAATAGTGTCAGCACCATCGCCATCATCACAACCATCATGATCGATCTTCAACGTCATCGTTGTCATCATCTTCATCGTCCTCATCACAACCATTTTTATTGCCATCAATCTACATCGTCATCACCACCATCGGTTTTCATCGTCTTCATCATCATCGTTTACACCGTCATCATTGAAGCCACCAAATCCGTCGACGATGGCCTCAAGCCCATTGTACAACATCGAAGGCGATGGGTTGTCCATGGATGGGTTCTAGATTGCAATAGCGATCTCTCCGTAGATGTTCTCGATGACGAAGAAGGCGAGGACATGTTGGGAGGAGATAGGCCATTATTGGATATCACAGAGAACGGCCGTCTGGGGATGAGAGAGGCAACGACTTGATGTCGATTGCAATCTAAAGCTTCAATGGCAGCATTGCTCTGTCCCTCTTGCTCTGATCCGACCAAGTCGAATTTCATGACTATCGAGATCCCGACCTTGGGCGGGTTAGGTCAGTATCGAAAGCTTGTTGGGTCGGTATTGAAATTGTGAGTTTTGGTCGGGTCCCAACCCGATTCCAGCACTCTTGATTAGCTAAACCAAATCAACCCCTGAAGCCAAGCCATTGCTTTGCTCCCTAGTGAAGCTCGATCCAACCAGCAAGCATAATTTAGTCCCCCCCTCCCCCCCAATGCCTCCCCTGAGACACAAATTTATGCCCCATCCAAAATCCAAAAGAAAGTTATTCAACGGGAAAAAAGATGTCTTATTTCGTTTACCTATCAAACTAATCTATTTAACAATAAAGCACATTTAAATGGAAAACCGGTAGTCAATAAAGAACTTAGAAATAAAATGAAAACAAATCAATAAAAGCTTTAGAAGGCATTGTGCTCAGTGGAAATATCACAAGTCCACATTCATGTACCAAAGGTACAAACCCCATCGTGCAATAATTATAAAAGAGCATCAAAAAACACCAATTTTTTTATAAAAAGGTCAAGAAAGAAAAGATCTAAAACAAAAGCATCCCGAAGAAAGATTTCTGTCTGTAAAACCAAAGGCTCTGCTTTGTCAAGCATCCACTATTCCTTTCCGTCCAAATTCACCAACGAAGCAAAAAACGAAAATTGAAGCTCTGGCATTTATTGCTATTATTTTGACATCTCAAAGGATAAAGTGCACTATAAACAAGTAGGGAAAAGATAAAAACCAACCTGCTGGCCCGTGATGTATACGTTACTATCCTTGAACTGAGATGTTCCAAGATCCTCATTAGCAGTAGAGTTTGCTGCTGCTGTGGCAGAACTGGGATTATAACCAGCTGGGGAGGAGCCATATGGTCCATAACCACTTGCCATTCCCATATGTGTAGAGTTGCCTGTATTAGATCCTGTTTTGTATTGTGGCATTGAGTATTTGACTCCTGTGGCAGCTGCTGGTGGTGGAGCTGGATACACACCACCAGCTTGAGGTTGCTGAGGAAATGCACCATTGCCCAAAAATTGGTGAATGGCTGGAGGTGGAACATAGAATGGGGAAAAATAATGACTGTAAGGAATGTAGTTAGGAGGATAATGAGATATGTGCATTCCAGCTGGCGGTCGAAAGACAGGAACAGGCTGCTGAGTTACACCTATTGAGCTCTGCACAAGAGCAGAAGCCTGTGTCACCAATGGTGTTGGACCAGATGCAGATAGAACCCCACCCTGAAAATAGTCATATCATAGCATCAAATGGAAGCAGTTTAATAGCCAACACATGCTTCCTATGTGCTTATTAGTGCATACCTCTTGAGACTGAGAACTTGGAGGCATTACATTCCCATTGTACTTGGTCGAAACTCCAGGAGAGGGAAAAGGAGAAAGGCGACCATCGCTGTCAGCTCCTGAGAGGTAAAATTGGGCATAATAACTTGTTGGGTCAAAGGGTTGTTGAACCTATGGACACAATTTAAGATCGCCATCAATTGATTGCAACATCAAGGAAAAGCAATCAGCAAGGAAATTTGAATATCTTTGAATTGGCTTGTACACTTAAGAAATTGCATCAATGCAAAAACTCATAAGGAGTCGCAATATGTTTATATTTGAAAAAAATTGGAATGTTAGGTTTGAGAGCTCACCACAAAGCTTGGAAGTCGAGAAATATCACGTGCTTGAGACTCAGAATTTTCAAATGGTGCAAGCTGACTCCCTAAAATTGGAGGCACAAACCCAAAACTGTAGTTTGAGGAAGTATGAGCCACTGAGAACTGATGGCCTCCAGATGGCAATGCAGTGTCTTGATTGGCTTCATTCTGCCCCGGGGTTGCACTGGATGAGACATCACCCTCGCCAGATGATATATTTTCAGGTACAGGAGTAGGTGATTGGGGATGATCAGGATATTCTCCGTCCTCAGCAGTTGCCAATTCGTTTTGATTGCTGGAACCAAGAGGAATAAAAAGAACATCAGCACATCTTAACTAAAAGGAAAATGTACCACACTAAAGATAAAACTGCAGGGATCAGAAATGTGTATGTTTTGAAAGTTACATGCGGCACACCAAGATTGCTAAACCCTAAAAGAGGCTAAACAAAGTGATGGAAAGGGGGCCAGGGATTACTTGCTTGAAAATGAGCTTTATTCCATGGTTATATTAGCATGCTACCAGCAATCCCAAAGATTAAGCTTTAGGATGTGGGCAACAGTCAAATTATATCACTCTCCCTTCAAATCTAGGTCTCTCTCTACAACCAGAGTCCAACATGTGGAGTTCAACTTTTATCAGGATGCTGCAATTGCAAGGATTTGACCTCAGGATTACCTGCTCTAATACCATGATAAGGGTTGGTGGTTTAACATTAATCCCAAAAGCTTAAGCAGATAAAGATAGGTCAATGATCTATAGCAAGCCAGCTCAAATACAAGCAGACAGCAAAGGTACTGGTGAGACAATATGCTCCAAAAACCTTGGACAATGATCAAGTTTCAATATCCAAAATGTTCCTTGCAAAGGAGGTACCCTTAATTTTATTAACCACCCTACTATTCGACAGAATGATTTTCCTACTACTACTGCAAACTTCATTATGCATGTATTGCCACAACAGAACAAGTGGAAAGTTTAACAAAATCAGCCCAACTTAAACATACAGCAGTATAAATAAATAACCAGCACTACAAACCTTGAGCACTGTTCCTCAGCAGCTCCTTCAATAACCTGAGAAGTTTCAGACCGAGGTGTAGAGCTCTTATCAGTCTCAGGACCACTGACATAGCCAGTAGTTACGCCAAAAGTAGCCCCAAAACTTCCAAAACTCAACTTGGTTCTTTCAGATTCAGGAACATGGATGTGATTTGGAAGAATCACTAGTTTGCGCTGTGGAAGGTGTAATTCCTCTAGCTTCCTCTGCAGTTTTGAAGTTTCTTCTTCCGAATCAACCACATTTGATACAGGCTGTGACTTGCAAGGGACCTTTACAGAATCAGGAGGAACATCAGATGCAGCAGCAGTACCAGCTGTTCCTGGACCTTGAACAGAAGAATTTATGGGTTTTGGTTTCCACTCCTTGTTTGTACCAACAGCTGAATCACAAATCAAACAAAGTTTGTGCAAGTCAAAAACGATGATAAGTATTCAAGAACAATTATGAAGTCATATTTATGTGTATTTTATTTCTTAAGAAAACTTGTCTACCAAAATGTCTTCTAGATTTCTATTGTAATTCATCTAGCTTTTCGATTAGCCAGAAAATGATCCTGTGTCACAATACTTTTACGTCCAGAATGACCAAAGGCTGGACTAATTCTGATTTCTTTCTTTGCAAAGAAATGAAGCAATAAAAAGTGAACTACACAACAAGGACCAAACGCCACTAGTACTATTGGTCTAGTGGTGATCCTCATTGGGTATAGTGGGAGGTCTCAAGTTCGAATCTAGCAAAGGGCGAGGTCGATACCTAATGTGTATACCGACATCCCTCTTGCTCAGTTGTTTGGAACTGAATCTCAGCGAACGTGAGCGAGGCCTTAGGGCTTACTACCCCTCCCCAATATCCTTGTATTTAAAAAAAGGGACCAAAACAAAGAGACAAAACTCTATTTGTCAAGCAGCAAAGCATGTTCAAAATTCAGAAGAAAGTCAATCAACCATGCTAATAACCATTCTAAGTTTAACATTGCTAAGTAGAAAGTATTAATCAAAAGTCATTATCAACGCACATATAACGACTAATAGTTCAAAGACAATCATTCATGTTTTGAATGCTTCAAACAGATAAAACTGCGAGCATTAGTATAATTCAAAAACACATTGATAAAATAACAAAAGAAAATGGCAGGTCAACTTATTTTCCATTCTTTCTCCCCAGGAATCTGTTTGGAGGCATGATATCCAACTCTCAACAGACCCGTATTGTCGCAAAGAGACCCATGTGACCTCTTGACAATTTCTAGTACACAATATAATCATTAAGACAAGGAAAAAACACACACATAAAACAACAAACAAAACCAAATCATACCTTTTTGAGTGCCAACTGATTGTTGCGACCGGCTACTATAGTTAGATGATGGCCGACTACCCGAACCACCATGAGTCGATGTAGATGAAGGGTGTGGAAGATCGGCAAGGTGAACTTTCCCAACTCCTTGTGTTTTGCTTGCCACTTTTCCTTGAGCTGGAGCACTACTAATCTCAGAAGCTGCGATAATGTCAAATGCGAAGATAAGTTAAAGCCAACATCTCTAGAATAACTGCTGTGAGAAGGGATGTTTACTCACTAGGAGGATGATGACTCCCCACTTCACGTTTAATTGTGCCCACAGAACCTGGGAGCCGTGAATCATTAGATGGCAGAAGTACAGGATCTGAAGGTGAGAAACAAACTGCCGACGTAGATGCTGGGGTTGGCAACACTGAGCCACTACTGGAGCTTGGTGCAGGCTGCTCATGCAAGTCATCATTTCCAAATGTGACAGTGGGGTTTTGGTTTACATCCACTGGGGGAACCGAACTTCCCCAATTATCCGCAACCAATGACAAACTTATTTCAGAACCACTTCCAGCAGATAAATGGGAGGGATGCACAACACTAACACTTCCAGAAGCCACATTGGTAGGACCATCCACAATGACCGGTACAGAGCTGCAAATGATATTTAACATGTAAGTTGTATAGAAGAAGTTAACTGCCTTCAAGACAAATGGACACGGAAAATATGCGTTGGGTTTAAATTATAGCCACCTTGTTACCAGACTTCGCTCTTGACTTTTTGTCTCACGAGAGGGTGGCAAAGAGGGAGCGACGCCTTTCTCTGCAACCTGACTGGGTCCATTTTCAGTTCCAGGAGCAGAACTTCTGCCACCGCCAGCATCTACAAAGAAGTACACAGAATAAAGTTAGCATCGCTGGTATGACTAACATTTGTGGCACAATAAGGTTCAAACTGTTACAATAGTCAAGAACGTAAGTAAACATTTTCAAATCTACAATATTATTAACTCCAATTCTATCTGGTATACGGGGGAGATAATATTTCCCTTGATTCCGCACAAGGTTAGAAATACCAAGAAAATAAAAAGGTATAGCTCACAAGACTAGGCAAGCTTCTTCTGGAAGTGTTAGATTAACACATAGCCAATAGACAAAGAGAACATTTTTCCTTAATCGCCAAATATAATGAAAACCATATAATTGAACTCAGGATTTCTGCAAAGGGTAAAAAAGTAAAAAAACAAAAACATGAAATAGTGACCCTCAAGTGTGTTCTAATTAACGTCACTTACCATGTGACATATGACGAGAAGAGAAATTCACCCGACCACCCCTACCCCCTCGTCCCTGCGTTCCAGGTCTCCACTGTGATTCTGCGGACTCTCTGTTGTTCAGATTCTGCAAGATATAAGACAACTAATTGGTATTCAAAATTGAAAAATAAAATGGGATATGAATTAGAAGAAAAACCATACCAACAAAAACTCAACTACCACTTTCTTCAGAACGAAAAAGAGAGTTTCTACACTACCTTACCCACCAAAATCCCAAATTAACTTATTCAGCTGATGGAAAATCAGCTCGTGGTTAGTTCCTTACCTCTTTTCTCTTGTCACGTTTCCTTTTGACCTCGTGAAACGGATCTGTGGACCAAACATAAAGAGTATTATTTTAGCTAAAAAGGAAAGAAATCAAATAGACAGAGAAAGAAGGCCACCCCAAATATTCATCGTAGACCTACAGAACTTCATTCAGAACATGCACAACTCTGAGAAAAGACTAGACCAAAAACCAGCTAGAGTATAGCGAGGCTTCTAATCTACAGAATAGTGACAGAGAAAAAAAAAGATGAATATCTAAACCCTACTGATACAAATGCCCACAACGAAGCTAAATATCTGACTTTATTCCAGAGATCCTCGACCCCAACTCCTAAATAGTCTTTACTTTTCAATTTTCTAGGAGCTTACCACTTCCACTGGCAACAATGTTTCAACAACCATGTAGCTTTCAAAAATTCTAAACCAAACCGACACAGAATCCTAAATTTATTTTCCTTCTCACCGTTTACCAAACCTACCAAATGGAGAATTAATTAGAAAAACATGTATATTAAGTATTAACTTCAATAAGAAAATGAGTGAAAGCTGAAGCTTACTTCTGAACCCCAAAAAATGAGCAGAAGTTTAAAGTAAAACTAAAACCTAATTGTAAAACTAAAGTCCCAAGCTTCTAATTTTACACAAATACATCTCACTATTGACCTAGTCACTTTGGAATGCCGGAGCATGGTTGCTATGAACTAAGAGCTCAATCCCTAATATGATATCAGAATGCAACTAAGCCGTATAAAAAGCACACAAACAGTGAAACCCCATTATAGCAAATAAAAAACCCAACTCAATTTCAGCTACCACATAATCAAAATCAAATCAAAGCCACAAGAAACAGCACCCAACCAACACGACCCAGAACAAAAAATAAGAACTTTAACACGCGGATCACGCCGAATCACCCCAAGGAAAGCAAAGTAACCGACCCCAGGTAACCAAAATTATAGGCACAGGCAAAGGAGCCAAGCAAAAAAAGCAATTGTAGGTACCCTGAAGGAGAAGCTTCTGGGCGGTCTCGTTGGGATCCATGTTACATTCTTTGAGCATTGCATATATTTCCTCCTCACTGTGATTGCCCGTGATCTCCTTAATGTCCTGGATCGTCTTCCTCACACTGTTTGGGATTGAAACCCTAAACCCACCGCCAGTCATCTTTGCAATCCCCCAAAACCAAAAGACCCGAGACTGAGTTTGTGAGAATGTAGAAATAGGACAAAGGAAACAGAGAGACTCGGATGGAGAAGATGAATTGCTGGGTTGAGAGGATTGGGACTCTAAATGAACATGTACTACAACAAAAAGAAAATAATGAAAGAGAAAAAAAAAACACCCTTTTTGTGGGTATTTGAATTGATCTATGACAGGTAGAGAGACGCAGAATGAGAACGAGAACAAGAAGAAAGGAGGAGAACTGAGAGAGGGGGGAGAAAGAGCGAGAGGGGGGAGGGAGCTAAATGAAAGTGTTTTTGGAGTGTAGGGCTTTTTGTTTATTTACCTTTTTTTTTCTTTTAATTTTAATCATTTTCTAAATTTGTTCTTTTTTCTCTTGTTTTTTGTTTTTCTTTTTGTTTGTGTTTGATTCCATTTCCTAAATGGTTGTGTGTCTGTTTTTGCATGTGTGTAAAACCACTTGTGGACTGGTGGTTTTGATACTTTTGGCCATTAGGAGGCCTAGCCAGCAGTCAGCACAATGGCATTGGCATGAAGCATAAGTCACGCTACCAAATGATAAGGGATTTCGAATTTAATTTTTATGAAACGCGAGAATTTACTATAGTTTAATAGTATTATTCTTTATAGCGTAGTTAAAAAATCTCACGTAAAGACACATAAAAGTGAAATCGATCATTGAATGTATAAAATCTCATTACCTTTAATATCGTTACATAAAAAAACAAAATATCTTCCACTGAAAAAACAAAATATCTCCTTAGGGGTCAGTGGCTCAATCATAGTGTATCATACAACTGCCATTTACATTCAGATCCAAAAACATACTGCCACCCACCTCCACATGAATGGAAGGCTTACATGTTTTCATATGTTTAATATCCCTTTGAAAACAAATCATGGGTTTTCCAAAATGAATCTATCTTAACATTCAACACTTTGATACTGTGTGCATAAAATTGGATAAACTTCATTTTACTACTCAAAATTTCCCATTCTCAATCAATACTAAAACTCTTGAGTTCTTAGTTGTATATTATTGTAATCTTTATGCTGTCAAGTTTGAACTTAAGTGACCAAATTAACTTAGGTAAAATTTGTTGAAATCCCACAAATTTTGATATTAATTTTTGAACCATAATGATAGGCAGAACTTCGAAACTATCAAAATTGAAAATCTTATTTCAATCTCATTTAACCAAAAACTAATATTATGCACAACTTATTGTCACACTTTCACTTCATTAAAACTAAAGTGCGGATCCCTCATATAGCACGTCAAACACATATACGGGTCACAATTTAATACTATATGTGCACAAATACTCAAAAACCAATTGATTGGTTCTATAATAAGAAGCCAACCGCTAGTTTGAATCCACTCCACGAAACAATCACAATCTAACCGTTCATTTTATAGTTCATTCTTCAAAGATCATTCCTGAAAAAATTCATCAACATTGGAAATCATTTAGTTATTCGATTATTAGCATTTATTGTATTATCCGACGCAATGCATTCGTCTATATATTTAGCTATTGTGTTACATAGCCAAACAATTACCAAATTGGATGATTTTTTGCATTGATGATTTTTTGCATAAATGATATTCGAATAATGAATGGTTAGATTATACTATTATTTTGTGGAATGTATCTAACTGAATGATCGATACCATATTATAAAACCAACCAGTTGATTTTATAACGCTACTAATATATAAAAAGGTATCGATTGCATGTAATGACTATAACGAATGTACTTGAGTTGTTAAAAAGGTATCAATGTATCATCACAATGGTGCATATTCCAACCGTTGGATTGGTATATCTTGGTGGTGAAGAATATGCGGCCACTATCAATATGTTAATCTATTATTGCAAAGTTTGATATTTTTCTAAATCATTAGCATTACTAATTGCATCAAAAAAATAATAAATCATTAGCATTACTATGGAGGTCCTAAATGATGCAATAATGCCTTAACTTTCTTATTTAACTTTTTAAACCACATGATTAAGTTGGTACATCGCTTGTTTGATCAATCTACTTGTTTACTTTGTTTATTGATTAATTTACCATGTCTCCATCTTTCATATTTTTTTTTAAAGACAAATGGCGAATTGCCAATACAATCTTGATTCAAGCCAAGAAGGGAGGGAAAACAATTTCTTTTGCATTTTAAAAAATTAAATAAATAGTTTTTTTATTCAGAGTATCTTTTCAAATTTTCATATTAAGTTTTATATTAATTTACTTTATTCTAGATTATTATAAATAATCAATTTCCCTTTTCTTTAGGAAAATTGTTACTAATGTCTCTTTCTCGCAAAAAAAAAAAAAATCCACTAATAATCACTTCTTATATATTTAACATCTAAGGTAATTAACTTTTGATATTTGCAATTTTGACCCAAATATAAATATATAGAGATGACTAATTTGCAAAATTTCATTTATCTCCCTCTCTCCTTTCTTCTCTCTTCTTTTTTTTCTCTCAAGAAACATGGATGAAGATAAGATAAAGATGAAGATGAAGAATGAAGATTTTCAGATGAAGATGGAGGGGAAGGTTGCGTCCTCTTCCTCTTCCTCTGCATCTTTTTTTTTCTCTTATTTCTTCATCTTCATGTTCATGGGTTTCTGGTTATGTAACTAAATGGTTACTAACTGGTAAATAAGTGGAAACTAATCAGTAGCGAGCTGCGAAATCTAGAAACCCAGATGAAGATTAAGATCTCTATATGAAGATGAAGATATCCATATGAAGATTATGGAGAAGGTTGCTAATAGGACCTTTCCCGGATTTCCCTTCAAAATCTGTGAAAAGTCATGTTCCCGTCTGACAATATCTGCAACCTCGAAACAAATCCTGAAATACCCTCACTAGTCCAACAAGGACTTCCCAAGAATTCTACCAAAAATTTGATAGAATATCCCCTGTAATTCGGTCAAACCATCTTCCACCTGTCAGACGAATGATTTAAACACTAAACCAATAATTCTACTAGTATAGACAAGATCACATCTAACCAACGCAAACAATCCAAACACTCGAAAGGCTAATCATAGCAATTAGTTAAATTTAAAATACAACCCAACCAAATCATGTACTAACAACGCAGCAGAAAATGATGCCTCCTCCTAATCTCGACGCCTAGTCCCGTTACAACCTGGAGGGCATGAAACCAAAATAACTGTGAGTGGACAATAAAACTAAATACAATAAAAGCATGGTCTCGCAAATAAAATAATACTAATTGATATAGTCCCACCTCATTATCAAACCTTACATGCAACAAGATCCGCATATATAAGTAAATACAACTTACCGGAATCCAATTGATTTACCTCGATGGAACCCACATTATCTTTACTTGTGCCCGCCATATCAGTAACCCGACCGAAGCCATCATCATGAGACATAATTCGATATCTCGGCCTAGCCGTAATCCAAAGCCATACCTCGATATCCCGGTAGTAGCCATCATCCCGAGTCGTAGTTCAATATTCCGATCGTAGCTGTCATCCCGAGCCGTTGCTCAATATCCCAGTCGTAGCCGTCATCTCAAGCCGCAACTCGATATCTCGGGTTGTCAGGACCCGTCCCGAATTTTCCCCTCAAAATCGGGAAGAACCCTGATCCCGTCTGACAACCTAAGAAAAGGTTCCCAAAATACCCTTCAATCCATACAATTTATAATAACCATGATAAATACTTCCTCTTGTCAGACAAGAGACTTAAGCACTCAATAATTCCCGTAATTAACGACCAAACGAATACAACATAATATCAGAGCGTCTAAGTAGGATCAAGAGTAAAATTTAGATATCCTACTCAAATATACAACACAGCGCAGTCGAAATCCTAATGCCTCAGCCTCGAGATCAATGTTCGCGTCAACTCTACTCAACTGCCTGAAGGGGGATTTAAACACAAAAGTTGTGAGTGGACAAAAATAATCATTTATAAATTCCTTTTCGAAGAATTACCTTTCTTCCCCTCCATTTATAAAATCATGCATGCATAACATAAAACAATTTATCATATAAAAGCATCATATGTAAATCATCCAAAATTCACATTTATCTTTAAAATCATGAATTGGACTCACATAAAATATGTATAATAAAAATACCTCGTAATCCACAATTTGGTTTGAAAACTCTCTTCAAAGGAGTTTAAAATCATATAATTCAACATGGACACAAATTATCTCAAATCCAAATCATTTGGTTCAATCGGACACATAATATCTCAAATTCAAATCATTTGGTTCAAACTCACGAATATCTCAATTTCAAATCATTTGGTTCCATTTGGCAAATATCTCAAAATCAAGAATTCACTGTTCCCGACATATTCATAACACATCAGGGTATCCCTTGAGATGTGTTCAAATCTGTACAACTCTGTGTACCATATGTACTGTCTGTAATATATGTACTATGCATAGACAGTTTCGCGACCCGGCGGAGACATACTCCTCAACACCTAAGGTCCGAACCCTCAACAACTGGTAGAGTCATACTCTTCAACACCAGTCAGAGCAACAACAATCATCGGGACGGGAATCAGTGAATCAAATCCATACTTCGAAATCTTGTTTCGCGGCCTAAGCCAAATTCTTTAAAATATCATTTTATGGCCAAAATCGGTAAAATCACAATTATGAGTCAAAACCCAAATCACATACTCAAATAGTCACCACGTCAAAACGATATCAAAATCGAGTACAAAATCAGGCCATTTCTCAAAACATACTTTCACAGAAATATTGTAAAATATGTGTCCAGCATCATTTCTAAAATCCAGAAATTCATTGCACTCATACTCAACAGTATTTAAAGCAAAGATACATTTATGCATGCATTACAATTTATAAATCAAAGTCCACTCACAAACCTGTTCAAGCACGCTCAATCCCGAACTGTACGCTCCCCTGAGGTTCCTAGAGCAGTATCGCCTGTCCAAATTAATAATCGGGATTACCAGCTAATAATAATAATCTTAAGTATAAACCCCATAAATCCCGGGAGTCTAACGATGCTGTCCTAGAAAACGCAGCAACCTTAAAACGTCTGAAACAACCCCTAAACGACATCCGATCGACTCGAAACCTGCGCCAACAGGTCCGAAACGTCAAAAACTACTTGTCACGCGCCACCGTGACATCAGACTCAGCCCCACGCGCCGCCACGCGCCGACGGAAGGTCGGAACACGCGCCCACGCGCCCTCACGCGCCGGTCACGCGCCTGCTACAGTACCCACGCGCCTGGACCGGTCCAACTCGGCCCGACCCGGTCCAACTCGGCCTGACCGGTTCACTCAACCCGACCGGTTCAACTCGACCCGACCGGTTCACTCGACCGGACCGGTTCAACTCAACCTGACCGGTCACCGGCGACTCGCCGGAGAAGATGACCGGCTGCCGTCACCGTCGCCGGAGGTTGGCCGGAGAAGATGACCGGACCACCACCTCCGCCGCCGTCTGGTTTCGCCGGAATCCTCAATTTCCGGCCGAAACTCCAAGCTTTCCAACTTCTTCAAAACTCAACCATTTTTCACGAATTTTACGTCTAAATCTATCTACTCAAACCCAGGAATCCAAATATGAGCTTAAAACATCAAACACATACCTGTGCTAGCCGGAAAATCGATCGGAAAGTCCGAAACTTCCTATTCTCGGTTCGGCTTTCTCCGTGGTCCTCTCCTTCGATGGTTGGTACGGTTGTGATCACGGGAAGGAGTAGAACACGATTAGTGGATCAAAACTGGAAGATGAGGCCTTGAAATCAATGTTGACTTTTGTGGGTGTTTGGGTGAATTTCGCACGGTTCGGGTGGTTTGGGTTTGTGTGTTTGTTTTGTCACAGAGAGAGACGAAAGAGATGATAAAGATGAATTAAAGATGGATCAGATTACACTGTTTTGGGGTAACAAAATATCTCTCCCAAAACCAAATTACCAAAATGCCCTTGCACATTTAGACCCATAACTCTCGTCTACGAACTCCGTTTTCCGCGTGCCGCCTGTCTACGAACTCGTGAGTTCGAGACCTACGCAACGGTATACAAAACACCACCGAAAAGGTTTCGAAACCAAAACTTGATTTCCATGCCCTTTAACAAGCAAGGGCAAAATCGTCATTTTACATAAATAATTTAATTAAATCCAATAATTAAATTTCTGGGTTGTTACAATCTACCCCCCTTAAGAAATTTCGTCCCCGAAATTCAACTCTACTCTTGGAACAAATAAGGATACTGCGTCCTCATTAGTTCCTCAGTTTCCCACGTGGCTTCCTCCACGTTATGATTCCTCCACAACACTTTAACTAGAGGAATACTCTTTCTGCGCAGTACCTTCTCTTTCCAATCCAAAATTTGCACCGGTTGCTCCTCAAAGGTCAAATCATCCTTCAGCTCAAGTGGTTGCTCTTCCAACACATGAGACTCATCAAACAGATATTTCCGGAGCAAAGATACATGGAAAACATTATGAACTCTGGATAATTCCGATGGTAAAGCAAGACGATATGCCACTGGTCCTATCCTCTCCAGAATCTCATACGGACCAATGTAGCGAGGACTCAGTTTTCCTCGTCTACCAAAACGTACAACTCCCTTCCAAGGTGATAGTTTTAAGAACACCCAGTCACCTACCTCAAACTCAAGGTCTCTAATTCTGCGGTCTGCATAGCTCTTCTGGCGATCCTGAGCTGTCTTCAACCTTTCTCTGATGATCCTTATCTTTTCCTCAGTCGTATCAACCAACTCTGGTGTTAACAGTTTCCTTTCACCCACTTCGTTCCAGCATAGAGGTGTCCTGCACTGTCTCCCATACAGTGCCTCGAAAGGAGACACCCCAATACTCGACTGATAACTATTATTATAAGCAAATTCCATCAGAGCCAGATATGAATCCCAATTTCCTTTAAACTGTAGTACACAAGCTCTCATCATATCCTCCAAAATCTGGATTGTCCTCTCAGACTGACCATCCGTCTGAGGATGAAAAGCTGTACTAAAATGCAATGTAGTGCCAAAAGCCTTCTGCAAACTCCGCCAAAACCTGGAGGTAAATCTAGGATCCCTGTCCGAAACAATGGACTCTGGAGTCCCATGTAGCCGTATGATCTCATCAATGAACAATTTGGCATACTGACTCATCCGAAAATCTTCCCGCACTGGCAAGAAATGTGCAGACTTCGTGAGTCTATCAACAATTACCCATATCCCATCATGTCCTTTCTGTGTTCTTGGAAGTTTATACACAAAATCCATCGTAATGTGATCCCACTTCCATTCCGGAATAGGTAATGGTTGAAATGCCCCATATGGTTTCTGCCTCTCGGCTTTCACTTGCTGGCATGTCAGGCATCTACTCACAAACTCAGCAATCTCCCTTTTCATCCCAGTCCACCAATAATGTTTCCTTAGGGTATGATACATCTTGGTACCTCCTGGATGCATAGCGTAAGCCGAACTATGAGCCTCATCAAGAATTTCCCTCTTTAGTTCCAGCTCATTCGGTACGCACAACCGACCATCCCTAACCAAGGCTCCATCATCCCTAAGCGCATAGTCCTGCCTGTTTCCAGCCTCTAACTCCATCCTGATAATGCACAATGTAGGGTCCTGGAGTTGAGCCTCAATAATCCGATCAATCAGCACAGGCCTCACATGAAAACTAGCCAACAAAGCCCCCTGGCTATCCATGTCCAGTACTATCCCTGCTCTACGGAACTCTACCAGTAATGGTAAGTAGACTGTATGCAAATGGGCTAAAGAACCCATGGATTTCCTGCTTAAAGCATCTGCCACAACATTGGCTTTCCCTGGATGGTACTCTATAGTACAATCATAATCCTTTATTAACTCAAGCCATCTTCTCTGCCTCAGATTCAGGTCTTTTTGGGTGAACAAGTACTTCAAACTCTTATGGTCGGTGAAGATCCGACACGTCTCCCCGTACAAATAATGTCTCCATATTTTCAATGCATGCACCACTGCAGCTAATTCCAAATCATGTGTGGGGTAATTCAACTCATGGGGTTTAAGTTGTCTAGAAGCATAAGCTATCACCTTTTCATGCTGCATCAACACGCAGCCTATACCCCGCAATGATGCATCACTATACACCTCGAATCCACCAGTATCATCAGGAATGGTCAATACTGGAGCAGAAGTCAACATCCTCTTCAGCTCCTGAAATCCCTGTTCACAATCAGCTCTCCAGTCAAACTTGACTCCTTTCCTCGTCAACCGAGTCAACGGCCCTGCTATCGTAGAAAATCCTTCTACGAACCGTCGATAATATCCTGCCAAACCCAGAAAACTCTTCACCTCTGTCACTGTCCTCGGTTGCTCCCAGTTTGCCACTGCCTCAATCTTTTGGGGATCTACGCTGATACCCTCAGCCGAAATCACATGACCTAAGAATCCAACTTCAGTCAACCAAAACTGGCATTTACTGAATTTGGCAAACAAATGCTTTTTCCTAAGCATATTCAGCACCAACCTTAAGTGCTTCTCATGTGCCTTAGCACTCCTCGAATACACCAAGATGTCATCAATGAACACAATCACAAACCGATCCAAATACTTTTGGAACACCCTGTTCATCAAATCCATAAATGCTGCTGGGGCATTAGTCAACCCGAAAGGCATCACCAGGAACTCATAATGACCATAACGAGTCCTGAAAGCTGTTTTCTCAACATCCCCTTCTCTGATCCTCAACTGGTGGTATCCGGATCGAAGGTCAATTTTCGAAAAATATCTTGCCCCCTTAAGTTGATCAAACAAATCATCTATCCTTGGCAAATGATACTTATTCCGCACCGTAGCCATGTTTAGCTTCCGGTAGTCGATACACAACCTCAACCCACCATCCTTTTTCCTCACAAATAACACTGGTGCACCCCAAGGTGAAACACTTGGGCGAATAAATCCCATATTCACCAAGTCCTGCAACTGAGTCTTTAACTCTCGCAATTCTGCCGGTGCCATCCTATACGGTGCCTGTGAGATAGGTTGAGTACCTGGCAAAAGCTCGATGGTGAACTCAATCTCCCGATGAGGTGGCAATCCCGGAAGATCATCTGGAAACACATCAGAGAATTCACTCACCACGGGAATATCCTCCACTCTCATCGGAGTTTCCCGAGAATCAAACACATGAGCCAAGTAACCCTCACAACCTTTCCTCAGCAATTTCTCAGCAGTCAAAGCTGATATCACTCCACAGGGTGGTACCCTACGATCTCCTCTGAATGTAAGTTCCGGTAAACCTGGACTCCGGAAATCCACTCTCTTGTCATAACAATCAATAGAGGCATGGTGCATAGTCAACCAATCCATCCCCAGAATCACATCAAAATCAAAAATATCTAAGGGGATTAAATCTGCCTCTAATGCATGACCTTCCACTACCACTGGACAACTTACGAATCACGAGATTCGCCACTAACATATTCCCAGTAGGAGTACTAATACCCATGTCCCCCTGAGGACATCTCATAACCGAGAACACTCGCTCTAAACGAGTAATCCACTCTCTTGCATCATCTGGGCTAGAGTCGCCCATAAATACTGTAGCCCCTAATCTCTGGGCTCTCTCAATGTCTGAACCTTCAGTAGCAGTCCTACTCTGAAGTACAGAAGTCAACGCATGACCTAATTGTTCCAGTGTCTGCCTCATATCAGGCTCCACTGTAGGTTCAGGTGTGTCCCCAATATTTTCCGACTGTTGACGGAACTCTCGTCTCAGAGGCATTACGCTGTTAGGAACTATAACTCATCAATACCAAGATAATTGTACACGTAGTGTACAGTCTACAGGAATTTAACCTAGTGCTCTGATACCAATTGTCAGGACCCGTCCCGAATTTTCCCCTCAAAATCGGGAAGAACCCTGATCCCGTCTGACAACCTAAGAAAAGGTTCCCAAAATACCCTTCAATCCATACAATTTATAATAACCATGATAAATACTTCCTCTTGTCAGACAAGAGACTTAAGCACTCAATAATTCCCGTAATTAACGACCAAACGAATACAACATAATATCAGAGCGTCTAAGTAGGATCAAGAGTAAAATTTAGATATCCTACTCAAATATACAACACAGCGCAGTCGAAATCCTAATGCCTCAGCCTCGAGATCAATGTTCGCGTCAACTCTACTCAACTGCCTGAAGGGGGATTTAAACACAAAAGTTGTGAGTGGACAAAAATAATCATTTATAAATTCCTTTTCGAAGAATTACCTTTCTTCCCCTCCATTTATAAAATCATGCATGCATAACATAAAACAATTTATCATATAAAAGCATCATATGTAAATCATCCAAAATTCACATTTATCTTTAAAATCATGAATTGGACTCACATAAAATATGTATAATAAAAATACCTCGTAATCCACAATTTGGTTTGAAAACTCTCTTCAAAGGAGTTTAAAATCATATAATTCAATATGGACACAAATTATCTCAAATCCAAATCGTTTGGTTCAATCGGACACATAATATCTCAAATTCAAATCATTTGGTTCAAACTCACGAATATCTCAATTTCAAATCATTTGGTTCCATTTGGCAAATATCTCAAAATCAAGAATTCACTGTTCCCGACATATTCATAACACATCAGGGTATCCCTTGAGATGTGTTCAAATCTGTACAACTCTGTGTACCATATGTACTGTCTGTAATATATGTACTATGCATAGACAGTTTCGCGACCCGGCGGAGACATACTCCTCAACACCTAAGGTCCGAACCCTCAACAACTGGTAGAGTCATACTCCTCAACACCAGTCAGAGCAACAACAATCATCGGGACGGGAATCAGTGAATCAAATCCATACTTCGAAATCTTGTTTCGCGGCCTAAGCCAAATTCTTTAAAATATCATTTTATGGCCAAAATCGGTAAAATCACAATTATGAGTCAAAACCCAAATCACATACTCAAATAGTCACCACGTCAAAACGATATCAAAATCGAGTACAAAATCAGGCCATTTCTCAAAACATACTTTCACAGAAATATTGTAAAATATGTGTCCAGCATCATTTCTAAAATCCAGAAATTCATTGCACTCATACTCAACAGTATTTAAAGCAAAGATACATTTATGCATGCATTACAGTTTATAAATCAAAGTCCACTCACAAACCTGTTCAAGCACGCTCAATCCCGAACTGTACGCTCCCCTGAGGTTCCTAGAGCAGTATCGCCTGTCCAAATTAATAATCGGGATTACCAGCTAATAATAATAATCTTAAGTATAAACCCCATAAATCCCGGGAGTCTAACGATGCTGTCCTAGAAAACGCAGCAACCTTAAAACGTCCGAAACAACCCCTAAACGACATCCGATCGACTCGAAACCTGCGCCAACAGGTCCGAAACGTCAAAAACTACTTGTCACGCGCCACCGTGACATCAGACTCAGCCCCACGCGCCGCCACGCGCCGACGGAAGGTCGGAACACGCGCCCACGCGCCCTCACGCGCCGGTCACGCGCCTGCTACAGTACCCACGCGCCTGGACCGGTCCAACTCGGCCCGACCCGGTCCAACTCGGCCTGACCGGTTCACTCAACCCGACCGGTTCAACTCGACCCGACCGGTTCACTCGACCGGACCGGTTCAACTCAACCTGACCGGTCACCGGCGACTCGCCGGAGAAGATGACCGGCTGCCGTCACCGTCGCCGGAGGTTGGCCGGAGAAGATGACCGGACCACCACCTCCGCCGCCGTCTGGTTTCGCCGGAATCCTCAATTTCCGGCCGAAACTCCAAGCTTTCCAACTTCTTCAAAACTCAACCATTTTTCACGAATTTTACGTCTAAATCTATCTACTCAAACCCAGGAATCCAAATATGAGCTTAAAACATCAAACACATACCTGTGCTAGCCGGAAAATCGATCGGAAAGTCCGAAACTTCCTATTCTCGGTTCGGCTTTCTCCGTGGTCCTCTCCTTCGATGGTTGGTACGGTTGTGATCACGGGAAGGAGTAGAACACGATTAGTGGATCAAAACTGGAAGATGAGGCCTTGAAATCAATGTTGACTTTTGTGGGTGTTTGGGTGAATTTCGCACGGTTCGGGTGGTTTGGGTTTGTGTGTTTGTTTTGTCACAGAGAGAGACGAAAGAGATGATAAAGATGAATTAAAGATGGATCAGATTACACTGTTTTGGGGTAACAAAATATCTCTCCCAAAACCAAATTACCAAAATGCCCTTGCACATTTAGACCCATAACTCTCGTCTACGAACTCCGTTTTCCGCGTGCCGCCTGTCTACGAACTCGTGAGTTCGAGACCTACGCAACGGTATACAAAACACCACCGAAAAGGTTTCGAAACCAAAACTTGATTTCCATGCCCTTTAACAAGCAAGGGCAAAATCGTCATTTTACATAAATAATTTAATTAAATCCAATAATTAAATTTCTGGGTTGTTACACGGGTAGTCCAACCCAGGAACATGCCTTCCTAACCACTACCGAAAATACCTCAAAGTAATGGCTAGCAACCGAGAGGTCCATCCCGGGGCCTACTATCTACATATCCAAAAAATACCTCAAAGATATGCGGAAGGAAACATGTACTAAGCGCGAAGGTACCCTCGACGTCATGTGTCGGAGAAATAATCCAACCCTCAGCGAGCACATGACCGAAAATACCTCAACACCATGTGTTGGAGAAATTCTCCGCCTCATATGTCCGACGATACCTCAAAGACATGTGGCAGAACTTCCATAATGCCTGGTCGAAGCCAAAATCACCAAAACTCGGGCCTAAGCCCAACATCCATAACCCCGGGCCAAAGCCCAATATTCATATCCCCGGATTTTATAATTATACTAAAGCCCTTTTAGAATAATTCTCCTCAATTACTGAAATTCATAGAATCACAGTCCCAGACCTAAGCCCAAGTCATTACCAAAATCGTTTCCCAAATCACATAACTTGGCCTAATGCTTAATATCACATATCCGGGTCTAATGCCCAAAATCATTTCAAAATTGTTATTGAAATCCATAATCAAATAATAAGTCACTAGAGTATTTATTCTAAATTTCCGAAATTCATAATCGATAATAATTTATTCCCTTTGACTCCCGACATTCGAACGATAATAGAAATATTCAAAACGTCACAATAAGCATACATTATAAATTAGGGAAACAAGTCCACTCACCATTACGTCCAAACCAGTCCAATTCCAATCTGTTTGGTTCCCTGTGACCCTTGGAGCCACCATGCCTGTCAAAAGTAACAATCAAGGTTACTAAGCTATAATTATAAACTTAAAATCCAACCCCCTAAACCCTGGGAGTACACGCATGTTCTAAATGCGCTTAAAGTGACTTTGGACATCTAAAATATCCCCCAAACGAACTCCGATTGACCTGAAACTTACGCCAAAATATCTGGAACGTTGAGAACCTTAAAAACGCAAGTTTCCAGAACCCGAGAAAATGCCCCACGTGCCCCCATGCGCCGATGGATAGGCGGTGGCTCTTCCCCACACGCGACTGCAAGTTTTACTCGCCTTCAACCTCCAACCGAGTCGACCTGAATCCGCCATAACCACCCGATTTTCAAAACTCAATAACTAACTCATTTCTCAACCAAATTTGATGTTCTAATAATGGAAATCTATCTACTCGAGTGAAGGAATCCAAATATGAAGTCCAAATTGAAAACCCTTACCTGTGGTGGCTGAAAACTGACTGGGAAGTTTCAGGCAAACTTATGAGCTTCAATGCGATGTCGCCGGCAAGCATCAAGGATGGTATGATTGAGTTGATGGGGACGAGAGGAAGGTGATTGTGTGTTTAGTTTGGGTAGAAATGGCCAAAATCCAAATCACCCATTTTTGGGGGTGTTTGCTTTCTCATGGGAAATTGGGAGAAGAAATCATGTGGGAGAGAAGAGAGAGAGAGTGGAAAAATCTGGAGAAAAATAAGGAGAGAGGAAGATATAAGGATCTTAAAAATATCTAGGGCCAAATTATCAAAATGCCCTTGGAGGTTCTAGACCCGTAACTCTCATAAACGGACTCCGATTTCCCCGTGCTACCTATCTACACACTTGTGAGTTCGAAACATACGCAATGGTCCAAGAAAAACTTCCAAAAGTATATCCGAATGAAAAGTCTTTTGAACATGTGGGTAAAATCATCATTTTCTAAAATAATTTACTAAAATTCACTAATTCAAAAAATACGGGTTGTTATTGTAACGACCCGGACTAGAAATTGACGTAATTTGAGAATTTAATTAGGGAAATGATGATTTCACCCTTGATTTCAGAGGGGTTTGAAAGTCACTTTTTTGTTCGGAGATACTTTTGGAAACTTTTCTTGAACAGTTGTGTAGGTCTCAAACTCACGAGTTCGTAGACAGGCGGCACGTGAAAAACGGAGCGTGAATGTGGGAGATACGGGTCTATAACCTTGAGGGGCATTTTCATAATTTTGGAAGGTAGATATTTTGGGAAGATTTTATCTTCCTTTTCTCCAAATTTTTATGATCACTCTCCCTCATCTCTCCCGAAAATTCTTTTCCCTTTCTCTCGTGAGAAACCAAGAACCCTCAAAATTTGGGATTTTGATTTTGGCCTTTTCGACCAAACTAAACACATCATAACCTTCTTCTTGACCTCATGAACTCATCCATATCCTCCTTGAGATGTGAAGACCGCCGTGGACGACAGGGTGGAGCTTTGAACATGGGCCGAAACTTCCTGTCCATTTCCCGACCACCACATGTGAGGTTTCTCAATTTGGACTTAATATTTGAATTTCTTGGATCGAGTAGATGAATTTCCATAATTAGAACGTTGAATTTCGTTGAGAATTGAGAGAGTTATGGAGCTTTGAATTTCGGGTGGTTATGGAGGATTTATGCACAGTGAACAATAACTCGAGTGTGGGGTTGAGGGCAAGTACCATGTGCAGTCGTGCTTGCTGGCGCGTGGAGGGGGGAAGGTTCCTGGCCTTCCACCGGTGCGTGGAGCTCCTCCTCGAGCTCCGGCGAACATGGGATTTCAAGTTCTCGATGTTCCAGACCTGTTAGTGCAAGTTTCTAGTCAATCGGAGTTCATTTAGGGGTAGTTTTGGGCGTCCGAAGTGGTTGCGTTTCTAGTTAGGTCGAGTGTATACCTCCCGGGGTTTCGGGGGTTGGATTTTAGGTTTATAATTGCAATTTAATAATGCCATGTATCATTTTGACAAGCGTGGTGGCTCCAAAGGTCATGAGGAATCGATTAGCAGGAAATTAGGCTCGTTTGGGCCTCAAGGTGAGGGGACTTTACTTCCTATATGGAAAAACATGCATATTATTATGTTTTTAGTATTTTATATTTACTTACGAATTTCGGGAATTAAGTGAAATAACTATTTAGTATTCTTATGAGCCGGGATATCAAGTTACGGCTCGGGATGAGTCAGGATATTGAGCTACGGCTGGAGATGAGCCGGGATATCGAGTTACGGCTCGGGATGAGTCAGAATATTGAGCTAAAGCTGGAGATGAGTCGGGATATCGAGTTACGACTCGAGATGAGCCGGGATATTGAGCTACGACTGGGAATGAACTGGGATATCAAGTTACGACTCGAGATGAGCCGAGATATTGAGCTACAGCTGGGGATGAGTCGGGATATCGAGTTACGACTCGAGATGAGCTGGGATATTGAGCTACGATTGGGGATGATTCGGGATATTGAGTTACAGCTCGGGATGAGCTGGGATATTGAGCTAGGGCTCGGGATGAATTGGAGTAACGACTCGGACCAGAAATTAAATTATTTTGAGAATTGGACAATTTTACCCTCGATTTTGGATGGGTTCGAGAGTCCCTTTTTGACTGGCAGTACTTTTGGGAATTTTTCTTGGGTTGTTGCGTAGGTCTCGAACTCACGAGTTCGTAGACAGGCGGCACGCAGAAAATGGAGTTCGCATACGAAAGTTATGGGTCTAGATATGCAAGGGCATTTTGGTAATTTTGGTTTGGGAGAAGATATTTTAACCCCAATCATTTTACATCTTGATGGACATCTTTACTTGATTTTTCATCTTCATTTGATTATCACTCATCTCTTTAAAAAAAAAAAAACACACCCCAAAACCGTGAGAAAACACCCAAAACCCACAAAGTCAACTTTGGATTCAAGGCTTTAACTTCCATTGTTGATCCACTAATCGTATTCTACTCCTTCCCAAGATCACAACCGTGCCAACCATCGAAGGAGAGGACCACGGGGGAAGCCAAACCGAGTATTTTCGAATCTTCCGATTGATTTTTCGGCTTACACAGGTACGTGCTTGTGGTTTTTAGGTCATATTTGGATTCTTGGGTTTGAGTAGATAGATTTAGACATAAAATTTGTGGAAAATGGTTGAGTTTTGAGGAAGTTATAAAAGCTTGAAGTTTCGGTCGGAAATGGGAGATTTCGGCGAAACCAGACGGCGACGACGGCAACGGTCGATCATTTTCTCCGGCCAGACTTCGGCGACGGCACCGACAGTCGATCGTCTTCTCCGGCAAGTCACCGGCGACTAGTCGAGTCGGGTCAGATCGGGTCGGGTTGAGTGAACAGATCAAGTCGAGTTGAATCGGTCGGGTTGATTGACTGGTCGGGTCAAGTTGGACTGGGTTAGGTCGAGCTAGGCCGGGTTGGACCAATCCAGGCGCGTGAACATTGTAGCAGGCACGTGACCGGTGCATGAGGGTGCGTGGTGGTGCGTGGGAGCGTGTTCTGACCTTCCGGTGGCCCGTGGCGGCGTGTGGGACTGTTCCCTATGTCACGGCGGTAAGTGACTAGAGTTTTGGGACGTTCCAAATCAGATTTTGTTGGTTTCGAGGCCATATGAGTTCATTTAGGGCCCGATTCGGCAATCCCAGCGGTAATGGTTGACCGTGGAGCGGGTTTTGAGCTCGGAAAGTCAAGGTAGTTAGGTCATTATTGTGCATGTGTTCCTTGGGCTAGAGCGTCCATGAATTTTGGGTTGGATGATGTTTGTGAGTGGACTTTTGGTTTATAAATTGTAATGCATGTATCAATATCTTTGATTTAAATACTGTTTTGTATGGTTGCAATGATTTCCTGGAATTTATAAATGATTGATGGACATTTGTTTTTCCAATATTTCAGTGAAAGTGTGTTGTGAGAAATGACATGGTTGTTGGATTCGGTTTTGATATTGTTTTGAAGTGGTAATTATTTGAGTCCATGATTTTGAGTTGAACCCGTAATTGTGATTATAAAATACTTAATTTTGGATCCAATACTGATTTAAGGGGGCCCAGGAGCCGAGGTTAAGATCCGCTGAGACGGAGAACTCGGTGAACCTCCAATATAAACAATACGGTTTTGAGGGGGCCCAGGAGCCGGGGCTAGGATCCGCTGTTGGCGGTGAACCTCCAATATAAACAATACAGTTTTGAGGGGGCCCAAGAGCTGGGGTTAGGATCCGCTGAGACGGAGAACCCGGTGAACCTACAATATAAACAATACCGATTTGAGGGGGCCCAAAAGCCGGGGCTAGGATCCGCTGTTGGCGGTGAACCCGGTGAACCTCCGAGATAAACATTGATTTGAGGGAGGCCAGGACCCGGGGGCAGGATCCGTTATTCGCGGTGAACCCGGTGAACGTCCAAGATAAACATATTTGAGGTGGACCAGAATATGGGACTAGGATCCACTGTTGGCGGTGAACCCGGTGAACCTTCAATATAATTGGTTACTGTTTCTTCGACCAGCGTCGAGAGTTTTACTTCGTTGGTTCGTTGAGTGCTCCGACTTTGGCATCGAGGAGTTTTGGTTGGCTATCTATGCATAGTATAGAGAGTTGTGATACATGACTAGCACACCCCAAGGGATACCCTGGTGGCTAGGGATATGCCAGTCGAGGGATATGCCGACTGATGTGATATGATAGCCGAATGTTATTCCGGCTGAGGATATGATATGATAGTCTATGATAGCCGAATGTTATTCCGGCTGAGGATATGATATGATAGTCTATGATAGCCGAATGTTATTCCGGCTGAGGATATGATATGATAGTCGAGGATACTTGCCGATTTATATGATATGATAGCCGAGGATATTTCCGGCTCTAATATGGTTTGACGACGATTGTCATGTGATTAATCAGCCTATGAAAATACTTCGTCATCCGGGTCTGTGGGTTGGTGTGGGCGGTGACCCAGAGTGACGAATTATTGTTGGTTCACAAGTATCTGACTAGTCGGTTGTCTTGTGGTATTCCAGTAGAGGTGTCAGCAGTGTCTGACCTACTGACATTTGGTGTCAGAGGGTATTCCTATTTAGACCACCACTATTATGAGGTCTTGGCTTTGACCTATATGTTATCCTACGTTTGACAGGTAGAAGTGGTCAGTAAGTACAGAGGTTCTATCGAGAACCCTGTAAGGTTTACTAAAAATTATTTAAAGATAAAGGGTATTCCTGGTATAAAATTTTGAGGTAAAAGAGCTGTCAGACGGGATAAGGGTTCTTTCCGGGTTTTGAGGAGAAATTCGGGAAGGGTCCTTACAATTGGGATATCGAGTTACGACTCGGGATGAGCTGGGATATTGAGCTACGACTAGGGATGAGCTGAGACATCGGGCTATGGCTTGGGATGACGCCTACGACCGAGATATAGAGGTACGGCTTGGGATTACGTTTACGGTCGGGATATCAATCTATGGCTTCGGTCGGATTACTGATATTACGGGCACATGTAAAGATAATATGGGTTCCACCGAGGTATTGTATTTACTTATATATGCGACTATTGATGCAAGGTTTGGTAAAGAGGTGGAATACGATAGCCGAGAGTTAAGCTGGATGATAGGAGTTGACGATGACTTTCACGGGCTTTGACAGGTGATCGATGCACCTGTTAGTGAATGCTCGTTACCGTGGTAAGTGGGTTGGTGTGGGTGGTGACCCGGATTGACAAGTTGTGATTGGTTTGCACGAGTATGACATTTCAGTTATTTAATACCGTCTTGAGAGACGATGTTACAGTTGCAGATATACGAGGCTGAGTGTAACATTGTTTGATTTATTTTTATTTTATATCATTCGTCTGACAGGTGGATGACGGTTTAACCAAAGTATAGGGGAGATTCTGTCGGATTTTCGGTTGAATGCTCGTAAAGTGTTTCTAAGACAATAAGGGTATTTTAGGAATTATTTTAGGGTATTTCTCGGATTTCGAGGGGAATTCGGGGAAGGTCTTGTCAGTTACAGTTACGTCCTCTTCCTCTTCCTTTACATCCTCTTTTTTCTCTTATCTCTTCATCTTCATGTTTATGGATTTCTGGATTTCTAGTTATGTAACTAAGTGGTTACCAACTGGTATATAAGTAGAAACTAATCGGTAACTAACTGCGAAACCCATAAACCCAAATGAAGATGAAGATGATGGGGAATGTTGCATCCTCTTCCTCTTCGACTTCTTCTTCTTCCTCTGCATCCTCTTTTTTCTCTTTTCTCTTGATCTTCATGTTCATGTTCATGGGTTTATGGGTTTCTGGTTATGTAGCTAAGTGGTTACCAACTGGTATATAAGTGAGAACTAATCGGTAACTAACTGCAAAACCCATAAACTCAAATGAAGATGAAGGGGGAGGTTGTGTCCTCTTCGTCTTCGTCTTCTTCCGAATGTGGGATGAAGGTGGTGTTCTGGATTTTTTTTCTAGGTTGAAGATGAAAGTGGGATGAAAATGGGATGAAGGTGGGATGAGAGATGATGAAGGTTGGAGAGGATTGGAGAAAAAGAATGGGAAGTAACTAAGTAGGAGTTGAGATAATTTTGTTTTGTTTATATACTTGGGCTAAAATTGCAAATATCAAAAGTTAATTTACCTTAGATGATTGAGTATATAGGAAGTGGTTATTAGGAATTTGAAAAAACGAAGCAAATACCAGTTTAAATGATATTCATCTGTACTAACAATATTATTTTTTTCATTATAGAATTAGACAAGTGAATTGAATTCCCATAGAAGAAAGGAAAAAAAAGATTTCAAGCGATCTGTTTCTCTTTTGACCTTTGCGAAGCCAACTTTGTAGCGGATTTTTTGACAAAATTTGGGCATTCTGAGAACATGGATCAAAGATGAACTCATTCCCTTCATCGTGAAGCGTATGATACTTGGAAGTTTGATTTCTTTTGTTGTGGACTTGTGGGTGTAATAAGGGTTCTTTCTCTTGTTTTATTTTGTATCCAAAAAAAAAACTTGGGTAAACTTAGAATTTCTAGTAGAATTGGATAGAATTGGATTGAACAACCCCATGTCCGATCCCAAGGCCCAAGCCCAACCCTAGCTTTCCACTATTCATCACTTTCTTCAGATTCACCTTAAACGAAGCACAGAGTTTATTTCGTTATTACTTGTTGGCTCCAAAACCAAAATCGCTACTGATACATCTCAAATTCTCAACGACGACTCAAACCAAATCTACATGGCTTCGAAGAAGATTAACCATAACCCTCACTCAGGCGATGGTGCTAGCCCTGGGTTCGCCCTCTCTCTCTTTCTCTCTAATCGTTGTATTACTTTAACTTTGATAATATGTAATTTTTTTTATTTTTTGTCTGTTTCTTTGGAGCAGAAAGATATTCATCGGTGGCTTAGCTAAAGACACCACCTTGGGTAAGATTTCTTGTACTAACTTTAATGGGTTTTCTTTAGTTCCGCGATTTAATGGTTTTTTTCTAGTCTTTGTGAACAATTTCTATCATGATATTCATCGAAATCTCGATGGTGTTTTTAGTTTCGGAGAAAGTTGTGGTTATTTGCTTTCCAGTATTTTTTTAACAACTGCAATGGTTGCTATGTTCTTTAAGTCATTGATATAGTTGATTTATGGACTTTGTTAACATCTTCTAACTTTGATTTGCTATTAAATTTTGATGTGTTTTCATCAATTTGCTCATATCTCCGTGCAATGTGTTCGTTGTATTATCCTGCCACAGATACCTTCATTAAATACTTTGGGAAGTATGGGGAGATAATAGACTCTGTGATTATGAAAGACCGGCAAACTGGTCGACCTAGGGGATTTGGGTTCATCACCTATGCGGATCCTTCTGTTGTTGATCAAGTTATCGAAGAGACTCATATAATAAATGACAAGCAGGTACTCATCATCCTCTTCCTCTAGCTGTTATGAATTATGATTGGTTGTATGAGAATTTAGAAACATGATCAAACAACAGGCCAAGACAATTCTGAGTTATAACTAATATCTAGAATAGTCAAGCAAAAGAAATCAAAATTCAACTGACATTTGTTGATTGTTTGGTTCGACTAATTGTTGAATTCTCATTGGGCTATTTGTGTTGTTTCCTTGATAATGAAACCAATGGACATTATCTGCATTGATGCTCCTTTCAATTTCCTTGATTGATTGGTTCAACTAATTGTTGAAGTCTCATTGGGCTATTTGTGTTGTTTCCTTGATAATGAAACCAATGGACATTATCTGCATTGATGCTCCTTTCAATTTCCTTGATTGATTGGTTCAACTAATTGTTGGAGTCTCATTGGTTATTTGTGTTGTTTCCTTGATAATGAAACCAATGGACATTATCTGCATTGATGCTCCTTTCAATTTCCCTACGAATTAGGAAGTGTGCCTTATATATGTTTGGTATTGGTATGATATGATATGAGGTAGGCAAGTTATCTGGTATAATGTCTTAGGTTCAATTTGTAAACACAGAGATTATTTTTATCAAGTTGTGACAGTTGCTATTGAGTTTCTATATAGGTATGAAGGTTTTATTCTTTTAAGCTCTTTTGATGTTTCTCTGGTTAAAAGTTGATAGAAACATAATTTTGTGCGCAATGGTTTGGTTGTGACTTGTGGCATGAATTCTTAACCAGGTTGAAATAAAGAGAACGATTCCAAAAGGTGCTGGACAAGGAAATGATTTCAAAACAAAGAAAATTTTTGTTGGCGGGATTCCAACTGCAGTAACTGAAGGTTTGGTGTTCTATTCTCTTTTTTCGTTTCCATTGGATGCTATGATATTGCACAATTGATGAATTGTTCTCTTCTCACTCAAATTTTCCTTTCGAATGTCAGATGAGTTCAAAAGTTTCTTTTCAAAGTTTGGAAAGGTGGTGGAGCATGAGATCATACGTGATCATGTTACCAAGCGCTCTCGAGGCTTTGGATTTGTTGTATTTGACAGTGAAAAAGTTGTTGATAATGTTCTTGCAAATGGAAATAGGATTGAACTGGCGGGTACACAGGTGAGTTATTGGCAATGGTCATTCTTGGTGTTGGGTGTATATGGACGTCTTATGTATGATGGGATATTTGAAGGTTTTCCTTTAGATTATTCTCAGATTTGTAAGAATTTTGTTGTGTGTTTTCATCATAGTTTCAGTCAATTTGCTTTTTTATCATTCATATTTCATCAATTAGTGGACTTGAGTGCTGGGTTTTCTCCCTCTACCTAAATCAAGGTCTCACAAAAACTTTGTGGAGTAAAAGCCTAGGTTAACTCACTTCTTTATTGTAGGTTGAGCTCAAGAAGGCTGAACCAAAGAAGGCCTCAAACCCAGCACATGTTCCTGCATTTGGTAGTGACTCTAGGGCACACCCTTACAATGATAGTTTTGGTGGATTTGGCGACTCCTTGGGCGGTTTCGGTCCTGGTGGTTATGGTGCTGGTGGTTATGGCCCTGCTTCTTATAGGTCACTTGGTGCTTATGGGAGTAGGTTTGGTGATTATGGTGGATACCCTGATGGTCATGATTTTGGAGGTGGTTTTGGGGGTTTTGGTGGTGGCGGTGGTGGTGCTTTTTCTGGCTATCGTGGAGAGCCGCCATTTGGTTATTCTAGTCGCTTTGGTTCGTCCTATGGTGGAGGGCCTGGTGGGGGATATGGTGGTAGTGGGATAGGTGCATATGGGCGTGAAGCTAGGGGCTATGGTGGCTATGATGGTTCAGGCCCCGTTGATGGTTATGATTCAGGCCCCGGTGCTAGTTATGATTCAGGCCCTGGTGCTAGTTATGGTGGACCTCGAGGCATGTATGGTAGTGGTAGGGAAGGATATGGTGGTGGTAGGGAAGGATATGGTGGCAGTAGTCGTTACCATCCTTATGGACGGTAAAATATGCTTAAGCTTTTCAATAGAAGTTGCATGCAGGTTCCAATATCATCACTGTTTGCATCATATGGTTCCATTGTCACTAGGCACACCTGCAAGAGGCACTAAGCTAGAAGATCAGATGAACCATTAGATGAAGTATTGCGTGGACAGCCATTGTTAGATTATCTCACTAATTTAGAGACTTTGTCAAATCATTGGCATTTGGTTCTAGCTAGGGATTTTGTGTGTGTTTTGTATCAGTGATTGTCAAAGATATTTCTGAGTTAGATACTTACTGTTATGTCATAACATATTGATAGAATCAATCAGCCTAGAGTAGCTTCTGTGTTATCCTTTTGAGATATTCAAAATTAGTTTTAAGCTCCGTTTGTTTTGGGAGGTATTTGGATTTGGATTTGATAACAATAACTAGAAAACACTAAATTGAATGGTTCAATAACTAGATCTGTTTGGAATGACTACATTCACAAAGTCATTTGAAATTCAATTTTCTTCTTATTCAAATCCTAGTATGCATCCATTGTAATACTCTAAACAAATTTAGCTTTATTATGAAATTCAAATTCAAGTCCCTCCTAGAACAAAATCGGAGCCTTGCTCTTCAATTTAGAAAAAGAGAAGTGCTATGGACAGTTGCATTAGCATATGCAATGCGAATGCGTAAGAGTGTATTCGGATTATTAGCACAGATCTTCATGGGATTTCCAACTCGCGTGAATGAAACTAAAGAGAAAATGAAGTTCAAATAAATTTTTTTGTCTTAGAGTAATACTATTTTGACACATAAAATATAGAAATAATATGCCAGCTAGCAGCACATTGAAAAGAAAAAAAAAATTAGCTAGCAGCACTTGAAAACTAGCTCTTCAGAAATTCGTAACTACTCACGTGTCACTTCTCAAGTCGTCACCAAGTGCGACATGTGTCCAAAGTCGCACGTGACTTCAGCATAATCAGCATGCAGACTTACTATTCTTGCGACACGTGGTGAAAGTTGGATTGACGATTTTGTTTTTTTGTTAGGTTGTGTTTCTATTCCGGATATTTATACTTTGGACCCTACGGTTAAGAAAACTTATAAAAACCCAGTAATCAGACAGGACAAAAATTCCAAAACCATCCCTCACTAACATTCCAACGTCCATTAAATCAGTAATGTGGTTTTCATAAATTTATTATAAACACGGTGGCATATAAGTAATCGTCTTTTCCAACCTTTCGTCTCTCTGCCACATTCATATTCTTTCCACTCATTTTCAAGCTCAGAGATTGAGCCTTTTTGTTAGCATCCAAAGATTCGTTGGCTTCTTTGGACTCCAGAGGTGAGCTTTCGGCTTATTTCGTGTTTCTATTTCAGACCCACCTTCGTTTTTTTGCACCATTTTCTCATGGAGATGATCTTTTCTGTATGTTATTTGTGATTGGTGGTGTTTTCTTTTAAGATTTGCTTTTTTCAAGGTTGATTTTTTCTTGTGGATGAATAATATTTTCGTATAATTTTGTTTCGATCTTTTGGGAATTGGGTTTTCTAGTTGATGCATCCCATTGAAATACTTTGCTATAGAAAGGTGGCTGTTGATCAGGTTCCAGTGAGTATTTGATCGAATTCAACAATTTCACATCATGGGTTTTGGGCTACGCTATATATTTGACTTTAATTCGGGAGTAAGAACGATAGGGGTGGTAATCTGGGTATGGTTAGTAGTGTTGCTCTGAATAGTTTCTTATTTTGTTAGTGATGGGTTTAGCAGTATGATCCTATAATATTTTGTTCATATCGAATGAACATTTACTTTCTTAGTTTGATCACGCATCTTTTGTGTGCATTCTGTCTCAGTTGACATTGAAGTGCTTTAGAAGCTCATTTGGTGGCGTTTTTAATTACTACAATCTATTACTTTATTGTGGAATATGAGTTAGTTTTATGTTGTTTACATGGGATATGTTAGTTCTACGCAAAAAATATTAGGTACTGCAAATTTTGTTTTTGTTCACATATAGTTAAACTGTTGATGGTATTACTAATTAGAACCGTGTATTTTTGGTAACTATTTGGTCTGTCCAGGAAGGAGTAAATTTATTTAAATAAACATTCTGTGATGGGAGATTCAGAGGAAGTTTTGCTTAACTCGCCAGTGCAAGAAAATTTGGTTGCTGGCGATGATTTGTCAGTTCTGAAAGGCTACGGAACATATGGCATTGCTGGTGCAGTTGTTTTTGCCGTACTTATACCTGTGTTGCTGTCCACTTTGTTCATGGGAAAGAAAAGGGGGAAGCAAAGAGGTGTTCCAGCGGAAGTTGGTGGTGAGCCGGGTTACGCAATGCGCAATGCTCGGGCATCTGAGTTGATTGAAGCTCCTCAGAAAGGGGCCACAACTGTGGCAGCCTTGTTTGAGCAATCTTGTAAAAGGAATTCACATAATCAGTTTCTTGGAACAAGGAAATTTATTGGAAGAGAATTTGTCACAGGTAGTGATGGTAGAAAGTTTGAGAAGCTTCACTTGGGAGAATATGAGTGGCAAACTTATGGAGAGGTGTTTGATCGTGCTTGCAACTTTGCATCTGGGCTTATTAAATTAGGTCATAACGTCGACAGCCGTGCTGCCATTTTTGCAGAAACCCGTGCAGAGTGGTTTATAGCCTTTCAGGTAGCCTTCAAAATTTTCTTATTATATCTACCTTGTGGTGTCTGTTATCGTTCTTGGTGAATTGTTTAATTTCTGTCTTAAGTACTTGTGAGTACACATGAGCTCTAAAAATAGTCGGTTTTGGATTCCAGGGGTTCTTCCGGCAGAATATTACCGTTGTTACTATTTATGCTTCGCTAGGAGAGGATGCCCTAATTCACTCTCTCAACGAGGTGGGTGGCAAAGTCATAGATTTTCTTTTCTTTGCGTTTATTTAACTCGCTAACATTTGAATGCTTTATAACATTCTACTGTATATGTTGAATGATTAAAAACAAGAACATGGATGGTCCTCGTGTTTAAATTTTGACAGACCCAGGTATCGACCTTGATCTGCGATTCCAAGCAGTTGAAAAAACTGGCTACAATAGGCTCAAGCTTAGACACTATTCAAAATGTTATCTATTTCGAAGACGAGGGAAGTTCAGATACTAGCATAGCTGGAAGTATGAATGATTGGAAAGTTGCATCCTTTTCTGAAGTGGAGAAGCTTGGGAAAACAAGTCCTGTTCCTCCAAGTTTACCTTCCAAGGATAGTATTGCTGTTGTCATGTATACAAGTGGCAGTACGGGTCTACCGAAGGTTTGTTTCGCTACCTTCCTACTCCTTATTGCAGATTCTACTCTGGTATTGAACAGGCCTTATCTATCTGGCCTGTTCTCAAATCAATGTTAGTTGGATAATATACTGTGCATTATTTGTTATTTATTAATCCATTGTTGTTCGTTTTCCTTTTAACACAATTCATTGTGTAATGATATAGGGAGTCATGATAACTCATGGAAATATTGTAGCCACTACTGCAGCTGTTATGACTGTGGTTCCAAGTCTCGGTAGCACTGATGTATACTTGGCGTACTTGCCCCTAGCTCACGTTTTCGAACTTGCAGCTGAGGTACCGTAGTTTCAATATTTGCATTACTACTTGCTTCACATTTTGTTAAATGGTAATTAATGTTGTGGTTGTCCAGTCTGTGATGATGACTGCAGGTTGTAAAATTGGTTATGGTTCAGCATTGACTTTTACTGACACTTCAAATAAAGTTAAGAAAGGAACCAAAGGAGATGCAACTATGTTAAAGCCAACCATCATGACAGCAGTTCCGGCAATTTTGGATCGTGTTCGAGATGGAGTTCTGAAAAAGGTGAGTGGATATTATTCATTTTGTACGTGGATCTGTTGTTCATTCATATTTTCTACGCTAATCACTATGATTTATTGTAGGTTGAGGAGAAAGGTGGGCTAGTAAATAATCTTTTTAAGACTGGATTTAGAAGGAGACTGGCAGCTGTTGAAGGAAGCTGGTTTGGGGCTTGGGGTTTGGAAAAGTTGTTGTGGGATGCCATTGTATTCAAAAAGATACGCTCAATACTCGGAGGACACATTCGTTTTATGCTCTGTGGTGGTGCTCCTTTGTCTGCTGATTCACAGAGATTCATCAATATCTGCATGGGGTAATTGCTTTCTCATGTTAGAACCACATAGTTGAATGAATGATCTCTCTTTTTTCTTCATGGATACTAATGCCAATAGTTCGACTAAGCCTCTACCTGAGCACGGCAAATCCATTTTCAGTTAGAATAAACATTTATCTTTCTGTTGCGTTAGAGTTTTTTCTATACCTATTTGTTTCTCTCTATGCAATGCATGTTGCCACAAAGGTGCTACTCTAATCATTAGTTAATTTTCCATGCTATTGTTTTTAAACAGGGCTCCTATCGGGCAAGGATATGGTTTGACAGAAACATTTGCTGGAGCTACGTTTTCAGAGTGGGATGACACGAGTGCAGGTCGTGTTGGCCCACCCCTTCCTTGTTGCTATGTTAAGGTATGTTACATTAATTATTTTCTGGAAAAAAGAAATTCACTGGAAGTTTATGATGAGAGCAAGTTACCTTTTACTTGATAATGCAGCTTGTTTCGTGGAAAGAAGGAGGATATTTGTCTTCTGACAAGCCTATGCCTCGTGGGGAGATTGTAGTGGGGGGATTTAGTGTGACTGCTGGTTACTTTAAGAATCAAGAAAAGACTGATGAGGTGTATAAGGTGAATTTTCTAACTAGCCCGTGTGTGTTTACGGTGTATTCATATTTGGAGCATCATGATCTTCATTCCTCGCCCCCTCTAGATAGGGGCACTGATATTGATGACTCATTACATGCAAACAGGTGGATGAGAAGGGCATGCGCTGGTTTTATACGGGTGACATTGGAAGATTTCATCCCGATGGATGCCTGGAGATTATAGATAGGAAGAAGGACATCGTCAAACTCCAGCATGGAGAGTACGTTTCCCTTGGAAAGGTGTGCTTGAAATTTGTATAGTATTCATGATAAATTATGTGGCCAGACAAAGTACCATGTAAGTTTTTGTGCGATGCTAATTACTATTAGCATTTGGTCACTGCCTTGTCTGCAGGTTGAGGCGGCATTAATATCAAGCAACTATGTGGACAATATCATGGCATATGCAGATCCCTCTCACAACTACTGCGTAGCTCTAATTGTACCACCCCGTCAGGCCCTCGAGAAGTGGGCCCAGGAAGCTGGTGTCAACTACAAGGATTTTTCTGAGCTGTGTGATAAACCTGAGACAGTCCGTGAGGTTCAGCAATCCCTCTCCAAGGTCTATTCATCTTTCCTTACCATCTGCTAAATGATTTCTGAAAGTTAAAAGCTTCTTTGTTCCATCTAAGTTTAAAAAATCTTGTGCAGGTAGGGAAAGCAGCAAAGTTGGATAAGTTCGAAATCCCTGCAAAGATTCAGTTGCTGCCTGATCCATGGACGCCCGAGTCTGGGTTGGTTACAGCTGCTATGAAGATTAAGAGAGAACAGATCAAGGCCAAGTTCAAGAACGAGCTTCAGAAGTTGTATGCGTGAACACAAATGGCCAACTTATTTTACTCTCTTGTGCTGTATTATTTTTCAAAGCCAGGATATTTGTCTATCGCAAATTTATAGTATTCCAGAAATTCAATGCAAAGGTTTAATTCGACATCATATGTGGTTAAAGCCTTTGCCAAGAATGTTTCATTTCCACTTAAAAGTAGGGAATTATAATGCAAAAATTAATTTAAACGTGGATCAGGTTTCTAGTTGGCTGTGAATTTCATATCCTGCAAGACAACCTTTTATCACATGTAGCTGGTCATTTAGGTACACCCCACAAGGACGTTATTTTTTTTTGATACAATGAGAATGGAAAGGGGGATTATAGCATTCACATTAGATATTGACATCGTTTTTTACGAGAGTCGAATTTGAGATCTGAGATCTCCCACAAGGACGCTTAGTAGGATAACATATTCGGATGACTCAATCTTGGTCATGAACTCGTGGTCCTGTGCAAATACTATTTCGGCTCGGCAGGGGTGAAAGCACTTGGTTCGGTTGATAGCGATGGTCGTAAGACAAGATACAAAGCCGGGCCTATGAGTGGCACCAATGATAAAAACAGAAGCCAAGAACCTTTGTCAAACCTTCAACAAAGAAGAACGTGTTTGAATATTGCATAGCAATGAAGAATATAGAACTTGAATTCAGGAGAGATTTTTGACATCAACAAAATAATACCATTTCCGGGAAGTCATATCGTTGTAGACCCAAAATGGAGCAAATGCAGATAGTAGAGTGAAATCAAGGCTCATCACATGGATCTGCATCATGAAGGATCCATTTTGCATAAGTTTGCATCAAACTACCAAGGAGGAAACTTCTGAGCAAATAACTGAGTAGTAATTAAATTTTCGAGCATACAACCAGAAAAAAGGTAAAATTTCAACCATTTGCAGAACTTCAATGTACTTAAATTCGAGGATAAAAAATTTCCAGGGAAGTGTAATTTCTGTGAAGTGGCTTACGAATTTGCTTTCATTGAAGTACTGGTAATATTCCTTCCAGTCATCCCCACTAGCTAGTCCTGCATAGATGACTAAACCCAGTCCTGCAGCAAGTGATATCTGATGTGTAATGGAGTTACTTGCATTTTCCAGACAAGTTCAAAAATGGATGTTACTACTACACTTATAATCAGAATGTTCGAAGTAATTATGTGGATAAATTTCCAATTGTCGCAGCAATAATCAGCATTTATCTATGACTAATTGAAACATAAGAGAAGGCAGAAATAGAGGAAATATCAATCATCATGGTCGTTGAGATCAAGTGAATGTTTCTCCCCGAGGCGAAATGACATATTCCATATATGTGATCGATAACATAGCTCCATGTTTAATCACAAACAACATTAAAAGCATGAATAAGAGGTGAAATGTGTCTTACCCAAGCAGTTAATTTAGATTCAAGAAAGTTGAGAGGCCATCTTGTGAGCTCACTTTCATCAACAGGAGGAGGTGGTGGTCTCCACAGTACAAAATAGGGAAGAAGAGCATAAGCCCCGCCAAAGCATGAAAGTATCAAGAAAGGCCAAACAGGAACTTTGCTTTTTGAGCTGCACATAAAAGGATGGATAATTTGGATAATCTAATTGTCAAGCATTGATGAACACGAAACTTAAAGAATACGAAGAAGAATGTCGATCCTAAAGTTTCTGAGAGGCACCAATCCATACGATCTATTATATCAAGAAATTTCCAAGAAAGTTATTTGCCTCACTGTTATTTAAACACTCCAATTCCTCCGTGGGAATGACCAGTTAATCTCAGATGCACTGCGAATACAATTGTACTTGAAAGACAAAAGGGACATTGTGGAACAAGAAGAGCATAAGATCATAAAACTAATAAGCACCTAAAAATCGGGAAGTTGATATTTACCTTCTAGCCGTTGGAAGCAGCAACAAGCTATACACCAAAGGCCACAAACCCATTATGTACCAGACAGACACAAGCACTTCATTCATTCTAAAACCATCATCTCCCTTCAAATTCAAGAGTTTCTTTAAAAAATACATGTCCCTTGACTGAAAAATTTAAAAGACCAGATGTTAAGAATATGAAAGGGGACGATCAATAGTCTATTTTCTAGGCATTGCAAAAGGTCCATTGAACAACAGGGACTGCAAATGTTAGCAAAGCGCTCTTACAGTTTCGGACAGCAGATTGAAGCACTATCAGATGCTATAATTCAATTTAGGAAGAACATTCAGCCAAGAAAGTCTTAAATTCCAAGCAACTTTTATTGCTTATAAAAGTGTCTTTGACATAAGTAACCATTTAAGTTTGGAACATTCTTAAACCTTTCTAAGGCAATCTAGTCAACAAGAAAAATGTTAAATACTAAGAATAACATAGATTGCAATCAAAGTGTCTTTGCTCCTAGTAAGCTACTTCAACAGAAAAGATTGCATTTGCATCATTAATATGCACAGGAATATCACAATAAACACCATGATATTAAACATAAGCACTTATTATCACTTTATTCAAAACCTTGACTTATCATTACCGGTGTTTGGTTTGGAGAAAGATTGAAGACATAGTACAAGAGTGCACCCCACAACACAAAGAGCAAAATTGAGGTTGTCCAGTTCCTTCCATCAGCACCATTTTCACTCTCATTCAGAACTGGGTCTTCTGGTTTCTTGCTGTTTAAGGTACTCTGACATATTTGAAATGTAGAGATTGAAGATTTACCCTTGTGGGTTCCAGAAAAGATTGAAACTTTTGGGCTTGTTTTGGAATGTGAAACTCTGGGCTTGAGGCTTTGGATTTGGAGTGAAGTTCTGAAAGTTGGCTTTTTGAGTGGAAGAGATGGGAAGGCGGAGAAGTTGCAGCAGATGAGGCTGGAATTACCCAACAACATATCGGAAGATAGAAAGATTATAGGATTTTTGATATTCCAATTCAAGCTCCAAGCTTTTCAACAGTGAGCTGATTCCTTTAAAACGACGTCGTTTAGCTTTCGCACCAAGACGAGAAATGTAAAAACGGCGCCTTTCGTAATTGCAAAAACGGCCACAAACCAAACCATTTATAACCTCAGATAAGGCATTTCTTTGACTCTCTAGCTTTGGATAGCCATGGCTGAAGCTTCAAGAGTTTTGCAGACGACTCTCATTCCCGGCTTCCATCCTCAGCATAAAGTTCACACCTTTCAGTCATTCCCATTGAGCTTCCGGAGAAACCCAATTCAGTGCACAGTCTCCACAAGCGACAGCACCAAAGCAACGGTGACCCAGAAGATACCATGGGGCTGTGACATTGATTCCGTGGAAAATGCTTCTGCTCTGCAGAAATGGCTGACTGATTCAGGCCTTCCTCCCCAGAAAATGGCCATACAAAAAGTTGAGGTTGGGGAGAGAGGACTTGTTGCTTTGAAAAATATCAGGAAGGGGGAGAAGCTGCTCTTTGTGCCTCCCTCTCTCTTCATCACTGCTGAATCAGTAAGATTTTCTCTAGAATTTTTTTGTTTGTTAAAGTTACTCAATTTAGTCCTCTAACAACTAATAATGTTAGTGAGTAACACTAAAGAATCAAACATAAGTAGCAAAAAACCCTCACCTATAGTGCAAAAACAAGCATGTCCAATTATACTTGGGGGTTGGGAGCAATTGGTTTTTACTATGAAAGAGAGTTTGGACGAGTTTATTTGTATAATGTTTTAACAGCTAGTCATATGTGCAAATTTATTGTACACAAATGCTTCTCTCTGTGTATGATTTGGTATTTTCTAAAATTTAGGAATGGACTTGTGGGGAGGCTGGTGAGGTCTTGAAGCAAAATGGTGTACCTGATTGGCCATTCTTGGCAACCTATCTGATTAGTGAAGCAAGTTACCTTAAATCTTCAAGATGGAGTAACTATATTTCTGCCTTACCAAGGCAGCCTTATTCACTTCTGTATTGGTTAGTAGTAAGAACCTCATTTCCATGATTTGTTCCAATGATAGAGGTTTCATGAGTGTATGATCATTTACCATGGGAAGAGTCTACTCTCAGTCTTTTTCTACAGCCTCTATCTATCATTTCAGGACTCGCGAAGAGCTTGATCGATACTTGGAGGCATCACAAATTAGGCAACGGGCAATTGAAAGGGTCACTAATGTTGTTGGAACGTATGCCCTCTTATTTTCTATTGTTTGTTTCTTCAAAGCTTGGTTCTTTCATTTGCATTTTCGCCATATATCAGCGTCAAGTTTGTAATAATGTTCTGGTGAATTCATGATCTTGTAACTACTGAATTAAATAGTTATTTCTATCTGTGGTGCAGTTACAAAGATTTAAGGCTTAGGATATTCTCCAAGTATCCTGCTTTATTTCCTGAAGAGGTGCTAAACTTCTCCGCATACCTTAATCAATGATTAGTTCTCAATCAACTTCTCCGCATACCTTAAATTTACTCATCCGTGTATTTCTTATATATTGATGTGCGCATTCTACGCTTCAATGCATGTAATATGTATGTTTTGCTACTGTTGGATTATAAGCACATGCCTTCTTTGATTTTTGCTCCATGTGTGATTGTTTGACTGCTCCTTGTGTTATTTACAGGTATTCAACATAGAAACCTTCAAATGGTCATTTGGCATTCTTTTCTCACGGTTGGTAAGTGATCCATTTGGTTGATGATGACAATGAAATAGTAAATTTGAACTAGCTTTATGATTTCATCATTGATATCACAACTGGAAAGGAAGGAGTTCTCCAAAAACCTGGTTACTGCTTCTCCTGGAAGTTAAATATCATGTTTGAAATTTGATATTGCTATGTTGAAAAGCAACATTTGATTTGTGAAACATATGACCTTAACGTATTTTTCCTCCTAACAGGTTCGATTACCCTCACTGGGTGGAAAGGTTGCGTTGGTTCCTTGGGCAGATATGCTGAACCATAGTTGTAAGGTTTGTCGATGACTCTCTTTAAAAACATGATCCAAAGTACCTGCACAAATTCTACTCACTGTGTGCATCTTAATTTGACTGGTGTAGGTAGATGCATTTTTGGATTATGATAAATCATCACAGGGGGTTGTCTTTTCAACAGATGTGCCATATGAGCCAGGTGAGCAGGTAAACAATGAATTTTTTTGGCAACTGTAGGTCTAAATCACTTTATAAAGTTGCAAACACAAGTACCCAAAAAAAGAAACAATTGAAAACCATCAAGATCTCTAATGATATGCTTTTCATCACTGGATGCAGGTTTTTATTTCATATGGGAAGAAATCTAATGGAGAGTTATTGCTATCCTATGGATTTGTCCCGAGGGAGGGCACCAACCCTAAAGATTCTGTTGAGTTGCCAGTGTCACTTTCGAAATCTGATAAATGTTATCAGGAGAAGTTGGAAGCTTTGAGAAAGCACGGGCTCTCAGCGTGAGTGCCTGATAGCTCAGACAAATTATATTCAGCTTTGAATCTTTTCTTGCACCTCATATTGTCATAAACATTATCAAATTTTTTGTTGATTCCAAAGTTTATGTCCCTCCTTTATGTTGTCTTCTATTTCAAACAGATCTCAATGCTATCCTATACAAGTCACTGGTTGGCCATTGGAGTTGATGGCGTATGCTTATTTAGCCGTCAGTCCTCCAAGTATGAGCGGACAATTTGAAGAGGTGTGGTAGTTTTAGCTTTTCCTAATACACATGATTGTTGAGTATTGTAAACCTTATCTGAAAGAACTTTCATATTAGATGGCTGCTGCAGCATCAAACAAATCTACTTCCAAGAAGGATTTAGGATACAGCGAAATAGAGGAAGAAGCATTACAGTTTATATTGGATAGTTGTGAAGCTAGCATATCGAAGTATAACAAGTTCTTACAGGTAACCGGAAATTTTCTATATCTGTCCATGAAAGCAAAACCGAAGCGCTTAATTAAATTCATAACTGATTTATGCTGACAGGCAAGTGGATCGATGGACTTGGATGTCACATCTCCAAAGCAGCTAAACCGAAGGTTGTTTCTGAAACAGCTAGCAATAGACTTGTCTACCAGTGAGCGAAGAATCCTATTTCGTGCTCAATATGTAAGACAATGATCTTTTTTGGTCTAACTCTATTAAGCATGTGATGCATGTTGCATTTGGCACATATAACTACTGTGATTTTAGATTTAGTTTTGACATTGCTTAGCTCTTGAGAATGTTTTGTTATCTGTGAACCCTAATGATTCTGCTTGCTTTGTGTCTTATCCGTGTCTGCTTTATTTTGTTGAAAACGTTGTGGTATTATAAGTACTGGCACAGGAGATGTTCAATGTCTATCTGTCTTCATTTATTTTGCTGATATGCCTGGTTTCAGATACTGAGAAGGAGATTGAGGGACATAAGAAGAGGTGAACTTCGAGCTCTAACAATCTTCAATGGATTCAGAAAGTTTTTCAAGTGAGGAATTGTTTCCAGTGTGATGTGCTCTTCTGTCTGCAGTTCTCACCTCCAGAGAGGCCTTCCTGGTGTGACTTGAGGCAAACCATCTATGAGTTATTCAATATAGAGCCATTTGTAAAGGAGTCGAGTGTTCAAAAGGATCTAATGCCAAAAGAAAAATGCTATTAATTTTGAATTGTCTGGTTAATTTGATTATAGTATACAAGCGTCAGTCATCTTCCACAAAAATATAAAATACATAAACAATTTTATACATTTTTCATGCGGAGAGTTAAAAGTACGTTTTTTTTCCATTAAACAAGTAAAATTATATACTTTTCTTTTCAATTTTTGACGTCAGACGCAATTCTGTAATGGGCAAAAGCACAACAAATGTACCTCTCTACTCTTCTTGTGCAGATAAACAATGAAAATGAACAGATTCATTCACTAAAAAAAAAAAGGGAAATGAACTACAAAGGGAAAAAAAATCCTTAGAAAGAACTCAAAAGTGAAGGGAAAATGAAAGACAACAATCTAACTTTAATTGAAAGAAATCACACATACATCCCCATCAACCAATTAATCATCCAAACATTTCCCTCTCCATCTTACAAAAAATAAATTCTTGGCTTTAATAGAATTTTTAACTTATCAGGCTTTAATAGAATTTTCAACTTATCAATCTTAACGCAAATCTTAATCCAAGGACAAATTTTTTTTTCCTAATTTAAAGATCAATGCTTTCTCATTGCTTGTAATTGTCAGATACTTTGACATTCCCCAGCCACAGCCAAAGCCAAAGCAAAGCGCCAAACCGTGAAAGAGGCAAAATCCAAAGAGAGCAGCCCCTTTCTTATTTGCTCTGCAAAATCCATATACAATAATGGAGGGCTTGGCTTCGTTCCACGCTGTTCCTTCTCTCACTTGCAGACCCAGGAGGTCCATTCCCGGCTCCACTTTCGAATTGCGTAGAACGAACTCGCTCTGTCTTCCGTCTTCGTCTTCCTCCATTGTTCGAGCTCAACAGGTTCTTTAAATTTTCAAAATTTCTTAAATTTGTTTCTCCTTTTTGCTCGAGTTTAGCATAAACTGCATTGAAATGGTACTTAAATTTTTGGGGAATTGTTTGTTTGTTTTTTTAGATGGAGTCTAAGGATGTACCCTCGACGCTTGCAGTGGAGAGAGAATCGGAGCCGGAGAAAACTGAGCTGAAGATTAAGGAATGGGAGGTGGGTATGTATCACAATGAAGTTGCTGCAAGCCAAGGCATAAGAATCAGGAGGAGGCCACCGACTGGACCTCCCCAGCACTATGTTGGACCCTTTGAGTTTCGATTGCAAAATGAGGGCAATACTCCACGAAATATTTTGGAGGAAATCATATGGCACAAGGACACTCAGGTTGCTCAGGTGAAGTCATCAACTTTATGTTTTTGGTGAATTGGGTTGTCCAAAATAAAAGCCAAAGAAAGGGGGGATGAAAAGACCCAATTGGGAAAAAAGCTGAGTAATTTGGTCAGCTGTGTTGTTAATTTGACTGCTGTTTTCAGTTAAAGGAGAGGCAGCCTCTGTATTCATTGAAGAAAGCTCTTGATAATGCCCCTCCTGTTAGGGATTTTATTGGAGCTCTTAGGACAGCAAATTCACGAACTGGACTGCCTGGTTTGATAGCTGAAGTGAAGAAGGCTTCTCCAAGTAGAGGAGTTTTGAGAGAAAATTTTGATCCGGTGAGTCTAATGCATCTTTTTATCCGGTGAATTTATGAATTCATGCTCATCAGAATAGCGGTGGTGGCTTCCAATGCCATATGAAATGAAAGCATCGTTTCTATTTTCCATCTTGTTATATAATGATGATCAGGATATATATATATACATGTTTTCCTCCTATTCCCATGACCTCCTCATTTGGTAGGAATGGGAAAAAGGCATGTTTGTATGCAGGGATGAACCCAGAAATTGGGGGTGACTTTGAACTATATAATAAGATTAATACAAAAGTAATGCTTGGAGGGCTGAATTTATTTTTACCAGTGATCTCAATGGAAATCAGGGTCCGCTTGGTACATCAATTATAATCCACAGTTAATTCGATTGAAATTCACTGAACTAATACTTTGTCAAAACAGTATATTACGGATACAATTGCTTAGCTATGAAAGCATTTTATTTATGTTTAAGGTGCAGGGGAGTATTGCGGGTGCTTGTGTGCTATGTGTCTTTTCTACGCACATTAGTAAAAACCTATATTGACTTATAACGAGATGTCAGCCTACACACTAACAAAAAAAAAAAAACTTGAGTCAGGGTAGCCTCCTCCAGTGGGCTGATGCTACCTCTGTTGTTTTTTTTATGTATGTTAAAACTGTACTCTTTCTACCAGTTCTTATTCTTCTAATAATTTCTCATGATAGGTTGAAGTTGCCCAAGCTTATGAAAAAGGGGGAGCTGCTTGTCTTAGTGTTTTGGCAGATGAAAAATATTTTCAGGTGAACAAATCATTTTGATATGTTTTGATACTCCTACAAGGCTGCAAGTGATTTTATTTAGATTTCAAGGATATTGAAATAAAACTATAGCTATTTCTCACAAGCTTTTGGTTTAATCAATCTAGGGAAGCTATGAAAATATGGTCGCAATAAGAGATGCTGGAGTAAAGGTTTGTTCCATTAGCCATTTTTCTCAATGTGTAGAATTTTCCACATGCTAGGATGTACTATTGGTATAAGTTATTCTTTTAACACTAGAAAATTATGCAGTGCCCTATTTTGTGCAAAGAATTTATCATTGAGGCTTGGCAAATCTACTATGCTAGAACCAAGGGTGCAGATGCAATTCTTTTGATTGCTGCTGTTTTGCCTGACCTTGACATCAAATACATGACAAAGATCTGCAAGATGCTTGGCATGGCAACACTAGTTGAGGTTCGACTTGTACTTCATTCTTCATTAGTACTGTTGTGTACTTTTTCTAAGTGGATATGTTGTGATGTTTGAACTAGAAAAAGGTGTCCTTGTCTTCATTAGACATGAGTTACTATTAATGTCTAGCCTATACTGGGATGCTTTCGTATACAAAGTTGTGCACCAGCTACAATTTATCTATGATGTCTAATCTTAAAAATATCTCCTGTGTTACATTATTGCAGGTGCATGATGAGAAGGAAATGGACCGTGTTCTTGGCATTGATGGGGTTGAGTTTATTGGCATCAACAACCGCAATCTTGGTAAAATTTCCTAGTTCTATGAATTGGCTTATACTACGAAACTTATGTTCCCTTGTACTTTACTAATATGGCTGTGTGCTGATCATATCATCTTTATTTGCATATTTTGAATGACCAATGTCACTATGTTACCAGTCCATAATTAGTATTGAGGAACAATATGCAAGAGCTTTCAAAAGTCTTCCATAGCGAAGTTCCCGTTTGAAATTTTTTATGAGATCCACAAACTTTGCCATTTCCTCCCCAATATGCATGACAGGCATGATAACTGGTGTATAAATTCCCTTTTCAGCAGCATGATAAGCTTATTTTGGTTGCCTGCAGAAACATTTGAGGTTGATATTAGTAACACAAAGAAGCTTCTAGAAGGAAAGCGTGGGGAAGTGATCCGTGGAAGAGGCATAATCGTGGTAGGAGAATCCGGGTTGTTTACTCCAGATGATATTGGCTATGTGCAAGAAGCTGGTGTTAAGGCGGTTTTAGTAGGAGAGTCGATTGTGAAGCAGAGTGACCCTGGGAAGGGAATAGCCGGACTTTTTGGTAAAGACATCTCGTTATAGGTCTCACTTTAGCGTCGATTTACAGCATACTTTTTCCATCTACACCTAAGAATAAAAGAGGAATAAGTTTTTATACCCCCAACTGCTTTTGAACTGTGTTTGTGAGTGTGTTTGTAACTTTTCTTTTGTTGCTCATGGAATTTTGTAACTCTAACTCTGATTCAATTGAGTAACATGTAAGTTCTATATCATTTACCCACAAAGCCTATATCACCTATACATACATATACATTCCATTCTTACTTCCTAGTGATTATTGCATGCATGTTGGACTGGAAAAACCCTTCTTGGAAGCTTGGTCGCAAATCAAATTGAAAACATGAGCTCAAAGTTTGAATCTTTTTGAGAGATTGGCCACCAGTAATACAATCTTATGGTATTTCCTTGTCGTGTATGACCTTAGTTGACTATTATTAAGAAATTCTTCAAATTGGGGTTACAAGCAAAAAATATCTCTATTATTATAAAGTCAAAATGATGAATAGGCTTCACTAATTTTTTATGATAAAAATGCCTTGGCTAATACCAATTTCAAAAAAGAAATAATTTAATTCATAAAGACAAAATAGTAGAATTAAATATTTTAAATTAAAAATTAAATGGAGTGATGGGTAATTACGCCGAACCTTGTTCTTTCTATTTTTTATTATTTTCATTTCTACTCATTTTTTTTCTTTTTTTGAGAAGATGATTTTCTACTCATTTCTACTTATTCCTCATCAACTAAAGTTCCTCGTCACTTAGTCGACGTTCCACTTCAATTGGAACCTTACTTTTTAAAGGAGGTTTAATGATGGAAGTTCCTCGTCGACTTGGCGACTTTCCAGTGCAAATGTAACTTTACCTTTTAAAGGAGGTATACTCATAGCTTTACCTATAACATAAATCTTACCGTTTTGAACAAAAACTTATTCAAAAGTCTTGGTCTTAATTCTCCTTCACAAGGTCTTCGCCCAGTCTTTCAAATTTGGAAGAAGAAGGAAACCAGATCGATGAGATGGCGTTTATGGGTCTTGTTCACTTTTCCCTTCAATGCTTTACTCTTCTTGCATGGTATGCTTTTTTTTCGCCCACATAAATGGAAATCTTGGTAAAACTATTAATATTTTCTCGAAAATATATGATAATATTTGTGAAATCTCATCAGTTCTTGTTCTTTTGGTGTTCTCGCAGGCCTCTACTTGCTCTAGTGTATCCTCTGTAAACCTCTCTCTCTATTTTATTATATTTCAGTTCCGATTCAGTAGCTTTTACTTCGGTCTTGCGCATAATTTTCAATCTAGCGTCAAATTAAGCCATATTGGTTTACTTTTTTATTTTTTTATACAAATATTGGTGTAATTTTTTATTTATAGATTTTCAATTTTTTTATGATGATGGGAGCCCCGAAATTTTTTTAGTTAAACCCTAGCTGGCCCTTTCTAGTCTTCTCAATTTTAAAGAAATCAAAGAAAATAATTTTAATTCAAAGGGAGGCGATTTTAAGGACCTTAAGTATGTATTTGATTTCATTAGTTTGGTAATTATTTCTTGTTATAATTTTAATGTATGATTTTTGATATGAACATAGTTTTTTACAAGTCTTAGCAATATATATATACCAGCATACGACACTTTGAGGGTTGAAAAATTATAGAGCCCCATTTTAAAGGTTCGCCTTGGAATTCTCAGGGCCGGCCCTGATATCAATGTTGATAAATGATGACGATTTCCATGACAGATGTTGTTCGATTCGGGCGATTGAGGCCAATTCGATTGTGGATGCTCAAAGGTTGAATACTTATTGGGTTGCCTTCTCATTCATTTTGCTCTTTGAACATACATTTATGAAGCTTCTTCAATGGTAATTCTGCTCTATGTTTCATTGCCTTGCATATTGTAGGAAAAAGAAGTTCTGACTGAACTTTCAACCAAATTATTATGAACTCCTTTCTGGAATGTGGACCTAAAGGTTGTGAATTTCCCCCAATTTTTTGCTAAACTAGTGCATGTTGAGACGTAACAGAGAGTTTCATAAATAAATTTGAAGATACCATGCTCTGTTTAGATGTAGATAGTAAGGCCATATTTGTTGGTGAGAGTATTACAATGCATGTATGCTAGGATTTGAATGAGTAGAAAAGTGAAGAAAGCAAATAGATTTGAAATGTTTTTTGTGCATAGTCATTTCAAATCCCTTCCATTAGTACTACATTTGCTTATTTCAAATCCATTTAATCTAGTGTTTTCTACTTTTCATAGCAAATTTAGTGTTGTTATCAAATCCGAATCTAAATCCAAATCCCTTCGAAACAAAGGGAGTCTAAAGATTATATGAAGCTTTTCAGATCTTTTTTCTATTCAGTTCAAACGTATCAAATGTCACGTTATCACATCTTTTTCGGTTTTAATGTCACATTTCATCTCTAGGTGCTTTTGTGAGGAGCTATTAAGTTATAAATTCTTTATATCTATTTATGTTTCAGGCTCCCACTGTGGTCATACATTCGGCTAATGATCGTCTTCTGGTTGGTGATACGTCATTTCAATGGCGCGTTTTATGTCTATAAATGCATTATAAGTCCATGCCTTTCCATCGACTTCCGAATTGTTATCAACTGGTTCAACAATCGAAACAAATCCGCGTTTACGACCGAAAAATTTCTGGCTGAGGTGGAGAGATATGTAAAAGAGAATGGACCTGAAGCTTTGGAAAAAATTGTTGGTTCCCAAGTAAGTCATTCAAGTTTGGTAAATTAGAAAAGATGTTACTTGAATATTTTGGTCATCACTGCCTAAATTCTTTGAGGTGATGAAATACACATGCATAGTTGTGGTTGTTACGACATATTGGCTACGTTTGGTGAACATGACTGGATTGGATAACTCATCAAATTCAATATATCTTGAATGTAAAAATGGATATATTTGAACTGCAAAAGGATTAAATAGGATTTTAGACATAGAAGGAAACTTAAAAATGGATATATTTTAACTGCAAAAGGATTAGATAGGATTTTAGACATAGAAGGAAACTTAAAAATGGATATATTTTGACTGCAAGAGGATTAGATAGGATTTTAGACATAGAAGGAAACCTTCCTCTTATAATCCTACTAGTTTGAGTCGATTGGATTGGATAAGTTTTCTCTTATGTTTACCCATTCTACTCCCCTTATCATGAAATCTTATCCATTTTTGCATTCAAGATACTTTGAATTTGATGAACCATCCATCCAATCCAATCCATCCTGCTCACCAAACGAGCCGAATATATATTCCTCCAGAGATTGGACTAATAATAACTACTAATATGATACCTGGCTTCACTTTTTTTGCTTCAGTTCGAGAGAACGAAGTCAAATCCCAGAGAGTTAAAAGCAGTTTCATCTGCAGAGAATGAAGAGGTACTGATCACTCATACAATTTTGCACATGTTGCTCATTTCTAATTTTTAACGGACTTTTGTATGCTTCATCTGAAAGACTCGGAGCGATAAAACAATTGTTTCTCTTTATGAGTTTAGTTTTCATTGAATCTGCAGGTTAGCCTGAGAAAGCCGAGTCCCAACGGAACTGAAAACATCAGATTTGGCTCTTTGGATAACGAAGAAAAAGCCGCTGGGGTTACAGAAGCAGATAGAGGAACTCTTCGGACTCCATCTTCAAAGAAAGTTGAAGAGGTAAAAATGCAAAGTGATACAACTTTTAATTCCCAACTGGATGGTGAAATACGCGAGGTTGTATGTGAGCAGCAGGAAATAAAGAAGCAGGAAGAATCGAAGGTCATTCATAAGGAGAGCGCCACATTTTTGGCGGCCATAGAGACTAAAGATAAGGTTGTTGAGGTTTTAACTAGTGGAGAAGTTGATGAGTCTTCCCAGAAAGTCCGCCTCCGAGGCGTAAGACACAAGGCAGCTTGTGAGGAGGCACTGAAAACTAACAATCAAACATTTGTGCCCAAAGTTTGCCCCCCGGCTTCAACTGCAAACAAATCTCACCAACCTAATGAGGAGCCGGGAAAGGGTACAACCAAGGATTGGGACACTTTACACTGCGATATTTGTAAAGTGATCCGCGTTAGTGAGAATGGCATGGCATCCCATCTCAATGGAAGCGAGCACCAGAACAAGCCAGCTTCTAAGTTGGCACTGAAAACTAAGAAGCAAATATTTGTGCCCAAAGTTAAGCCCCCGGCTCTGTAAAATAAAACAAACTTAATTAAGGTTGTCCATATTATATGTTAAACATGTGTCGTTAGCTTTTTCATATACGAAAAAGCCATGGGAGGTTTATTTTTTATAGATCAATAGTATCATTAAATAAAATAAAACTATCAGTTTACAAGGGGCATTCTCAAGAAAAGCAGGAAATATACGGTTCTTCTATGAATAAATTCATAAACAAAATCATATGGTTTAACTTGAATTAAAGCGCATCAATAATCCAAAATACTGGTTCAAAGTTCAAAATAGAGCTTAAATTAATTAAGCTCAGCCAATTATGGCTTAGACTAACACCAAAGCCAAGACTCGACCAGTCCAACATCACAGATCCAAAAGACGCAGTGGATCTTGGATCCTGCCTGCTATGAAAAAGTAATTTGTGAGTATTTTTGTAACTTTTCTTTTGTTGCTCATGGAATTTTGTAACTCAACTCTGATTCAATTGAGTAACATGTAAGTTCTATATCATTTACCCACAAAGCCTATATCACCTATACATACATACATATACATTCCATTCTTACTTCCTAGTGATTATTGCAAGCATTTTGGACTGGAAAAACCCTTCTTGGAAGCTTGGTCGCCAATCAAATTGAAAACATGAGATCCAAAGTTTGAATCTTTTTGAGAGATTGGCCACCAGTAATACGATCTTATAGTATTTCCTTGTCGTATATGACCTTAATTGACTATTGTTAAGAAATTCTTCAAATTGGGTTACAGACCAAAAATATGATTTTAAATTGAAGAGAAAATTTTATATGAATTTAGTGGTTGGTGGGTGATGTTTGTCATATAAAATGACTATATTAGAAAAAGACTATTTGGCAACCATTTCGCTTTATCATTTTATTAAACCATGAAAAGAATATAAACCGTAAAACTAACCACTTAAAAAGAAAACAAACATATATTTTGTTCATATTAAATGTTAAACATGTGCCGTTATCTTTTTCTTGTACGAAAAAGTCATGGGAGGTTAGCCAAGTCTCCAACTGCCATGATAAGTGTGAGAGAAACTTGAAAGTGGGGCAGCAGGAGCAGGCAGGACCCCAGCCCCAGGGTTTGAACGGTCAAAAAAGGAGAGAGAGAGAGAGAGGGAGTGTTGAAAGTTGAAAAGAAGGAGAGAGAGGATTCAGGAACGAAGAACGAGGCAGTGAGAGATTATTGGTTTCATTGATTGATTTCATTTACATTAAAAAAAAACACAGATAAATGTTTGAGCTCTTGTCTTGTGTTTTGAGTTTTTGAGTTTTGACTGTATCTTCCTCTCTCCCTCTATCTCTGCCTTCACCAAACCAAAACCAAACAGACAAAACCAAACCACACCCAACGAAATCAAGTCTGTTCTTATTTCTTCATTTCAGTACCTTTCCCTTTCCTCTTTGTAGTTTCTCCCAAAATCCAAATCTCAAATCTCTCTTTTTTCTTCTTATTATTATTGTTTATTCATTATTATTTTTGCTTACTAAAGCTTTCATCTTTCAATCAAATTGAGTGATCGACACATTCCTAGTTTCACATCTCATCTAATCCGCGACGGTCATGGCGCCGCCCCGGCGATCCCCTCCTTCCCACCGGCTTCCAAGCGGATCGGTAAATTCCTTTTTCTTATCCTTTCATTTCTCATCCCAAGTTACCGTGCTTTCTTTTCATTTTTATCAATTTGGTTGTTGATTTTTTTTTCTTTTTTCTGGTTGCTATAGACCTTTTTAGCTTCTTTGATTAGATTATGCGTACATAAAAATCAAAACCCGGGTTAAAAAAAATTACTTTCCTTCTTTCTTTATCTCTTCCCTTGTTGCTTCGATTTGTAATATGTTTGGATGCCAAGAAAGTTTAGGAAAATGACAAAAATTGAAACTTTATGAATTGTAGAGGGGACCCTTGTCCTGCTTCTGTTTGATTGGTCAGATAATGGGTCCTTTTGTTTGTGCTTCCTTAATTGTTATTGAATTTTAACTCTTTTTTTAATATCAATTTGGCTTCCATATGGACCTATGGTTTCATCCAATGGGAAAATGTAATGTTGATTTGTTAACTATTTTGAATTGTTGGTTTCTTTGGAAACAAATTCATACTGGATGCTTGCTTTTGACTTTGTTTAATGAATATCCAAGTCACTGCCATTTGTTAGGCTCGGTAGACTAATTACTTAATTAGGGAATCTATTAATACAAGGAAATGTGTCTCATTTTCCAATCAAGGCATCTGTTTTATCTTATCTATGTGTGTCTCTAATCCGAATTTCGATGTATTTGATTGTGACACTTCATAGCGTGTTCTTGTCGACTTATGCAAATGTTATATTTCACAACCATTGGGCATAATATAATGCTTTAACATAAATTGCTAATGCTTTAACATAAATTGCATCCGGTAAATGCCTTAATGGGTTGATACCTTTTGTGCAGGTAAATTATTGATTTATTTTCTTGAGGTTACAAAGGAAATCTAGAAAGCGATTATCTCAGTTCTTTTTGTTTGAGCCCATGGCTTCCGTAAGCGTGGTTCCTGTTAGTGGACTAAGAGAACCCAGTGGAAATACAGTTGGCGTCGATACTTTGCCTAACGAGATGAATGACATGAAAATTAGGGATGAGAAGGTAAATAATGTCACTTCTTCAACTGGCTTGTACCGATCTTCTTCAGCTTATGTAAGCTTGTAGTGATTGTGAAATCTATAGTATAAATTCTTTGCTTTCATTTTCCTTACAGGAAATGGAAGCAACTGTTGTTGATGGTAATGGAACCGAGGCAGGTCATATTATTGTCACAACTATTGGTGGAAAGAATGGCCAACCAAAGCAGGTAACTTTTTGAAATGAATGTTCTTCCTTTTGTACAGCCACATTTTAGAGTTTAAAGTATTTCAAACTGTCGATGATATGATTTTCCTTTCAAAAACTGTAGACAATAAGCTATATGGCTGAACGTGTTGTTGGACATGGATCTTTCGGATTGGTTTTCCAGGTAAATTTTCTTATTACAGTTTTGTGGCTTTTAATGAGTTTAATCTTCTTGTTTAAATTTATATCACTGAACTTCTATGTTGATATTGTTTTCTATCCAGGCCAAGTGTTTAGAAACTGGTGAAACTGTTGCTATTAAAAAGGTTCTTCAAGACAAGAGGTACAAGAACCGGGAGTTGCAAACCATGCGCCTTCTAGACCACCCAAACATTGTGTCTCTCAAACATTGTTTCTTTTCAACAACTGAAAAAGATGAGCTATACCTTAACCTTGTACTTGAGTATGTCCCCGAGACTGTCCATAGGGTGATCAAACACTACACAAAGATGACCCAGAGGATGCCACTGATATATGTTAAACTTTACTTTTACCAGGTATGTTTGGCTTTTTAAAATTTGGTCCAAATTGGTTTGTATAAGATACCATTTCAATTGTAGAGGATTGCTTGCGATGCCTCTACTGTTATCTTAACATTTCGTTGATGCAATAGATACATGTTTTGAGGAATTGTTAATGCCACTTCATTACGTGATTGTATCAGAAAACAATAGGTAACAAATATTTGTTTTTTAGCTCGTACATCTTATTCTTTATGTATTTTTTCAGATTTGTAGAGCGCTTGCTTACATTCACAATAGCATTGGAGTGTGCCACAGGGACATAAAGCCACAAAATTTGTTGGTATGTTGGTCTTTCCTTCGCTTTAGGTTGGTTCTAATCTGTATCCATAGGTTAATTGATGTTTAGCTATTTTCTTACAGGTCAATCCACATACTCACCAGCTTAAAATCTGTGACTTTGGGAGTGCAAAAGTCTTGGTCAGTTTTCTACATCCAGGCCTTCTCTAAGTATACTTTTTTTTCCACGGCTAATGAACAAAGACTTAATTTGTTGTACAAATGACAGGTAAGAGGGGAACCCAACATTTCTTACATCTGTTCTAGGTACTATCGAGCACCCGAGCTTATATTTGGTGCAACTGAGTATACAACAGCCATTGACATCTGGTCTGCCGGCTGTGTTCTAGCTGAACTACTGCTTGGACAGGTAGCTATTGTTCTTCAGTAAGTTAATTTCCTTCATCTTTAGGCTTATTTTGTAGTGCTAATTAAGTAATATCTCTTTCTTGCAGCCCCTATTTCCCGGAGAAAGTGGAGTAGACCAGCTTGTTGAAATAATCAAGGTGATTGCAAGCTTTGCATTTTTTCAAACTTGAGCTATTGGGATAATGGTAGTTAATTGTTCTCATAATGATTTATATAACTATCATGCAGGTATTAGGTACCCCAACGAGAGAGGAAATAAAGTGCATGAACCCCAACTACACAGAGTTTAAGTTTCCCCAAATTAAAGCTCACCCATGGCACAAGGTACTTGACATATTACTTGTGGTTTGTTAGCTACCTAAGAAACTTGCATATTAATATTATTTTGAACATCATTGGTCTTCAGATATTCCACAAGCGCATGCCCCCTGAAGCTGTGGATCTCGTATCAAGGCTACTGCAGTACTCTCCCAACCTTCGAAGTACAGCTGTGAGTATTTCTGATGTGTTATCATCACCTATAATCACCAGAGGCCTCAGTTGGTCCAACAACAAATATTTCATTATAGGTCTATGCCAAGCTGTTTAGGTTTTGTTGTCCTCATCCTAAGAAATGCTCATTGCACATGTTCATACCCATGTGGAATCATTCTCTGTCCCACATATGGCATATGCCTTAGAGAGTGATTCTGATAAGGATCTAATTTTAATCTGTGTACTTAAGCTCTTATTGTGGTAATTAAGCCATCAAGATTTTATTAAAAAAGGGTTATGTTTTGAATGCAGTTGGAGGCCTTGGTTCATCCCTTCTTTGATGAGTTGCGTGACCCCAACACCCGCTTGCCAAATGGACGTTTCCTCCCCCCATTGTTCAACTTTAAGGCTCATGGTAATAAGCATTTTTGGGTACCCTACTTTTCTCACCTTGATTTTCATTCCTTGAGACGTCTGGATCCTAACCAGTAACTTTGTTCTTGATCCTGGCATTGATTAGAACTGAAGGGAGTACCTGCAGAGATGCTGGTTAAGCTGATCCCGGAGCATGCAAGAAAGCAATGTGCCTTCCTTGGGTCGTGAGTACGTTCTTTGTAGTTTGAATTCGCTCTGCACAGAAAAATGTGGGCTGCTGCAGAAGCTGTAATATTTGTTTCTACAAATCCCTTTTTATTATTTGTTCCCATAATTTGTTGCCTATATTTATCAGCTCAAAGCTCTGTATGTAGAAGAAAGCAGATTAAGAAGATTCTGCTACTTTTCATGCTCCTCAAACATTAATGGGTTTGCACACCCTTAATTATACTCTCTTGTTCCAAACAAGTTCTGAAACCTCAATATTATTGTTCGACAAGAGATTGTACTAAGTGACTCATTTTCTTAGGTTGTTTTTGTTGGTGTAATATTATTATTATCCACCGCCCCACAGAGATTTGAAACATGAAAGTTAGAACTCCACCCGCAAGATGATGGACCATTTAAAAGAACCAAGCAACTGAGAAAAGCCCTCGCCATGGCCATACAGAGAGAGGCTCAGTTGACATCAATTGTGGTCGGCTGGAGGGCTGCTACCACTGCCACTTATTTATATTTTCTTATTGGAAACCTTATCGGCCAAGCCACGCCCACCAACCTCGAAGTCTCACTATGTTTTGTGCAAGGACGGTTGATGATTATTTCGGTTTTAATTTTCAGATTCTGTTCATGAAAACATTTTAATGTTCTTATCCGTTCCATTCTGGAATGGTTACCAAACCAGCACTAAATTTATTTGCATTCATCAAATTCACAAGAGACATGAAGCACTCACGCATGATGACCCCAAGTCACAAAGGGCGGCTAAGGCACTTAAAAATGGCCTTGTGGACATTCAAGTTGCTTTCCCTTCCACTTAGTTATGCGCCGCAAATTCCAACGACCTCAATCCTACTTCACCGTAACATATTTCTTTTTATGCAAATGGCTCTTCAATTGTATTGGTCTCTTGACTCCAGATTAGGTATTTGTCTCACGTCCAAAAATGGACTATAATTAAGTTTTGCACTACCACCACCTTTCAAATTGCTCAATAGCATTGAGAACGCTTCTCAACTCTTTTTCAATGCTATAATAATCATCCTCAAATCATATTTTATTGTTATCAAGAGAAAAAATAATATCCTATTTTGTACTCTCGAACAACTCCGAAGTTGGTGTACATTAAAAAGAAAAGAAAGTAATCTCTGGTCCTATAAACGAGCCTGAAAACTCATGTAAAAGGTAAATCAAGACTATTGAAGAGAGCGAGAATTCGACCGATTGATTTCTAGATTTAAGGCTTAGAGGGAAGTAGGGTTAGAAGAATGGTGGGCATTATAATAACTAAATTTGGGACCAAAGAAAGTGACAGTTATGGGAAGAACATGGGGGGCTTATGGATTGCCCAACCCCTTCCAATTCTTCTTATTACGTTACCTTTTTCATCAACCAACAACAAAATTTATCAAAACAACGTCACAAAATAAGAAAAAAAATAAGAAAAATAAAGGCAATGCCTAAATGGTATTGGTCGGTTCCCTTTCCCGCCCCAAAAAAATAATAAATTAAAAGAAGAGCAACACAATGAAAGATAAAATGATGAGCCTTTCCACTACCACTTACCAATTCTTATTATAAATACAAAACCCATTATATTCATTCTGCATGAACTCATCACTTTCTTCAATTTCAGTGACGATTTCGATCATTCCAACAAAGATTTCAGGAGAAAGAACAAGAATTTCTTGTTTTAGTTGTGGAATTGATATGATGAAACATTGCAAATTGTCGACACTACTGGTTTTGTTGTTTTGTTTGTCGGTGTGCACCCAAGGCAGATGGCATAACCATAACCACAAGCACAAGCACAGCCACCCTCCTCACAACTACATTTCACAGCCTCCTTCTCCTCCTCCTGACGCGGCAGCTCCTCCTCCCGAAGCGGCGGCGGCGCCTGCCACCTCCTCCGGTGTTTTGGATGTGAGGTCGTTTGGTGCTGTTGGGGATGGGGAAACAGATGACACGGCGGCGTTTAAGATGGCGTGGGACACAGCCTGCCAGAGTGACTCTGCAGCAGCGAGGATCCTTGTGCCCCAAGGCTTCTCATTCATGATTCAATCCACCATTTTCACTGGCCCCTGCCTCGGACCCCTTGTGTTACAAGTTGATGGGACAATAGTGCCACCTGATGGGCCGGAGTCGTGGCCCAAGAACAACAGCAGGCGACAGTGGCTTGTGTTTTACAGAATCAACGACATGTCGCTGCAAGGAGGCGGTGTCATTGATGGCAGAGGACAGAAATGGTGGGATCTCCCCTGCAAACCCCATAAGGTAATTTGGTCGATAAACAAAACTGTTCGTGTTTTGGTCAAAAATTGTTTGTGATTATTTGACACAATGAAATTGTAATAATGTCACAGGGAGTAAATGGAATCACATTGCCTGGACCATGTGACAGCCCCATTGTAAGTTGCAAAATACGGCCTGATTATATATTCAATCTATCTATCCGACCCGAAAATACGATGAATATTTAATCTGATATAATGGTTTGGTGATGCAGGCAATTAGGTTCTTCATGAGCTCAAACTTGACAGTTGAAGGACTTAGAATTAAAAACAGTCCTCAGTTTCACTTCAGATTTGATAATTGCAAGAACGTCCATGTAGAATCTATTTCTATTTCAGCCCCTGCTCGAAGCCCCAACACAGATGGGATTCACATAGAGAACACGAATGATGTCCGAATTTACAACTCAGTCATTTCTAATGGTTAGCCATAATCTTTCAGATATTCTATTTTAACCCCCATTTTGTAATAAAATTTCATTCAGCCACAGCTGTTTTGTTAATACTGAATTGTCTCTGTTTTGTTCTGTTTTTATAGGTGATGATTGTGTGTCAATTGGATCAGGCTGTTTTGATGTAGACATAAGAAACATCACTTGCGGACCTGGTCATGGAATTAGGTATATTTTTTTTCCTCCATAAAAATAAACAAAGTTAAAACAAAAATTATATATAGACAATTCAAATTTTAACAAAGATAAATTTATTTTAACGGTTTATAATTTAGAGTTTTAGAAAGTTTCGGGAGGAAGATAAAAGTGTTCGAGTAGGGGTGGTGTGGGAGAACTTATGGTTTAGAGTTTAGTCCGCGAGCTCAAAACTCGAGAGTTAAATCGTAAGTTATAAGAGATTGGTGAATGGGTTATCAAATTTTAAATTACATTGAATTTAATCAATATTTTCACGATATTCTATTTATAGCATTGGGAGTTTGGGCAACCACAACTCGCGAGCCTGCGTGTCCAACATCACAGTTAGAGACTCGACCATCAAAGTCTCTGACAACGGAGTTCGGATCAAGACATGGCAGGGAGGATCCGGGTCAGTATTCGGAGTAACATTCAGCAACATTCACATGGACGACGTTCGAAACCCAATCATGATCGACCAATACTATTGCCTGAGCAAAGGTTGCACCAACCAAACATCAGCCGTCTTCGTATCCGACATCCTCTACTCGAACATCAAAGGAACCTACGATGTTCGGAAGCCGCCGATGCACTTTGCCTGCAGTGACGCTATGCCATGCACAAACTTGACACTCTCCGAAGTGGAGCTGTATCCTGCAGTGGGTGACATGGTGGCTGACCCTTATTGTTGGAATGCTTATGGAGAGATTCAGACTCTGACGATCCCTCCAGTGTCTTGTTTGTTGGAAGGGGTCCCAAGAAATGTGCTCCACAATGACATAGAACATTGCTGATCGATTCAATGTAATTAAAGTAATATCGATCCATGTGTTGTACAAAATTAATCAACGTCAGCTTATGAATGAATCTGTCAGGAATCAGGATGATGAAAAATTCTCATTATGTGAGATTGTGAGTATAGAGGAGTGGTGTTTTATGTGCTCCCTATCATATATAGCTGTTCATTTGGCTAATTTCGCTTTGAACTTGTACGTGTTTTTCATTTCGTGTGAACTTTTTTTTCAGCAAGTTTTTTTCATGAACTATTATTAATGGTCAATTTTCACATCCGGACTTGAAAAATCCATGTGGACCCCATAATTGAGGTATGTTGGCCGACACTTGGACGATGGGTCTAAGTGACTAAAACCATAAAGAGGTAAAAACGATGCATTTTAGGAAGTCATATGAAAAATAATTAATAAAAACTAATTAACACAATCACCGCGACAGCAGAATACATAGCATAATATGCACTATTTTGATAATCATAAAATGTTTGTGAACTTAATAAAGTTAGTAATTAAATATATTAATACTAAATATATATATATATATATATGATAACATCTCGTATTTTATTACACTACTAACGGCCATATTTATTTTTCATTAAATTTATTACATTTTAATAAATGAAAAAGTATTAAATAATACTAATAAATAATGAATAATATTTGATGATCGATGTGTAACTTTTTGCATAAACGTTAGTAAATATGATTATTTGAGGAAAGTAACAGTTAATAATAATTTGGTAAATTTTTTATTTTTTTGCCCAAATAATTTGGTAAATTGACTAAAATAAAATTTAAAAAGAAATTGCTTCGAGTATCATATTGTATCAACTATTGTACCTTCGCATTCTCACACGCACACTCACTTGTGGTGAATTTTACTTAACACGTGGACACATGCATATTCGGTGACGTGGATCACGTGTAGTGGTTTGGCGTATACGTGGGACAATTCGCTCTGATACTATGAAAAAAATTGAGATTTCACTCCAAAATCAATCAATAATTATTCTATAAATTAATATAAAATAACATTTATAGATGGCCTAACGTTTCTCTCGATCTTCTCACATTCAGTGCACAATACAAAAGTGTGTGTAAATGTTGAAATATATATTGGGAAACCAAGATTCGATCACATAGCAATATATCAAAAGCTTAATTCTCTGAGGAATGTTTTGTCAAGTTGATGCATTAAGATTGAATTTTTTAGTTCCTCCTCTGTGTTTCTGCAACAACAAAGTCCCACAATTTGCGTAACTTTTGCACTGTGAAAAGTTGTGGATTCTTGTAAGCTTTAAGGCTTGGGTGACATAGCTAGTCAGAATTAATTAGTGATGGATTTGGCTAATGATGACAGATCCTTCACTTTTTAACCTAATTATTAATTATTTAGCTTCTTTAAAAATAGAATATTCTAATTCCCTGTACGCCATTTTTGTTTTTGCATGAAAGCTAGATAGAGACAAGAATATATTATATATATAAGTACGTAATAGGGTTCAAACTCAAAAGCAAAAATGGGAAGCACAAAAAATATTCCTGGTAGTGACATGATGAGAAATGAAAATAACGAGGAAAAGAGAGAGTTTGTGCTATTTTTTTCATGATCGAATTTTGATACTTTAATTTAAATAATTATACAATAAGAAATATTAGTGTATTGATAATGTCATCGAATAATATAATATGATCGAGTGTTTGAGAGTGAGTGAAGTTACGATCGAGGATTGTCGACCACAGCAGTCAGCAGGCACTAACTTGAATTGAAATTATTGGGTGTTCAAGTGGAGATCAGAGAGATAGAGAGAGAGAGAGAGAGAGAGAGAGAGAGAGAGAGAGAGAGGGAGTCTTCTTTTGTATAGCTTTCTTGCACGCGCAGGCCTTCAATGGTGTCCATGGAGTTATTTCTGTGTGTCTATATAATATATATATATATATGATCCAGTAGAGTTTGTATAGAGGAGGTTGCTGCTACTTTATAGTTTATACAAATGTGTGGTCTGATAAAGTATAGGTCGGTGCACGGGCTAATGTCCAATGACCACCCACCAAACTTGCCTTTCTTTCTTTCTCCATAGCTAAATATTTTAGCTCCAAATATATGTATCAAGTTTAGTTTCGAACTTTCTCCATCGATCGTATAGATATAGTGCATATGTGTCATGGGGGTTACTTGTAGCTTTCTACAAAATTCTCAGCGCGCACCACCAATCACAGTGTCTGAATAAGCTGATGATGATACATATATAACTTAAATAAGAAATTAAGAACTTTTCAGCTTTTTGCCCATGCCATTCTTCTTAGTTTCTTCATCACCCGAAAGTTCAACCACATTAATTTATTATCATCCAATATTCCAAATCATGAATATGACTACATACATCTTTGCCTACATATTCATCGATATTATATATTAGACTAAATGCTTAAAATCGTCTCTGAATTTTACCATAGTTTTAGTAATCGTCTCTATACTTCAACATTAGTGTCTCACGTCTATGATGTTAGCAATATTAAGTCATTGTATTGTTGTTAAGTCATTGTATTGTGAAGTGTAGTATATAAAACGAGTGTGAGAGTCACTCAATAGTGTTGAGATTGTATAGTGAAAATTACCAAACTTACTCTCAAAATGCTTTCTCTTTTCCTTCTTGTATTTGACATGTGAGTCTTCTTCTTCACCTTCATTGAGTTTTCTTTGTTTTCCATTGTTTTCAATTACCTAACCTAAATTGAATAAGGATCCATGATTCCTTCCATGGTATAAGAGCTGCAAAGCTCATAGCTCTAGATCATGTGTTTATCTTACTTTTTTTTGCTTCCGCCCATTCTCTTATTCCCGTTTATGCGATAGCAAATTGCTTCGAGTTTGACCTAAACAAATATCCTTTGTTCTTCGATTCTTGATTCATGAAATCAAATCTTAAGCTCGTGATCCTGGCATATCAATCGTCTTCTGCGCAATCCTCCAGCTTCAATTTCAGGCTCAACTGTTACAGCTTCGACTTCTTGATTTCTCGATTTCATGATTTCTGCTGCTTCCATGGCGATGGTCCTCTGTGTTCTCGATTTTTGAAGCTTTTCCATGGCGATGGTGTCCTATGTGATCTTCGATTCCAGTGATCGAAGATTTCGCCTGCTTTGATCCTTTGCGCTCTTCATTGTCGGCTTCGATTGCACTGATGAAATTGTGATTGCTTCGATCTACGTTTCCTCTTCGTTCGTCTACTTCGCCTGTGACGGCGTCGTTCTTGTGTGAATTTCAGAAACCTTGTCGCTTGTTTCTTGGCGTTTGTTCAGCAATCTTCAATTTCTGCTTCGAGTCTCAGCTTCCTTTCCACTTATGCACTGAAAATTTGTGCGATTGAAATTGCTCATCTGCGATTGACGGCTTCGAATTTTGGTCAGATTTCTCAGCTTCTTCGATCTTGCCTCTACTTCGAGTCTACTTCGAATCTCAACTGCAACGGCTTCGATTTCTCAGCTTCATCGATCTTCGATCTGCTCCAGACATATATTCAGATTTCTCAATTGCACTTATTCTTCGATCTTCAATTTCTGTTTTTCGTCTGGCATAGAGGTTCAATCCTCAAGCTCAGGTTATTCCTCAATCTTCTTTCGATCCTCTATTCAATCTTCTTCCTTTCTTCTTTCGATTCCTCAATTTCTTGATTAAACACATAAAATATTGTGACCTTCTTCTTCTTCGATCTTAATCTTGATTCTTTCTCACTTTATTCTCACAATTGAATTTGATCTTCGATCTATGATTCTTCTTCTTCGGTCTCAAATTCTTCTTTAATCTTCCTTTTGATTCTTGCTGCAATTCTCTCTCACAATTGAATTGTTCTTCTATCTCACCTTCTCTTTCGATTCTCTTTCTGCCTTAGAATCTCAGTTACTTGCATCTAGAATCTACGATGCATTGTTTCCTGGTTCTTGATGTTGTGATGTCTGTTGTGAGTTGTGCTTGTTATAATTGTTGAGCTGAGTTCATTGTCTGTATTGAGCTCCTGCATTTTGGTCTTTGCTGCTGAGATATCTGATGTGAGTTGTGCTGTGTATTGCATTCATGCACAATTTCTATCTGTTTTCTGTGTTGGGGCTTTGGGGTCTGCTTGCTGTGCTGATGTGATTTTTGGCCTATAATCCTGTTTTTCACGAATTCTGAGTTGAGCTGCTGCTATTGAGTGGAGCTGCTGTGAATTGTGTTGTTGTGTTGGGTTAATTGTTGCTGCTGAGATATAATGGTTGAGTTGAGTTCATTGCTTTTGGTATGTGGTGATGTACTCTCGTATGAGCTGCATTTTCATGTCTGAGCTGATGTGGATTCTACTGATTTGCTGCAGAGATTGATGGTACAGTTTCATGCCCTGACTATGTCTGTTGTTGCTTTTGTTGATATTGCCCTGATCAGATTGTTCTTTCCATTGTTATGATGCATTGATGGTGCATTTGAGTTGTTGTTACTGCTGTTGTTGCTCAGATTGTCTTGTGTTGTCCCAATCTCATGATGGAACTTCTCCACATGAGATTGAGGGGGGGATGTTAGCAATATTAAGTCATTGTATTGTGAAGTGTAGTATATAAAGCGAATGTGAGAATCACTCAATAGTATTGAGATTGTATAAGGATCCCCCCTAACCTAAATTGAATAAGGATCCATGATTCCTTTCACATGAACTTTACCCTAATTTTTCCGTCTATTTTTCAAACGAATTCCGTTAAAAAAAGTCATGTGAAACGCACCTAGAATGAAAATTTTGCCCTTTTTTTTAACGGAATTCGCATGATAAATAGACGGAGGGACTAATGGAAACATTAGGGTAAAGTTCAGGGACGGGGACACTAATATTAAAGTATAGGGACGGTTGCTAAAATTATGGTAAAATTCAATGACGGTTTCAACCATTTAACCTATATATATTAACATAAACTGTTTAACTCGGATTAAGTTATCAACATGATATCAATTAATATACGTTCAATGGTTAACACCATGATATCAAAATTCAGATACATACGTAAATTTCACGGCTTTTTAACAGTTAACTAACATGCATGTGTTACATCAACATATCATTTAGTGTAGACTCCATGCATGCATTCATCTGAATTTGAATTGATTTTTAAAGTTTCTACATATATAGATATCATAATTAATTATGGACCATATTGAACACAATGGCCACCTGAGAGAGTCAGAGACTGGCGAGGACCAACTAGGTACGTAGTAGAAATAAAGATGATGATCGATCATGTGCTCCCACAAGGAAAACATCACATCTGAACCAACATATATTGTGTGAAGCATAAATGGTGTCAAAATGGTATTGAAAATTGAACTTATTTAGCAACCTAGCTATGGGTATCTATGATCGATGTATATATGGGCAAGATGGAGTGAGCAGAAGATCGACTACTAGCTAGTACTACTACTACTGGTAGCATAGAAGATCGACTATTCAAAATCAAGTAAAGCAAATTAAGAGCATGAGATCTGATCTGAAATTCTGATGACTCACACACTGCTATACAAATGCTAGAATGGCGCATGAATATGGGCATCGCAGGCTTTTTAAGTTTAACCAAAGAGGGAAAGGAATCTAGCGTCTACCTAGAAACCCCACTAACATATGTCTATCACCTCTCTCATTATTAGAGCGCATCTAATGCGGCACATTTGGACTGGGCAAGGCGCCTCATAGCCTCTCATGCCCTTCACCTTCTAACCCATCAATTCTAGACTAGGCAAAGGCAAACCCGGAGGCTAACATTGCCTCTTTGCTAAACCAGGCAAGCTAGGCTGCTGGCTCACACAAAGAAAAAGCAGCAGCCCACTTGTGCAGCCACTTGCTCCAACGGCTACATTCTGGTAGCCAATGAAATGATGCAACGTGCGTGGCACGACATTAAAAAAAAAGTATCGTTGCATTTTTTTTTTTAAAAAGAAAAAAATCTGAAAAGGTACATATAACCGTTGGAATGGATTTTTGTTTTTAAGATCGTGGTATGAAAATCTTGCATAAGATAAGATAAGATAAAGTGGATTTAAATAGTATTTCGGAGATATTATATAAGATCTCTACATTATTATCTTTAAGAAAATAATTCACAAAAAATTTGAATTCTTGCTCCTTGCCCCTCTCCATTAGAACAACAAAAAAAGAGTCTTGGGCAAAATATATGAATAATGTCATTTGAGGGGCAAAACCATCATGTCATGATTATCTACATTAAAAATTAACAAAATTGAATGATGTTTAGTCGTTCATATTTATCAAATAAATCAATGATTTTGGTAAGAATTAAGATTCTTATGACGGACCGTCCAATTAGTTTATATATATGAATGACTAAACGACTTCAGTCTTGTTGATCTTTACGAAGATGATCTTGACATGATGATTTAAAGAATGAACGGTTCCGATTATGATATATGTACAAAGAGAATTCGATAAATAAAAAATGTAGTACAAAGAGGTACCATCATGGTGAGATGCAAGTATTGTTCTAACATATATATATACCTTATGAAGGAAAGAAAAATTCACCAAAATACACCCACAAAAACAAGGGCAAATCAAACCTAAAAAAGGGCATAACTCAAGCCATATCCATCTAGAACCAAACCTAGAGCCACAAATTAAAATTACATGTAAAGAAACAAAGTTGTTTGCCATGCTTGGATTTGCATGTTGAGAGACAAGAGTGAGAAAATTGAAGAAAACAAGAACAACCGAAAGGAAACTTGGCTAGAGAGGAACATATTTGTGGAATAAAAACAAAGTGCAACTTCTATTTTAGATGTTAGTGGAAGAGAGAATATGAAACTTAATTATTATAAGTTATATTTTATCAATTATTTATGTCATTTACTCTTTATCTTAAAATGAATGGATCAAGATGTTCGCGCTTCTATTTTATTCATTTGTAAATAAGAAAACGAGCCTTTGTTGCTTACCACGTACCCTTTGTTGTTTAATTAAAAAGTATTAATTGAACAATCAAAAAAATTACTATTCAATTAACAACAGTTCCTCATATACTAATTGCCAATTAATTAAGAAACAAACCTAATAAATCTTAATATATTTGATGAGTTACTTACAAAAACAACTCTCGGGTGTTTTGTGTTTTCACAAACACCCCCACAAATTTTAGACTTTACAGAAATACTCTTTTAGGTTTCAAAAACATTACACATAAACTCATTATTTAAGTGATTATCAATTAAAAGCTAACATTTGTCAAATTGATACTCCATAACGAACAGAGTACAAGAGACATATAGGATCCGCTCTCATACCATGTCAAACAAACAACGAACCAAAAACACTAATGCAACGGAAATTGCAGTCTCGAATTCATTGTCCATGGGTGCACGGAAAAACTAAGTTTCATACAACCACAAGGGATGCGACATACTTTTGGAACCAACCAATCTATTTCATTGTAATTAATCTGAATTGTGGGGTTACTGAAAGGTTACAATTTACAAGTTTAAGCCAAACATTATATAGCCAACCAATCCTAAGTAAACAAGGAATAATAAAACCTAACTTCCAATCCAAGACAGAATCAGAAACCTAAAACAAATCTAACCAAATCTAGTAAGTAAACCAATTCCTAAT